>JAODKF010000046.1:13319551-13347462 GCA_026779585.1 Mormyrus proboscirostris | reverse complement strand
GGGGGGGGCTGGAATTGCACCACCAGAACCTGCAAAGTGCTGAAACTGATACGCAATGGTCGGGAAGAGGGTAGAAGCCTCGGAGAGGAGCCATAAATCTGTAATGAAGGCGTGATGCTGCCCAGGATGTGTCACTTAAACATCCTAAGTGGCCACTAGGAAAAAGGAGAGCAGCCAAAGGAGGGCCTGTGGGGGGGGTTTAAATGCGGATGAGTGAGACTCCTTATTGAATAATGTACCCTTTACCTAATGCGAGTGCAGCATGTGCAAGTGTCATCAGGGACAAGAGAGCTCAAAGATGTGATGCGTGTTCTTTGTGCGCCGCGCGCCGCTTTCAGCTCCCCATATCCTCCAAGAGCACTGTGGAGGAGAGGTGTGCACCACGCCTGGCTCGGCGTGCCGACAGACCACCTTCCTGACCGCTGACCACAGCTAGCTACTGAAATATGCCGTTAAGCTAGGTTATTAGTAGTGCGACTGATATTTGTATGAAATCGTACCGTTTAGTATACTTTAACGCACTTATTTGTTTTGCATTTGCATGGCACCCAAGAGATACAGATACAATCAAACAAATATTTTCTGTCCAGCAGCAATAAAAAAAAAAAAAAAAGGAAAAACATCATTACACTCGTGTTTGCTTGCAGGGAAGGGTGGTATTTTGAAATGAAGAGAAATGAATTCAGAACATGCCTTTCCACAATTAAAACCTGCAGTTTCCAAACATTTTATTTGTATCACTATAACACTTCAGCAAACTATGTTTTAATAAATAAATAATAAAAAAATAAATATTTCATGTCATGTTCAATCAGACATGCAGGATTTTAAAAAAATCTATAGGGGATAATTTGCTGATTGGAAAGAGCGCTTAATACACAAATAGGACATTACAAACACAGGCAAATAGTAGTATTCACTAATAGTAAGTCAGAGTACTCTATTATCTGCACGATTACATATTCATGAGCATGCCATCTCCTGTGGGATTGTTTTGTGTTCTCCATGCTTTTTCCAGAGATTAAAAAAGGCTTATTTTCAATAACAAAATATGTATGATGAGGGAGGGTTGAGGGTTAGCAAGCCAATTTGGCTAGATTTCAAACAACCTTAGTGCGACGATCCATCTTGATTACAAATTATCTCCTGTCCCCCCTGTGATGGACGCAGAGACCTTAGACAGCATTAGGGGATCATTAAGGAAGAGCTGTTATAATATGATGGCAATATGTTGTTACGTCACGTTCTGCATGTCCCCGAAGGCAATATTGACAGGTTAGCCCATAATAATTTTTCCATGTCTTGTCCTTCCTTATCACAGACTTAAGGAAATTGGGGTTTACAGCAAAATAAATAAATGACAAGAAGATGCAGACAAGAGAGTGGTGTTACGTCTATTCAACGTTATCCAATTTGAGTTCAGTGTTCATCAGATGTTATTTCCCACCCTAGTATTTTTTTCTGCTGCATTCACTGGATTTTTAACACATAGAAATGCACACGTTAAAAACATCAGTTGCTGCAGAACATGCAGCTAGCGCAGGATGGATTTCCGAGTGGCTATGCAGAAATATGGCCTGGTTCTTCCAGCTCACTCATCTCCTGAAAGTTCCACAAATGCTCTAGGGAAGATACAGAGCCAAGACGGCTACCTCGTTGCATGACTCACCCCTGCTAATAGGATTAGTGGGCCGTGAGAGTGACAGAAAAACATGACCCACACCTTCGCAGCCTTTCACTGTTAAATCCTTGAAGTGAAGAATCAGCATTGCTCATCAACTTGCAAAAAAGACAGTGATGATCGACCACTGTTCAAAGAATATTGCCATTTATTTGCATCAGTATATGCTGGCCGTGCTTTGTGTATCGGTACCTGGGTAGGGTATCCTGTTCATAACAAGCTAAACTCAAGGCATTTGGTATTACTACCAAGTCCAGACGGCAAAATGGAAAAAAAAAAAAAGTTTACTCTGCATTTCTGCAAACTGGTGCTATAACCTTTGATCTAATTCCTTATTATTCTTATGTAGCTTTCACAGCCTGTCATTAATGTACCTCTCCAACATGCACCAACAATTACGGTTTGTCCAAGCCTTTGACATCCCTTTTTAAGCCACTCTGCCAAGACTAATGGGAGGCCTGCTCACACATACACAGTGAGCTAATGGGAGGCCTGCTCACACATACACATTGAGCTAATGGGAGGCCTGCTCGCACATACACAGTGAGCTAATGGGAGGCCTGCTCACACATACACAGTGAGGGAATATGAGACTTTGGCTGAGATAGCAAATAGGAACCATGTGACATGGTCTGCATTTGAGGCAATGCAGGGCTGGGCAGCAGTGGGACAAATAGCACATACTAAGTAAATACAAAAACTGCTGGGGGGGGGGTGGTAAATGAGAACCAAAGAAAAGGGGAGGGGACAGGAAATTTTAGCTTTATCAGGGTATGAGGGACATGCTTGAGGAGTTGTGGGGTGTGTGGTTTGGTTCAGATTGCCGGGGGCAGAAAGAAAAACATCTATTTCTACATACTGCGAGGAATGAGAGATAAGTGGGTGCGATCTGCACACCAGGCCAGGTCACCTGGCCCTCCCTCTCAGAGGGCTGAACAGAGGTTTATCTCACTCAACTATGTGGTAACACATTTTTTATACAAATACATACCACCTTTTCTATAGAGATGCACCAATCTGATACTCTGATCGGTATCTGAGCCGATCCAAACCTATTTGATGGATCGGGTATCATCCTTGCGTGACCGATCCACGTCCTATACTTACTTATTTAGTTCTTGGCAATCTCTTAAAAGATAGCGCCTATTCTGTCTTAAATCTATTTGTACGATCGCAAGGCAGCTCTTTCCCATTTTACATGTGTTTTTTTGCGGCATTCAAATCGAACGCTAATGCTGCCCCTCAGTCTTTTTTGCTACTCAGTGGGTGTGAGTACAGTGACTTCCATCTACTTTGATGTCATGCGCATACCCTTCGCAGTACGAGGAGCGCAAGATGAGACGTAACGATCTGGGGGGAATTTTTGTGCTTTTAACAGAAACCAGTAGCACAGCGACTTGCAATCTTTGTAAAATAAAATTTTGAGAGGTGGGAGTAGCGTTTAATGCACAATCACACTTAAAGCGCACGCAACTGCGAGACAAAAAAAAGCAATGGATGATTTGGGAGTCGCTAACCTGGACTGTCTTGCGAACTCGCTGCAGCTTGTGATACAAGTGTGGCTGCCATCGCAACACAGTGTAACTGAGCTGACGCCAATGGGAGAAAAAATTGTGTTAAAAATTTAAGCATTCGTCACTTGTGTGTACTTGCTTTGAAGATATTCATATTGCACTGCAAATGCCTCAAAAACAAATGAGGTGGAAGAGTACGTTATGTATGTTTGTAGTAGCCTAATTAAATATTTTTTGTCATACATTTTTTCCATCTGTATTTACTAGCTTAAAAAATTAATATATAAAGTATAACAGAGAAAAAAGAGCTCTTGTATTGGAATCTGTATCGGTAATGGCAGTTGTGTATCGGAATCGGATCGGAACTGAAAAAATGTGGATCGGCCCATCCCTACTTTTAAACACACTTCAACTTAGCAACTTAGGCATAGGCCAGGGCTATTCAACTCACGGTCCTCAGGGGTCGATTCCTGTTGATTTTCCAGCCTTCCTTTACCTGTGAGCCAGGTGTGAAGCCTCTGGCCATTCAGAATCAGTAATTATTAACCTAACTGTCTGGGAGAACTGAAAACAAGGCCTGGATTTGGAATCGAGGGCCAGAGTTGAAGAGCCCTGGCATAGGCTGTACAGTGTATCCATCTGCATAATGATAAAAAGAAAAATATTTGTAACATTCAGAAAAAAGTCAGATTATAATTAAGACAGGTCTTTCCCAAGTGATTTCATTCTATAGAAATAATAATGCTTCCAATGTCACACTTAAAATGCTGGTAGCACATACCATACGGGTGTTCACTTTTGTTGCTTTGCCTGCTAACACACCGCTAATCCATTAGGGCTGCTGTTCCATCCCTTTGGTATAAACACTTCATGAGGACGAGAAATGGGCCACGGCAGTTATCCCCATTGTCTCATAGCCCAACAGTGTATAGTCAATGACTAAAAAGAATCCTTGCCATTCCTTTAAATTATACCACCATAGGGGTTTGGGTGCATTTGCATCACAATGGTAGCATATTCCAACCAATAGCATTGCCGTATTCATTGTTTTGTATTTCTGCAGCTGACAATTAGTATGTCTGTAATGAAGGAACAACTAGCATTCAGGGGTGTAGCTGGTCTGACACTGAATTCACCTCAGGAGTTCAGGAAATTCAGTTACCATGGTATGGCTTGGTACAGCACAAGAAACGCTTCATTTTCTTTAGGGCTGGCTGAGCTTTAGCTACCGTTCTCTAGCATTCAAACGTAGTTGTAATTCAGAGAGCAGATGAGCAATTCTCCGGTCAAAGTTATCAATCGCCACTGGGCATGAGGGAGGAATGAAGGGACACACAGTTAATATCCCTCAGCAACAAGCACATCATCACTTCATGTCCTCGACGGAGGTGTTACTTTCAACCACGCAAAGCAGGAGTCACACATTAAAAAGATCTGACCCATTTCTTCACCTCTTTGTTCTCTACAATCTGAGTCTCTCACTTCCTTACAACTTTACACAGGGAGAAATAATTTTTCCCCTCGAGAGGGAGATGTGAATGATTTTTGAGTTGATTGGCTGTGTTCTATAATTAAAAAAAAAAATCCATTTACCAGGACATTGCACACTTGAACTCAATTTCGCATGTAAGATCTTCTTTTCTCAAAACTTCAGCAGCATTCCAGAAAATACTGAAAGGAGTTTAAATTACATAATATTGTATTTTATTTTAATAGCATAATCACATAAATTCTAGGTCCACAAATTGTATAACATAAGTTTTACTAGACATAAAAAGGAAAAACCATTAAAAGATATGAATAAGTGGACAGCGAGGGAATAGATTATCACATAATGAGTCCATTCTTTAACTTTATCTAACTTCCAATCCCTTTTCCAGTACAGGGTCATGGTTCAGATCCATTCTTTGTATTACCAAGCACCATTATTTGCCTTTTGTTGCTCAAGACCGGTACCGGTGGGCAGTCAGGTTAATCAGACGAACATCGTTTCAAAGACTAGCCATTCCTGAGCCTGATGTTACCCAGCAGACGGACAAAACATTTGGATGGACGTGTGTCAGCATGATGTATCTGTGAAACATGAGTAGGACCACAGTCAGACCAGTGTAACTGAAGTATTCAAATTATTCCAACGTAAACAGTAATTTGATTTCACCTCCGTAAGCCCTCATTAAATTATACAGTATATGGTGATTATATTTCTAATTCAGGTGTTTCCCAGTCTGGTCCTCTGGGACCCACAGACAGTGTGTTTTTGCTTACCGAGAACTGGGAGGGAGCAAAAACATGGACCGGCTGTGGGTCTCCGAGGACCGGATTTGAAAACACTGTTCTAATTTGTTTTACTTAATCACAAATATCACTGAAGTAGGAAAAAAACTATTAAAATATGGCTAAAGAGTGAATCATAAGCTTTTTTTTACTTCCGCAAAAGCCAGAGATGTTATGAAGCATTTCTTCTGCCTTCTAGACATGCCGTTTAAACGTTATGTGCAACCTCTCCCAGCTTTGCTGCTGGTGCCGCAAAGCCGCCCTATTTCTGCAGATCTGTGGACTTCTGCGGAGTTCAGAGATGTTCTGTGCCACATGCCATATGAACGGCGTCTCACAGCAGCGTGCCACACACTGCCGTAGATTGTGTCATGAGCCTCGCAGGCGGAGTTTACAGCAGGCAATTTGCCGGAGGACAAAAGTGGCTGGCTTGAGCGACAGGTCCGCCAGCTGGGCAGACGTGTGTCAGGGTTCCTTTGTTCTATGGACCACTGGAGCTACTCACGACGTCTCCCTCCCCCCGATCCCCCAGCCCAAACTGGACCACAAGGCACCCCTCAGCGCTGCCATTCACCGGGGGAACTCTGCAAACAAAAGCGGCTAACACTCCACGTGTAACGGGCGCCTGACAGCATGTCAGGATTATCAACACGTCCCCTGTCCAGCTGCTATGGGGCACCATCCCCCAGCTTATTATGCCTCGGATAGCTTCCCAGATGTCTTTATGGCAAGAAAATCTATTTCAATTATTCTACATGTGGTTTTGTAATAAATATGACATCATAAATGTAGGCGACAGCATAGCATGTTGGCCACTGCTATTGCCTCACACCTCTGAGACTAAGGGGTCGGGGATGTGGCCAAAGACGTGCATTTGGGTGAATCTGTGCCTCTAAATTGCCCATTTAGCCTGACTGCAGGGATGTGCAATGGGCCGGCTTCCCATCCAGGGTGTTCCCCCCCCCAGCCTTCTGCCCTATGCTGCCAGGGACGGGCTCCAGGCCCCCAGAGACCCTGTTCAGAATAAACGGTCGGAAGAATGTTAGCGATGATAAAAATCAGGCAAGAAGATTGATGCCTTTTTAACAAAAGTCCCAGTTTCAGATTAAAGGCTCTAAAGGGATAAAATGCACTGGCCAGCAGACACGTGGACACAAACTCAGGCCAGTAATACTTGAAATAACCCAATTTGTTATATACATGCTGGCACCAAAGCAAACTTCTGTTTAACACTGACTTCTTTGAATGGCGGTTTACGAGAAACTAGAGATTTTTTAAGTATTTATAGAAATGTTTATGTTTTGAGGAAATGACATCCATTTTAGCATACCGGCAAGACGCTCTCACAGCATATTTTTTGATTGAATAAAGATTTAAATACCATCATATTTTTGTGACAACTTAAAAGGTCATTACTGCTTGAACCTAAAATGCTTGTTCTCAGCATTAAAAAAAAATGTAAATATGAGATTTAGGTTGGGAAATGTGATTCCTTAGCCTCCTTTGTTCTCACATTCTCATAATAATTTTTATTATTTTCAGAATCAAGTGACAGAATTTAAAGTACTGTACCAGAGTTTCAGCCAATCAAAGATAGTTTGACACTAATTTGATAATTTAATCAACACTATGAAGTCAAAGTGTGTCAGGACCTCTCCTAAAAATAAATACAGTATTTGCAATATACTCATGTACTTTGTGACTTGACCACTACCCCACCTCATTGACTAATCAATACCTTATTGAGTTAACTAAGTAAATAAGCTTATGGTAAAATGCAACAAATAAATGGAATGGCTCTGGTGCTGCGGAGGAGAGGTTTGGGCACTGAAGTGGTTGTGTTCATCTAACCAGCCAACAAGATATCAGTAACTTTTTGGAGAGCATAAGAAATTCTTGTTTTTTATTGTGTTAATTCTAATATTACAATTAGTTTTTTTTCTGAGCAAATACATACTTATTACCCGTGCTATTTAGCTAAATAGCCTTAAACATTTCTTCTGCCTTTTGCATAACACCGTTTATACATATAGAGATACAGAAAAGCTTGTCAGAGTCTGTTAAAGACACGGAATGCATGAATAGGAACCTTTTCAAAGAGCCGTCACCGGTTTCATAAGGAAATAGATTCTTTTGGAATGGAAATACTGTTGACTTAAGGGCACTTAGTCATTGTTGTACATAAATGTTGATACTTCATGTTGTTTTCCTGTTAGCCTCTTAAAAGAAATATTCTTCCTTGATCATTGGCAGACTTACGTGATTCAACTGTCAAGTGTTAAAAACGCTCCAAGTCTCCATCTTTCTCCTTCCTGTGACCCTGTGATGTAACACAATTAATGTGCTTGCAATTTACAGCACACTGTGTTACCACTCAGCGCATTACGTAAGTGAGGAGAGAGGCACTGCTTGATGAATCTGTGTAATCAAGCACAGCTATAGACAGTCATACATGCAAAAGGACGAGGCCACTAGTCTGGAGCTCGGATGCATATCAGTTCTCTCGAAAGACATGCACATCCTGTATGTCTCTTACTGATGGCTGATTAATATGGGTTTATAAAGCTGTTTGCAGGGTACCTCTGAGAAACCATTCAAGGTCTCCTGACACAGAGGTCAAGTCAGCTAATTTAGGCTACAATGTCAGCCGAGCATCGAAGGCGAGAGTGCAATATGGTCACCTCGGGGGCCGGCCGGCTGGGGGCCGGCTGCGTGCCGGCAGGCGGGAAGAGGCAGATGGCCAAGCTGCTTCAGAGAAACGGACAGGTTTAATAATTAGATCAAGCAAGTCAGGCCGCATGCAAAGTCATCGGCGCCACGCGCCAGAGGGGATGGCAAAAAAGACCCGATTTGCATTCATTTTCGTCAAAAATTTCAGTAACACTTTATCTGGATGTCCCACCTACAGAGGGTACACGGAGTATTTGGGACATTTCACTTATTAGTTGGCATTCAACCATTCATATAACGTTGGTTAAGTGAGTAGTCAAATTTAATGAAATCATTTTACAAATATGTAGATATGTTCATAAACTGTATATACTCTACATGCTCTATATTCTGTTAAACATCTACAGAGACACACAAAACAGCTGAATTGTTGTCTTCCAAGGTGTTGAAATGTCACTGATAAGCCTCTGCAGATGGACTATCCAAATAAAGTGTCACCAAAATTGCTTTGCTCCTAGGGCTGGGCGATATCATATCGTGCATGTGCAATAATCAACAGGGCTTCACATGACAGGCGCAACATTTGGCCAGGCGCCAGCTGTTCGGTGCTATACGGACATTTACTTAAGCCCACAAGTTGTTAAGGAGCTTAGTAGCATGGTTAAACTATTAATGAGGCTTTGTATGACGCCCAAAAGTCATTATTAGAATATATCCTTATGTTTAATAAATGTGCCAAACTTTGAACTGCAAAAAGTACGACCACACTGCCAACGTCTTTTTACCTTGTTTATCCACAAGATCTCCTCTTTTAAAAGATGTGGTGGCTGCTTTTCTTCACCGCGACTTCAGTGCATATTGCACTGCGGTATACCAAACCGTAGTATACCAAACCATAGTATACCAAAACAGTATTATGTGGGGTGCTCCGCTAATCAAATTTAAGAAACAAAGTTTATACAGATTACTAACTTTTGGGTATCACAAAATGCATCTCATTCATATTTAAGCCATACTACTAATCTTTTTTAGCAAATTATGGGCATAAATAAATGTCTGTATTTCACCGAAAAGCTGGTGTCCGGCCAAATGCATCATCCATCATCTGAAACCCTGGTGATTATTGTGACATGCGTGATATAATATCGATATGATATCGCCTAGCCCTATTTGCTCTTTAGCTATGATCGAAGAGAACGTCAGGTAACCCAAACTTTGTTAAATATGTTTTAAAGATTTTGAAGAGGAAACTAGCCGATTTGAGGGGGAGCAGGAGCTGGAAAACATGTGATGAATGTTAAACCCCCATTTCTGGTCACTAGATTTCAAGCGGCACAGGCAATGTTAGCAAAAGCAGCCAGTTAGCTGAACATCTGCTGGCTTTATATGCACACGTACGTGAAGGCCTTGCTCCTGCAAACGAGGATGACATAACGAGGTGTCACTCATATCTGAAAAGCCCCCAACCTGAGCTAGAAAACATCAAGGCCTAAGTTGGGCCTTGGGCTGTTTGCTCTTTGCTCAAATCCAAAGCAGCACTTCAGTGAGGTCCATCATATTACATAAGAAGCAGGAGGTTACATAAGACGACTGCGCCATAAGAAATTCTGATTTGTCCTTGGTCTGGTTCAGAACTGTCTCTCAGAGGACCATGGCTTGTCCCACAATAAAGAGAGTAACTCTGTGATCGAAGTTTGTCTTCTAACAATATAGTAATAGGCCATTAAGCTTGATTATGTATTAAACTTAGAACAAGACACATTGAGGGGGTTTCACAATAAAATGCATATAAAACTCACATACGGCTACTATAAATCGCTTTTATGTTTGTCAGCACTTCGTTGACCTCTGTTTTTGCTCGCACGGCTGTACCCGTCGCTTTAAAAATTGATAAACACCTGCTATTCCTATTTATTTCCGCATCATGGAGCTCAGGTAATGGCAGCTTTTCACGCCATCATTAAAAAACCCTAGCTGAGAGGTGCAGCAGCAATTTGTAATCCAAGATGAAATTCCACAATTATCTGATCGGGAGTCTAGGAATCTAGCCTTAAAAGCACATGCCTCTGCTTCCATCCAGGGCTCGAAATAATCAATCCACCCACAGAGAGAAAATTCACCACTTATTTCTATGAACTCAAGTGCTAATAGAAAAGCCACCTTCTGTACATGCCAGAGTATGAATGAGTCCACTTTGCATGACAACCAGAAAAAAAAATAGCCCTCTCTGTTTGAGGCTGGGATGAGTAATGTAAATATGCTTTCACGTCTGTTAATGCCAGTGCAAGTGTGAAGGACAAAAAGGACATTAAGAATGGCTGTGAAAAGCTGAAAGGACAATCTCATTTTTAAAAGCTGGTCCACACACAGCCACGAAAGCAAGGGTTTGGCAGATTACTGAGGTAAAAGAAAATTAAGTTTGTTACTTCATTTATTTACCACCTGCTCCTTAGACTGTGCATTAAAAGACCCAATAAGAAAAACAAAATACAAAGCAGCAAATAACTTATAAGCAATAAAATAAGATGCAAATCAGAAAGATGCAAAATGAGAGATGTCCAGGACAGAGCAATGACGGTAGAAAGTGAGAGTATCATGTTAGGTTAAGAGCTGTCAGTAAGGACAGGTGGACACACAGATGGGGCACTGCCCCGCACTACAGACACAGCAAGCTCTCTGGCGACTGCTGCAAATACAGAGAACAGCTGCTCAGTGCCAGACACAGGCCCCACCTACATCATAGCCTGCCGTTTGGGCCCGCCCACACACGGCCTTCACCCGCATCATAGCCTGCCGTTTTTGGCCCGCCCACACACGGCCTTCACCCGCCTCCAAAAGTATACTTTCAGCTAGTCACTGGAGGTAGTTTGTTTTCCTTTTAGTATGCTATCTATTTGTTTTGTAAATAAGCCAAAGGAAAACGGTACAGGGACACACCAGGGGCCCTCCAAGATACAGAACTACACAAATTGCACCAGAGAATCGCTGACAGAGACCAAAAATACAGGACAGGTCAAAGAACAAATAACAGGAGGGAATAATAAATACTTGTAGTAATGTTAGCATTTCGGGTTAGAATCATATTTCATTCTGATCATTGCTTTAAAAGGAAATTATGAAGTTGTTCATTTTTCATAACTCTTACAAGGTATTTTGGGTTTGTGCGCGGTTTTAAGAGCTAGGAATTCTTAGTGCTAAAAAATAACTCGGATAAAAAAGCACTTCACTTGTAATACCACCTACACACTGTGTTACACCAGCTAGGTTTCTCAGACCGATCTGCAGATACTACATGGTAATGGCATCATGTCTATTGGGAAAGTTTTTTTGGCCAGGATATCATTGCATAAGACCACTTGAGCTTTGTTTGACTGAAACTCAAGATGTCACTCCATCAATAAACATTCATCAGACCAAAACAAATTATATGAGAATGACCCAGGAGACATCAAGCATGATGGAACACTATGGGCAAAACAGGCTGAATGCTACACACTTGCTAACAGCCCCAGAAGAGGTCAAGTCACCCTCAGGTTAGGGTTAAGCATAGAAATCTGCAAGACCTAGAATAACAACACAGTCAATAACATGGAGTATATCAAGCACTTAGCTTGAGTGCACTTATAGTCAATGCAGGGACCTTTAACGCCACCCCTATTAATGAATACGGATTGTTTTCCACAGAAAGTAGTCATATGCACATCTCAGACTGATAAGCAGGTTTTGTGTGTGTGTATTTTACACATAGTATAAAGGGCGACTTCCACTTCGTGCACTTGGGCTCCTCTCTGAATCACTGCACTTCTTACCGGTTCCCATTGACATGAAAGTGTTTGACATGCAGTTCAGTCCTATGGGCTCCCCCCGTCCAGGCCAGCTGCTCCTTATGCTAATGTCAGCACACAATCATCCGACCGCCTGCTTGTAAAACATACAAATGTAAACGGGCACTTCATTATTACCCTGGAACATCAGTATCCAGCGATGAAACTCCATCTAACACTTGCCCATTCTTACATCATTGTCGTGTCCATTTTCTACCCTTGCGATAAATATAGCTAAAGGTCTTCTGGAGGCAACATGGGGAATTATGCCCCACTTAAAATGGCATTTATTATTTAGAAGATTATATTCCTTGTAGCATCTGCAGTGTATTTCCCAGCAGAGATGCAGGCTGAACTTTTGAGGCACGTCCGTTAATTTATTGCCTTCCTAACAGCTGCATTGGAGTGCGCCTCATTGGGAATTGACTGTTTACACATTGATTTCTAAGCTAAGCACTTACAATAAGCTTCCCAAAATCAATATGGCGTATTCTGTTATTATTATGTGCACTCAAAGTATTCTTCAGAGCACATCATATTAAGTTCAAATCGGCTGAGTAACCCAGAATTTTTGCGCAGACGGCCCCCAAAGACTCCCCAAGCAGAAAAAGGTTTGATGAAAAACTACAGGCGCTGCAGCCTTACATCAGCAAGATGACAAACTTTTAGCCCCCTCCTCCATTACCGGAGTCATGTCCCCTCTTTTAAACAGGAGGGTTCACCAGACATTCCGAAGGGAATTATCTTGGGAGTTGGGGGTCTTCGTTTTTCCCCTAAGGTGCTGAGTCAGCGACCACAGCACTGTAGTAACAGCAAACAGTGCCAGACACAGCACAGTCTACATCATACAATTATCCCGACTATGAAAAATAACACAGCACAGCATGTATTAACAAGGCTTCTGTATGAACCACAGTTGACCAATAATGTTAACAATATTACTAGAAATAAGTCACACTCTGTTAAGAGTAGTTTTTGCCATTATTATTATTTTATTTGTTTAGGCTTTAGTAGATGAAACCCAAGTATCGATCCCTCTAGAGGGATGCTGATAAATGCCTTTCCCTGTGCAGTATCTCTAAAAGTAGCACTGAGCTTTGGGGAGGATGCATGGCATGGGGGAGGTTTGTGCTGAAGCGGCTCTCTGCATCAGGTCATTTAGCACCAAGAGTGCTCTGTTCTCACAAAGGATGGTGCTCGACGGGCTTCGCCGGGACTCTATAGAATGTGGTATTAACAAATGTTACACATGCAAGCACCATAAGCAAGATTAAAATAAATGCAATTTAATAGGCCTAGACATTCGGCATTCATTTCATAAACACAAAGAAAACATCTCCTTTCCTAATTGGCACTGTAAATTATGGGACATGTGACAGATCTACATAAAGTTTAACTGCACTGTACTGTTTTAAAAGACCTGGCTACATTCATAAATCCAGCTGAATCCATTGCAGAGATATTCGAAATCACAGAGCCATTACTGTGAGCCATGTTCACACTCCCCATTAAACTACCGTGGTGCAGGAAAAATGTCAAGTATTTATACTTAACTGAGTTATAACCATCAATACTGCGCAGTTGTCACTGAGGTGGTAGACATGGAGTCGCGGGTACTTTGTGTCTTCTACATTAAGATCTGCATTCCCGATTTTAATCCTGCGACATTAATATTAATCAGACCACAGAAACACTGTGATCCTTCAGTCTGAATACTAAATTAATAAATTATTAATTTCGTATCGGTCTTCAACGAGCTTGGAGCAGCGACCATTTGTGGATTAAGAAGATTGAAGGTTTTCCCCAGTAGAAAGGGCTCTGGAAGATGCTGAAGAGCCCGAAGGCCAGGTTAAAGCACGCGAGCAACAAAGAAATGGCACAGTAAATACAGGACCTTTCTACACTCATTGGAAATGCAGGGCCAATCGTTACATCTATAGCTACTTTTGCAATAAATACATTCTTGCCTCTTACAGCTAGCAGCCAATGAATTAATATAAAAGCAATTTTATGTAATTCATTATAATCTTCCTACTTTTTTAGCTTTTCCCATAAAAAATAACATCATGTTCATTATTTGCTGGGTAACAATGATAATGATAACTGTGTAAATACATTTATTTTTAAAAAGCATAAATGAATAAGAACCAACAGTGGGACAGAAAAGGGTTCATGGATAACACAAAGAGAGGGGGCTTCTTTTTGTTTCCAGAGCGGTGTTTATTTAGCAGAGGTACAGACCTTCTATGGGGAGGGGTTAACACAAGAGCCAATCCAGAGACTGATGGATGGAGGCAGTCAGTGAAAAGATCCCATTGTCCGAAATGGGAGTTAATCACTTTAGCGGCACACGTCTGTGTAAAGAAGCGTATGCCGTACGCTCCATTTCCCCAGGACACATTTACATGTCAGTTATGCAAAAATGAGAGGCTGTAAATGAGAGCAGTCCTGCCCTCCGTACGCTATTTGGGGGGCTGCCGGTGGCTTGATGCATTCTCTGGCTGCTTCACTCAGGGACACGTCTCAGCATCCATGGAAGAGGACAGGATTCGTCTGCCACTGCGGGCCTAAGGGATATTTTGCTGTAGCAGTAAGTTGAATTTGCATTATTTTTATGCTTTCCGTAATATTGCCTTTCAGAGTAAGAAAAAGTCCAGGAAAAAAAAAGTCCAAGACATACAGACAGACTGTCGACTAAAATACAGAGTTAATTCTAAATAATGCAAAGGGCACAGAAGTATTTTGGAGTCACATGATATAACATTACAGGGTTAGTTAGGTTTGGAACAAACAGTTTCTCACCCTAGAACACATGCAATCACTGACTGGCCTGTCACTCGTGACTCGTAAAATGCATTGATGTTTGTCTACTACATCATGCATTACACTATATAGCATATAAAAATATTTCAGCATAACTACAAGTGTTTGGTTGGTAGGTGATCTTGTGCGTGAAACTTCCAAAGGTTGGCAGCCAGCCCTGCTAGTTATCAGAAAGGCGGTGGCACTATGGATTAGGCCACTTTAACAGCACTGTGGAGATTTGTACATTTCAATGACAGCTGTTCCTCAGAGGAAGCTGTAACGGAGTCTGGCCAGACAGGGGACACAGGTCTCAGGCTTTCCATCACAGCCGTGTTATTGTCTGCCAAACAAAGTGCCATCGCAGCCTGACTAAATGAGTTCCTTATCTTGCAAAAGGAAAAGCAGCCTAATCTTACAGTCATTAATCTGTAGATTTGCACGGGTCATGCGAAAAACTCGGACAGGAGCAAAGCCACTCTCTTCATCTGCACCTGCTGTCCACCCCACTGTTATCATTTACTTTGTGGAAGATTGAGTCGAGTCTACAAAGTCTACTTTGAACTATAATAAATACATGCCTTGCAATGATGTTCACAGAAAAGCTAAAAAAAAAAAAAAAAAAAGCAGCACTTGAATGATGACTTAATCCAAAGTGTGGCATAGCGCTGATATGAAATGGCGTGGAGGACCCCGCCTTCAGTGTGTCCTGATGGGCCTCATTCATCAGGCCCAAAAAGGATGACACCCCTCTGCTTATTTGCACAAAGTAAATGAATCAGAAAAGGGACAAAGCTTTGACTGAAGCGATAAAAAGTATTATAAAGAAAGTAAATGTCGGCCTACCCACAGGGACAGGCATATTCAGGCATGGAGCCTCTCGTGAAAATGCATTTCATGTAAAAGTACAGTGTATTAGAATCGCATTTTTTTTTCTGTGAATTGACAATGATATCAATACTTTTTAGTTTAATAGTATAAAATGTCAAATTCCAGTTAAATCATATACCCCAAAACACACACTTAAAAACCCACAATAAAAACATAGCTTAAATTCTCCCAACCTTGTGGAACAGAACTAAATTAAGACAATTTTAATTTTGCTTAATGGCAGTTCAACACAGATTTGTCCTTACATGAAATGCTGAAAAACGGTATGCAATATTTTGAATGTAGAGAGATTGAATGAACTGTATACTTATATTTAAAAAAATCCTCGAATGGTCCAAAGGCCAAAGCCTTTCAAAGTCAGCTTTAAGGTAGCAAACAGATTCAAAGATTCAAAGCATTTATTGTTGAAAGTGCATTTCTCTGTGCAATGAAATTCTCTTTTTGCTGTCCACACGAAATGCCAAGGTACAATACAATAGAAAAAATAGCAAAGAAATACTCTGAAGTGTAATGTGCAGATATCGAGAAATATTAATTGTGCATTAGTGCGAAAGAGCTTAATGTGCAAAAATTACAGTATGAGGTAGATTGCCGAGTAAATAAGCAACTGATATCAGCTTTAGAATCCAAATCAAATATGAGTTGCACTTTAAAACTGCTCTGATTCTGCTCCAGCACTCCAACTACTATTATGTGCATTTATCAGTGCAGGGGCACATTTCCAAATGTCACAACCACTACCCAGGTCAATGCTCAATGGTATGGTTAATATACTGACCTTTTTTTTTTTTAAAATCAGTTTCTCCAAAGTACTTCCTGTATTGGACTACATTCCTTCAAGGCCACTCATTATCTGTATATCTTTATTCTTTATGTATTTAATGCTTTTTTAACATATATTTTAAACATCTGGAGACCGAGAGAGAAGTTTCATGAATGCAATGCAGATGGCACAGAGACCATTGTTTGCGAACGTTATTTTACCACATTACAACTTAGCATATGCAATAAAACCCAAACGGGCACTTCTGTGCTTGTTCAACTCTTCTTACAATTCCCACCACTAGTGTTTTAGTGCTATGTTAATAAATCACCATTGACAAGTAATTCATAAGGTTTCGGCACACAGTGTCCCCATTACCCTAAACCTGTACTCATGTTAAATCACACATCTGAAGATCAGAGAGAACACTGCTGTTGGATTTCTTTTTTCAGATTTCACAGATGGAAGAAGTGAGGATTTCTTCCAGGGGCTATGAATCCAACAAAGACGGATCCCACGTCAACCCCATCAGCGTGTGTTAGTGCCAAGCCCGCCTCGACTTCGCTCTCACGAAGGCCCGCGAAGCCATGGGAAGCGTCAGCAGTCTGATCTCAGGTCACAGCTTCCACACCAAACACTGTCGCGCCACCGAGTACAAATCCAAGAAGACCTCTCAGCCGAGGAGGGCGGCTCACAATCTGGACGGCTTGCTGCGCTATGGCTTCTCCCACGAGCCCACCAGCAATCCCAGTAGGGCCGGTCACCCGTCAGAGAAGAACGAGGACTTCTTGTACATCAAGGTGAGCCAGAAGCAACAGGCTCCCCACCGAAGACAACTGCAGATGGAGGAAGAGTTAGAAGCTCCAGCAGATACGGAAGCGAGCAGCTGCACCCCTCCCCAACTAATGCCCATGTCGGGCAAACTGGACAAGGTGAGCTTGCGTAACGCACCACAGTGCCGTAAAACACAGCAAGCAGTGAGGAAGGCAGAAAACAGTGCTCATTTTCAGAAAACTAAATGCCATTTGAGGACATTAACGCCTTACATTTCATTTGAAGCAAGGAAGAAGAGTGGTTCAGTGGGTGTCCTCACATGTCCAGCTTGGTTTAAATCCCATCCTCACATCTGCACGTGTGAATTTTCAGTGTTCTCTCCATGTCTGTGTAAGCAATACAAAACATGTAGACGTCACAGATGGATGGATGTCTAATGAATGAGTGGGGGTGTGCTCTGACATCACATCAAGGGTGCCCCCTTTCTAGTATCCTGCCCTCCCTGCAATGGACCCCTGGTTCCCCATCGTCCTGTACTGAACAAGCAGTTAAAGAACATGTAAATATCTGGAATATGGGTGTCTAATATGGATACACACACACGCTGTTGTACTGCCATTCCAGGTTAGTTTTCTAGGCTACGATCATTTTTCAAATGTATTTGTGGTCTTCTTCAAGTATACATTTTTTGATTATGTAGAACATCATAGCTTCCAAGATTTGCAAGTCAATTAATTCAAAAGTATTTCATCACATGTTGTAGGACAAAAAGAACCCCAAAATAGTTTTAAATCTGCTGTTTTTAATCCCTTTATTTTTATATGGAACAAACTGTTAGGACAATCTTGGTGAGTCATGGTACCTTCAGATACAGAGAGTTGCTGCACTTCACTATCTGGGGTCAACTGCAAGAGAATCTGTACTTTGGCCTGAAACTCTGAAAGACTGACGTGGTTCAGCCAACCTCATTTAGGACTTAAGACTTATCATAAGAATGCCTTGATCTCTAGATTGATTTAATCCCTTCCCAGGGTCATGCTTTTACAAAGCTTCCTCCCTCAATGGCTCATTATATCCCAGTGAAGCCCGACCCTCCGACTATGGAAGGCATCCCGGTTTTGGAGCATGAAGTCATCGAACAAGAATGCTAAGTCAGCAAGCCTACAATGGCCATTATTAATATGAAACAGCAGTGTCGTCCACCTCCGCAAGGGGGGGGGGGAGGTGGTTCCCAGCCTGGAATTCACTAAACTTAGGGGCCATTTTGGCAGTTACAGGCCCAAAGCAGGAATTCATCTTGGCCAGTTAGCCAAATACGATCCCAGGCCAGATGTTTAAAATGACACGACAGTGAACCCCGGTTTTTGTTTTCGAATCAGCATTTTAAACGGGAAGTGGTCAGCCTCTGTGCTTGTGACCAGGTCGCGACTTCCAGCCCCGGGCTTGGCAGGATACTCACATGTCCATGGGCCCTTGAGCAAGGCCCTTAACCCCCAGCCACCGGAGAGCTGCACGCTAGCTGACCCTGTGCTGTGACAAGCTCGCTTTCGTCTACATGTGTTCTGTGTGTCTCATGGAGAGCAAGATGGGGTAGATGGAGGGAAGCATTCCAATGTACATGTATTTGTGAAAAATGGCAAACAAAAAAAAAAAAGAATGTTTTCATTTTGTTCCCCCCCCCAATTCAAATATTTTTGTGATACCATTATATACTACGGTAAATAGATTTTCTACCATTGAGATTTATTGTTTTGAAAACTTTTTATTGATTTGGCTACATAGTCTAAGCCGACTAGACTGATTTCACCAACACTTAGCTGAGGCTGACAGATTCGTACATCACTGAATGTACCTTGGTGTGCTAAGAAATGACGTGTTCAACATAACATAAAAGCTAAGCCACCAAATAATCCAAGAGAGGAAGTGAAGAGAGATTCCTCCCAACATGGCTGACATATGTGTCAATCTGCTTGGTGTTACGCAGGGCATCGAGAAGAGCCTGATACGACCAACAGCTTTCAAGCCTGTCATCCCCAGGAGCAGCTCTGCTTCAGAAAGCCACAACATATGTCACATTGCCAACAGGAGGCACAGCCCCTCGGACAGAGGCAAGGAGACATCCGACCAGAGGCTGGATGCAAACTCGGGGACGCTGTCCGATTCGGGCCGGAACTCCATGTCGAGCTTGCCCACTCACAGCACCAATGGCAGCAATCATATGGATAACTTCTCCAGCACCGTGGGAGTGCTGACCCGACTTGGGGGGTCTGCCCACAGCCTGGGCCACACCCAGCAGCTAAGCGGCTCATTGGGAAGCAAAGGGACGAACGGTACCGGCAGCAAGCCCACACCGCACCCCGCTAGGGAGGGCACCTCCCCTGAAAAACAGGACATGTTCTCAGAGAGCGCCGGCGGCTGCATGAGGTCCCCCATTTCCATGGACGAGTCCCTCATTGAGCTGCTGGAGCAGAGGCTGTTGGAGAGGGAGAACGAGCTCCAGGAGCTGCAGGTCAGCTTCGAGGAGAAGGAAGCGGATACTTGCAAGCTCTTCCAGGAGAAGCAGAGGTACTGCGCCGAGGAGATGGAAGGCCTCAAGCAGAGGTGCTCCAGCCAGCTACGGCAGGTTTCCCAGAAAGCCCTGAGAGCCCAGCAGGTCCTGCAGCTCCAGGTCTTCCAGCTCCAGCAGGAGAAGCAGCAGCTGCAGGAGGATTTGTCCCAGTTGACCAAAGAAAAGGACTTAATGGAGGTACAGCTCAGGTCATATGAGACAAAGCAGACTCAAATGACTCCGACTCTCGAGGAAACCCAGTGGGAGGTGAGTAAAGCAGCGGACGTCATTACGTCATAATCCACATTTTAACGAGAAGGCAATGCCCCAGTCGACAGCATGCTATTTCCATCCATTTCAGTTCGGCTGCAGTTTTAATTCGCAAAGCGGTATCCTAGCAAAACCTAATCACAATTCAACATATGAATTTTGCAGGTATGCCAGAAGTCTGGGGAAATCTCCTTGCTGAAACAGCAGCTGAAGGATTCCCAGGCAGATGTGAGCAACAAGCTGAATGAAATTGTCAGCCTGAAAGCCACACTGAAGGAAACCAAGATAAGGATGGAAGCACTGGAGCAGAAAATCAAGGAACAAGAAGACGCCGTCCATTCCAAAACCGTGGAGGTGGAGGTATATATCAGCTGAGCAGTGGAGTATTTGCACAATTCACAATCACTTTAAATGCAATTCAAAACATTTCCTTCACAGCCTTTTTCACCCAGCTTAACCTATCCTGCCTAAGAGTAGAAAAATGTAATTCATCGATATCAAGGTTAAAATCCCTTTTTCCTGAATTCCAAAAAAACCCACTCATAGTTGTCATTATCAGCTATAAAGTTACAAACAGTACTATTCAGAGCTTTATTTTAGTGGTTTATCACCATTTTGGGAAGTCCAGTATTCATTTGATCAACCTAAAATAACACAACAAAAATCATAGCGTCACCATTTACTCGTCATCTATCAAAAAAATTAACTGCACAAATTGGATTTGTACACTGGTTTTTCATCATATATTTTATAGAGTCTTGCGCATTGCTAAAGAAAACCCCATAAGCAAATAAGTTTTAGAAACACCTAGGAAAGTGTCAGTTAATTATATACACCATCGCCAAGAACGCATCATTTATATGCTAAGCAAATCTGCAACAAATAAATCAAGCTTGTTTGCTTGATCCACGGCTATAACCAGCTCTGACAGTGAACTCCACACCCATTAACGCTGTCACTTTCCCATCTGAAACGTCTCTGCCACGAACAAGACTGACCATAGACCTTTCACACAGGTATGCAAGAACGAGTTACAGCGGAAGAAGAACGAAGCTGACCTGCTCAGGGGGAAAGTGGGACAGCTGGAGACAGACATACAGGACATGATACAGGACATGGCACTGGCCAAAGAGTTGGCTCCAGGACGGGGTGGGATTAAAAGCCAGCCAGACGTCGGTGAGGATGTGAATGACCTCCAGAGGGCGCTGGAGAGGCTGAAAGAACAGCTGAGGGAAGAGCGGCAGCAGAAGGAGGACATGGTAAGCAGCTTCCAGCTGGAGAGGCAGACATGGGACAGAGAGAAGGATAAGGTCATTCGGTACCAAAAGCAGCTCCAGTACAACTACCTACAAATGCACCAGAGAAACCAGGAGCTGGAGAAAGTCCTCAGGGAGCTGACTACAGAACTGCAGAGCCGGCCAGAGGTGGACTTAGACGTCCAGAGTGCAGACATACATTTTGAAGATATCATCGCAACGGAGATATGAACTACCATGAGCGAGAAGCACCGAGATCAGCCATTAGAGTGACGCACACCATCCGAAATTAACGTAAACTCCTCTTCCAAAGGAACTTCCCAGACAATGTGGAACAAAGAAAAACAAAAAAAAGCTTCAAGTGTTAAATGTTACTCACTGGTATATGTGTTTCAAGCATAATGGATGTATATATTTAAATTGGTAATTGCTATTTATTTTCGTAAGTATAAGAATTACATGCAAATTTTTATTTAAAACTGAAAGTCTGAAGGCACTTAATAGTTTTATAAGTTACAGTTAACTCTGTGAGTGCTCTCCACTGTCAAAACACAATACTTTCAAAACACAAAACTCCACATTTCTACTGTACTTAAGCTGTATTACTATATTTACATAATGCTGAGGGATAAGACAAAAACTAACTGAAGTCTTTGTAACTCCTAAAGATTATGCACATAAACCCTAAACCATGCACCTCTGATTATAAACGGGTGATGTTCAGAATTTATATATTATACACCTGTATGTTCGCTTTATTTTAAATGGTTCAAAACTTTAGATTTGTGCCTTTCCATGCTGTTATAAGGGCACTAGGGGAAAACAGGTTATTAGTTTGTAAGCATGATATTAATTTCACGGCATAAGGTCTTCGTTCTCACATGGAGGGGAAGTGGTACATTTGAGATTCCCTCCAGAGACACCGGCAAACAGCCGATGACACTTATAATTACAAGATGTAAAACGGCCAATGCGGCTATGCTCACGAGGACAGGTAATATTACAAGGGAATGAGCAGAGAGGTCTATTAAGATGTGGAGGCCTGTGGCATTCATCCAGTTCAAATGTAGTGCTTTTTCTGCTACAGAATCATTTTGATCACAATTACAACACGGTATTAAGCACACAAACAAAGTGGAAACATCAGTTCTCAAAGTTGCCCAGAAAGTCACAAGACTTAGTTCCCACCTGAAATTTTTCAATATACAGCAGAGCCCACTGACACAAAACCATTTTTTTGAAAAGCATTAAAACAAAGGAAAGAATAACAATAGTATTGTTCTGTTAGCGTAACTGATTCATTAATTGTATTGGACTTTTTTTTTTTTTTTTTAGATCTTATACAGACCTTATATCATTCAGTAGGAGACTTGCAGCTCACGAACACTCCTGCAGTATTTCACCAATATGCCAAAAGTATCATGATACTATGTCAGTGCCCCATCTAAAGCCTAAACCAGAAATTGAGAAATGTGACACGTTTCCACAAGTTCCAAAATGACAAAATACACCACTGTTCTCTTTATGGATGTGTGCCGAACCAAGAATATTCCATCACCGCAGGTCCACTAACAAAGAAAAGGACTGGTGTCAAGTTATATAAGGAGTCAGGTGCTGGTGAGGAGAAGTTCGATATGGCCACAAGTCACAGGAGACCACCAGGAGCTCCCTGCATTGGCTTCTTCTACCAGAGCCTTCTGCCGAGTTTGTCTACACAGATATGTGCAAAATGTCCATTGTTATTTATATATGAAATATTTTTGTTTAAATAAATGAAAAGGTTTTCACTAAATTGTTAGATTACACTTCTGTTTAAATCTCACAATTTTGCATTTAAGGACACCATAAAAAGAATGAACATTTTATTATAGTGGCACATAAAAGTTCATTTATTCGTTTTTATTCCTGCTGCCTTATTTTGATGGTACTATTCCACTTGTCTAAACATGCTTTATTGAACAATTACTGGCTTTAATATCAAGCAAGTACATCTAGTTTAACCACTTGGTGATATTGAAATCTGCAGCTTAAACAACAGTGAAAAAATCAGTTCAGCTGAATATTACATGTTCAAATACAACCTTTGTTATAGGCCTTTATTACCTCAATGTAATGTTTTTCAGCCTTTTTCATGATGTCACAATTGGCCATCCCCCCCCCCCTTTTTTGTTGTACATCACATATGGAATCAAATTAATATTCAGTTCAAAGAGAAACACTGCTGCCCAGGGAAGCAGCTATTGTTATCGTGATTTACATCCTAAGCATGATTAATGACCTCAGCTTAAACACCACCAAAAACCTAAATTACTCAGGCTGGATGCCATGGATTTTACGACCCAACAGGGAAGGAGTGGTGAAAAGAGGGCAACTGCAAAATGATGACACTTATCAAGTGATATACGATTGTGAGCATCTGCACACGTCCAAGGACTTATAGCTGCCAAATCTCAAGTCTCCCGGAGAACTATTTATCAGACACTGCCACGCTCTACAAATGTTATATTCATGTGTCATTTTAAAAGCACTAAAAATGCAAAAAAAACATCCCTTAATCCATCTGAAAAGTGCCTTATAGAATTTGAGATTCTATGAAAATGGAAAATGCTCAAAATCTTTTCTATCTCACTGGAATTACAGTCCACTGTTCCTACATCAGATGTCGAGCATTACTTGGCATTTTAAGAACCCAGAACCCAAGCAGTCGGCAGGCTTTGTTGCTCAGCCCGGCCCCCTCCAGTCTGCAGACACCGCCATGCATAATTGCTAAGCAGGGAAGTCATTGTAGGATGTAGCCCAGTAATTTAGAGGGACCCCACTGTGAACCTGATGACCGTTTGGCAGGCAGCGTTTCTAAATGAATTAACAGACACGTCACCATCAGGAAAAGACGTAAGCTGCACATCACTCTATCCCCTCACTTGAATTTGCCCATAAACTATATCCACATATAAAGATGACAGAGAAATTGTGTGTGCGCGCAACTTCAGTGTGATATATAGATACAGATATGTATAGATAAATATCATCCTGTCAATTTTTTTACCAAGTAGGCAATCAATAATGCATGAACCATCCAGACATTATAAGCAATAAAACTCAGAATCTCTGAAGTAAGTCAAGCTCGCAAGGATCAAGTAGCAGACCAAAGAACTGAAGATGGACCCCTGGTGCTGAACTTGTGGTTCCGCAGCTAATGTTGACGGGGGGGCAGGAGCAAATTATTTATGAGTCATGAAAAGGAAGCTGTATGACCAAATCACATTCTCAGTGGCCCATGTCTGTCCTCTTTTCGTCAGGACCAGTGAGGAACTGCAGCAGTGACAGGTTTAAAAAACAAAAAGATAGGAACAACGGCCACCAGGAAAGGCCATATTCACATCCTACAGACAGAAGCCTCCATAAAACGGCTCTGACTTAACCGTAGCAGCTGACCTGCATGAGTGATAAGTGTTTGTGGGAGGGACAGGCCGCTTGATCCCACTCATCTCCCATCTGGTACGAGCCCTCAAGTTCATCTGCACCCTTTCAACAGAATGTTGCATTACAAGGGTGTTAAAGAAAAAAAAAAAAAATCAGATCAGAAGAGGAAAATGAGATGAGAGAGTGGAAGGGGCGCAGAAACCAGGTGCTCAACATAATTCAAACATCTTAACAACAATGTTGTGAAGCAGTGCATCACCTGTAAAGATTAAAAAGTGGAACAATTAGAGCAACAAAAAGCAGGGAACGGCCAAAATTTTGACACACATAATGATGTTGTTAGAGGTCCAGCAGAAGAACAAAGCCAATAGTCTCAAGGCTGGTACATTTAATGGAAGGCTTTATCTGCAAGCAACATCTATGGCTGACCTGCTGCAGTATCATATGTAGGAAGATATAGGTTGTTGAACCACTGTATTCCATAAACAAAGCTTGGGAAAATGTTACCCTTTGGGGGTTCCTAAGCTTGCTTCAACTTGCTCCTGCATTTCTGATTTCCTTACTGTCAGCAGGTAAGAAGCAGACCTGTGGAGTTTCCGTCCCTAACACCGATCTCTTTGCAGCGAGTGATAACAGCCAGTGGCCACGTCACACATCGAGCGGCCATAATTTAAACGCCATTGTTCGTAAGAGTAATGAAAGAAGCATCCACCTCAACTGGAAGACTGTCAATAACCCCAGGCTCACTTATGCGTGTCTGACAAGGTTGTGTGAGCACAGATCCACCATGGCTCTTTGTTTGGGGATGATCGGGGGAGGGGGGGGGTTGGGGGTATGATCTGCCCCAGGGTCACTAGTTAGCCTTATCAACCATCTGTTTGTTACCCCACCACCCCCCAGGCCTGAAGCTCCCCTGCATCTCAGGCATTAATCCAGGCATTAAGTACAATGCTCCAGCCAGAGGCCTCCATCACTATCAGCTTCCTTGCACGCGTGCCACGGCTGTGCCAAGTCGCTCAGCACGGGAGAGGCTCTCATTAACAAGGGAGTAGGGGGGTTCCCAGGGGGCCGGATTAAAAAAGACCCGCCACCAACTCCACTTTCCCTACACCCGCCTCCTGTCTGCACTGCCTCTGCACCTCGAAAACCACATATTGCTCCAATTATGGACCAATGACCATTAAAGAAAAATACCTAAGTCTCAAATACCATTAAGTCATCGACGGACATACTACGTTTCAGACAGATTTCAGAAGTCACTTGAACATCATACAAATCGAATTATCGCTTTCCTTTCGTTCTGAGGAAATCCAGTGTTTTCTGCAAGGACCTTGTGGATTTGAACTGGCGATCTTTCATGCTACCTGCCAGCTTCAATATTTTGCAGTTCTACTGGTGTTTTAAGAGACTCACTTTTAAGAGGACCCTACACAGACCTGAGCATCAAAGATCCCCACGACAGCACCCCTCAGTCCTGACCTTGTGTCATCTTGTAGGACTTGAAGACAACAAGAGGTTAACTACAGCACCTGATGTAAGGACTAAAGCAGAAGTTTACTGTTAAAAGGGGACATGACATTTATATGACACAGACAAAGGCTGCTGAGATGACAGGTTGCACCCTTATTAACAAAGAGTATACAAGCACAAAGCATAAGGTACAGCCTACAGTACTTGTCTCTGAAATATAAAAGTGGCAATAAATTATACATCCAGTCAGTTTAGTATAGCTTACTACAGTAAAATTGCACCGAAGTATATAACAAGTACACCAGAGCATAGCTTGACGACATCTTAACGACAAGAATATTCCATTATGAACCGCTATCATTAGAGGGTGGAGAGAGGGATAAATGAGGCAATAAATTAATAAACATGTGACTCCATTTTGGAAAGAGGCCCACTACTCAGGACACGATTACCCTCCTGGCTGACCTTTCTTTTATTGACACATCTGTGAGTGATATTGGAGAGCCTCCCTTTATTAATTGATATCGAATCCATTTGTCATTGTAATGACGCCCACATGGGGCTGCAGTATTAAACCCACCAGGTCATTAAGCACAGCCTCCATGGCATCGGTGCAGCTCGGTGAAGGCAATTTCCTGTCACTGTCCCTGCGCCGCTGGCTTTCCACCAAAGCAAAGAAAGTGATTCAGCCATACTAAGACTGTGGTTCACAGTGGCCCTACAGCAGGAGAGTTTGAGTCCCAAGAGAGATTACAAATATAATTAGACTACAAGTAACTGCCTCCCAACATAACCTTTAAACAAAAGGTATCTTTACAGTTATAAACGGCCAGTATGCATTTTGAGAGATAAAAACTGCACACAGGGCAATAAGATAAGGATAAAAGTAATAGCACCTGTGCAGAAGAGTGATAAACCGATTTACAACAGTGACACCTAGTGGTCAATATACAAACACAATCAATCAAAACATAAAAAGCTACCAGCGTTCATCTTCATAAACACATATTTGTCATGAAATGGAATGTGGTTTCAAGTGCCATTGTTACCCATCGGGGAAGCAGCCAGGTGACACAAAGCCCTCGCCTAGGTCCTTTGCCATATCTCACATATTAAATAAAGTCTGAATGACATTTCAAAATACAGAAAAACAAAGATCTTTTGGGTACAATCAAATCTCCAACACAAAAGTATCAATTAGTAAAACGATGCAGATCAGGGGGCAACAACAAATAGGAGCAACAGATTTAAGTAGAACATTTTCGGGGGGAAAAAAAAAGTTTGTAATAGTGATATTGGCATTTACTGATCAGGCAGTTCTCAGTTTTCCAATCAGTGTTTTCATTTCCCAGTTCTTGGTGCTATGTGAAGCTTTTGGGCTATAAGGCCAGCTCTCAGCAGTAACCCTGCCCTACTTACAGTGACCTCAACTTATTCTAAACACATGACCCAAAAAGGTAATGATTAAATGCAGCTCAATACAGACACAGCCCAGAGAAGATTATTAAAACAAAAATTGGAAGTTAATGAGTCAAGGACAATTGTGGTAGGCAATTCTGACAGGGGAGGAGAGGGTCTCCTTATGAACCAGGGGGCTCACCCCCCCATTGGGGTGTTCGGTTTTATTACACCATGATCAGAAGCATGCTGAATGCGTGTCTTCAAGTGGATTGCCATCTCTACATGCACAGGAAGCATTACGTAAAGCCACACCACTGCAGCTGATATGGTTCGGGGGGGGGGGGGGGGGT
>JAODKF010000046.1:13305167-13319451 GCA_026779585.1 Mormyrus proboscirostris | reverse complement strand
GGGGTTCATTTTAAGTCATACATCATGGGAATTGAAGTCCCTAAATACAATAAATTCATGCCATGTTTTTCAAACCGCTCAAATCCTGGAGCTATGATGTTCAGAAAGGTTTCTCCCTTGTTGTGGGTGTGAACCGTGACAACATTTCCAATATAACTGCTCAGCATTCCCATTCAAAATGACCCTTCAAAAGTGCTGTTTACCGTCGTCACGCACAAACGTGTTTTGACAACCGCATCGTGTCAAATTACAGCATATTCAGCAGCTGCAGTCTGTGTGTTTCGGCACACAGAGACACACGGAGCGCCGTCTCACAAAGAGGAAGGAGTCGTCTTCTCAAAGCCCTCCTTCCCCAAGCTCCTGCCTTCGCCTGGAGAATATGCACTTGAATAATTACACCCTCCTCCTCCTCCTCCTCCTTTTCTATTCTTTCATTATTCTTCTGTCCCCACAGAAACGGAACACACCCAAAGCCTTTGCCATCTAGCACCAGATAAAGCCCGAGTCTTCATGTCTCCAGTACAAGCTTGAAAAATATTTGCCCTTTATTTTCCCCTTTTCTCAAATAAAAGTGTTGCTTACTGCCTCTATGCTGTTTTTAATAACAGACCTTTAATTATATGAATTTTTAATGTTTCATAAAGTAGAGCCGTCTCAGAAAAACAAATGAATTTTTCGTTATCCCAGTCTCAGAGCCCTGCAGGATTTTCCAGCTCACTGTTACTCTGCTGGACTAACACCTACCTTGCTGACAGAGATTACGATGCACGCAGGTTCATCCCCTGAAGGTACGTAAACATGCTTCTTTCCCCATAGCATAACTGACACCAAGCAACTGAATATTTGCTAAAACTCTTCCATAAATATAATTCCTGAAGGGGATTTAAAATGTCATTTCTGCCATTTGAAATATGATAGCCCTAAACCAGACTCCTCAAAAGCTTAACAGCATGCAGAAAGGCAATTCTTCCCCCCCCACCAACACACTTCGCAAACATATCATTTAGTCGTTCTTTGATTTGCCTGTTTGCTTGCAGTGCTCAGTCTGCTCGCCTCTTGCACAAAGACAGATGCAGAGGAGCCAGTGTGACTTCAGCGTCGTGTGGTACAATCAATCACCTCTAAGGAGCGATTGCCTTGTGTGTTAAAGGAAACTTAATTGCCTGTAATAGTGACAGAAATTGCAGGTGGCAGGGGCTGCTAGGTCATATTCTCACAATGCAAAAACATTACTGCCCCAGTGCTTTTCTGCATAACAGGCAACCTTGTAACAGTCAGAACAAAGCAGGTCTTGGGAACTTTAAAAAGTTCCCATTTTGCCTGTACTTTATCATTCACTGCCAATTACTAAGTCATTCAAAAAGTTCAACATAAAGCCAACAATTACCCCATCTTGAAATCCATTACAATATAGATTTCTCACTACTTTAAAATGTACTACTTGCTGAATATGGAATCTAGATATCACGTAATCTTTGGCTCCCTCTAGTGACCAAATACAATATAGATCCCACAAAGCTCGACGACCAATATGAAAGGTTTTCGTCATTGAAATCGAATCTTCACCCTGAAAGCAGAGCCTGAACTGTATCATATATTTTAAAAAAATAATAATAAAATTTAGAAACAAGTCAAACAATGACTGTAATTCAATAGCTACCTTAGAGACATAACAGAGGCCAACTTCTGCTAAACCCATTAAATTTGGTCAAGACCCTTTCTGGCTTTTTGCAGACCAATCAAACGGCAGGGGGGCATTCTCCTGGAGTTCAGCCAGAAATACGTTAGCAGCACATAATCCTATTGACTTTAACACAGCTCTCAGAGCTCAGGGTAAAAAACTGCAAAAACACGTACGATAAAAGTCTTATGTCACACATGTGAATTGCGTTCTTAAAAGTAAATTGAAATGGCACACTAACACAGACCAGGCGTGAACAGAACGTACATGCACACGTGCATTCCTTAATGTTTAACACCCGAAATCATGACATCGTCCCTGTGCTTACCAGCCTCACCCCTTAGTTCTCATTGATGCCACTGGTGCTTCTGCACACCGGCAAAGCAGGAGTGGATTTAATAGCAAAGTAAGTTTTTCCCCCTCAAAATTCATGACCTGTGAAGCTACAAGTCAATAGACAGTGGATTAATGTGTTTGATCGCCTAGGAATTACAAAGGCACTGCCAATGAAAAGCCCAAACACAGCAGGTCTTTCAGCCTTCAATGACTCACATCCCCAATCCCTGTATAGAACTGGAATCTTCCTCATGAAAAGTGATTTTGATTAAACATTTGGTATTACAATGAACAGTCCCTTCCAATCTGACGTTATGGAGTCAAAATTCTCTGTTCTTAAGAAGAGTAACAGTCAGCACTCTGCTTCTTGATATGCGCCAAGCTCTGAATTTTTTTACCCATTCTTATATCGCACAACTGCGACTTCTCAGCTGCAGTGCTGCAGTTCCATCCTCGACTCCTTGTGTGTCATCTGCACATTTTCTCTGAGTCTGGAGACACTCATTCAGTTAGCTGTTTTTGGAGAGTGAGAGAAATCCCGTGCAAACTGCCCAGAGGATGTGGCAGCATGTTTAGGAGATGGAGGTGGAACCTTCAGGATAATGATATATTTTTATTGCAAGGGAAAAAAATCACCATCCAGAACTTCCAAAAACAAGTCTGAAAAAACTTCACTAAAAAGCCAAAAAAAAAAAAAACAGTATATAATTAATTTTTATGTATATACAGTCAGGTCCATAAATATTGGGACATCGACAGAATTCTAATCTTTTTGGCTCTATACACCACAACAATGTATTTGAAATGAAATGAACAAGATGTGTTTAAACTGCAGACTTTCAGCTTTAATTAGAGGGTATTTACATACAAATGAGGTGAACGGTGTAGGAATTACAACAGTTTGTATATGTGCCTCCCACTTTTTAAGAGACCAAAAGTAATGGGACAGTTGGCTGCTCAGCCGTTCCACGGACAGGTGTGTGTTATTCCCTCATTATCTTATTTATACAGAGCAGATAAAAGGTCTAGAGTCCATTTCAAGTGTGCTATTTGCATTCGGAATCTGTTGCTGTCACGTTTGAATATGAGATCCAAAGAGCTGTCACTGTCAGTGAAGCAAGTCATCTTTAGGCTGAAAAATAAGAACAAACCCATCAGAGAGATAGCAAAAACATTAGGTGTGGCCAAATCAACTGTTTGGAACATTCTTAAAAAGAATCGGTGAGCTCAGCAACACCAAAAGACCCGGAAGACCACGGAAAACAACTGTGGTGGATGACCGAAGAATTCTTTCCCTGGTGAAGAAAAACCCCTTCAAAAACACTCTCCAGGAGGTGGGTGTATGTCTGTCAAAGTCAACAATCAAGAGAAGATTTCACCAGAGTGAATACAGAGGGTTCACCACAAGATGTAAACCATTGGTGACCCTCAAAAACCCTCAAAAACAGGAATGGTGATGTCTATGCATTCCAGACTTCAGTCTGTAATTGACTGCAAAGGATTTGCAACCAAGTATTAAAAAGTGAAGTTAGTTTGATTTATGATTGTTAATTTGTCCCACTACTTTTGGTCTCTTAAAAAGTGGGAGGCACATATACAAACTGTTGTAATTCCTACACCGTTCACCTGATTTGTATGTAAATACCTTCAAATTAAAGCTGAAAGTCTGCAGTTAGAGCACATCTTGTTCGTTTCATTTCAAATCCATTGTGGTGGTATATAGAGCCAAAACGATTAGAATTTTGTTGATGTCCCAATATTTATGGACTTGACTGTACATCACACACACATTATAAACACATAGGCAGCAGTAGCATTCATAAAACGATCAACAACTGTATCTTTATTACACACACAGACCATTCAGCCGGGATCTAGTTTAATATCACATTAATTTAACCTTGATTTGAAACTGCTTCAGAATGACAACATGCAATAAGCACAGCCCTCCTGCTCCAGGACTGAACAGCCATAATCTACATATTCTAGGAAGCACCTTTGCCTTTATGAAGATTTTTTTCTAAAGAATGGATTCAATGAATATTGCATATTTTAAACTGCCAATCATTTAAATTACGACCTCACTGCTCCTCAAAATATAGAAAAAAAAATACAGCAACATATTAGCCACCAAATACTTGAGGACACCTGCCAGAGGCTGTTAGCACATTTTGGGATTTGCCTGTCCAAAGAAAAAGACTGGGCTCGTTTCAAGCGGGCTGGCTTTTGTTCGGAGGCAACTGTGCTTAAGAATCCAGAAACATCTGTCTGAAATGAAACCACTGCTCTCGTTTGTCAGCTGTAGCCTGCAGAGACTGCACCACGTCACACAACAAGGCAAATTGAGTTGGTTCATTTTCAGCAACATTGAGAAAGTTCTGGCTTCTGTGACTGGATACCTGCCAAGTATCAAAGACATCTAAATTCTTGCCACCAGTGGGTAAGATTCTCCTCAGCAAAAGAAAAAAAAAGTAAGTAAATAAACTTTTGACAACTTGCAAACTTGCATATTGATGCATCAAGCTGACGATGAACAAAGGAAATAAACAATTCCAACATAAACTTACAGACTCGTACTGTGTGTTACGGTGAACACAAATAGGACAGGACTTCATCATTTCACTACACTGCAAAGCTTTGGGGACTGCTGTTTATCTTTTCATAAAGTCATACCCTATGGGCTAGATCATAGCTATGTAATCCTTCTCTGCTGTTAGGAAAAGCCTTCTTATAGCCTCCACTGAAATTCATATTAGATAAATGTGATTTTTCTTGTGTATCATGGGTCTACTGCAAACCCTCAGCAAATTACCTCACATTACCCAGAATGGGTAGATAATTACCCATAATGCCGTGATTACCTTTCGTGCCTTTATTCTTGGCCATTCCCCTCATCCTGGTGTAGGTAGTTTTGCCCAGGGCAGTTTTTCAGGGCTGAGCCATTCTGTGGGACCGCTACCATATGCCATTCCGTGGGACTCCTAATCAAAGAGCCATCTGTGTGTTGAACAACAAAACGCCAAAAATTGGATCACATCTCTCCTGAGTGAACCAAAACCCAGAGCACTTATCTAAACTATATATAAAGTTTTCCCACCACTTTTACATAAGAAAATATCATCAGAAGTCAGTGTGACTAATGACCCACCTGAAGTATAGTTGTCTGAAGATGCCTTCCTCTTCTTCAGAATTCTGTGAAGTTCTGATTCCATCTGGCTGTTCAATTCAGATTCTGCTTCCAACTGATGACAAGCCATATACAGTAATGAACAAGAGACCTGAAATATAGTGTGGGTATGTATACACTTAGGAAAGCTTAGTGGTGACCTTTCGTTTTTTTCTTAAAATTGTGCGAGAAAACCATGATGCACAAGCAAATGAAACCATACATAAAAGCAGGACAAGACTCAGAATCATGGCGGTGTGGTGGTGCAACACTAAGCACTGAACCACTACACCATTTCACTGTGTCAGTAATTCTCCAATATACTTATCACGGGGTTTTAATTTATTTGAGCTAGGGGGATGTAAGCCCTATCGTGTAGTTACCGGTTAAGCACGACAAATAATCCCAGCTTCCCCAAAACCCTCAGGCCAGATTTACCTCGTGTGCCTCAATCACAGGTCTTAGAGACACTCCATCACGCATCATCTCCAGTACTTCATACCTTCCTGGACACTTGTGATGTTGACAGGACTCTGTGGCGGGGTTTTAAAATAAAGTCCTTCAAAAATTACCCAATATACAAATCCAAATAACTTGTTTTGAAAAATAATTTTCCGGCAAAAGTACTAAAAGCAACAGCTAGTTGCTACATTACAAATCAATAAGAATAAGATTAACATTGAGAATCTACGGAATTCTGTAAAATTACCATGGTGGTTATATTGGAAACCTACTTTCACGTTTGAAGTCTTCAGCAGTGTCATTGACATGTCCAACTCCTGCTTCTTGTCCTTCCTCTTGTACCATTCTTGTTCTTTGTTTTGCCAGATGGTACCCTCTCGTCAGCGAACTTTCACCCTCGGATTGAGGAGAAAAAGATTTCAGCCCAGTTTCATAGCTACTGATATTCATGGCCGTAGATGTGGCATCTCAGCATAAGCATTTTTAAAAACGTAAGGCAGGGATCTTCTCACATTCTAAGCCTTAGCCACGATACTAGCTACTCTGATTCTGTATGCAGCTTGAGATATTCATTTTAATGGAGTCCTTTGCAAGGGAGTTACGATCCTGTTGTTTTAACCGAGTCTTGACTCTGAATTGAACCCTCATTACTCAAAAACCCTTCCCAAGTCCACTGAGCATGTCTGCGGCCTGAAAGCAGCTGGATTTCTTACTCAGGCATCCCCAGCTTTACAAATGTTCAATTTATGCCACTTCACCTTCACGAAACACCTATATTAGCACGTGATTTCGCTAACCAAAAGAAATCCAAAGAGGATTTTTGATTTTATGGAAAAAGGAGAAGTGAAAATACAATTTACCATTTATCAGCAAGCCAGTTATAGATGTCAATCAGTCCTGCTACAACGTGACTGATACATTTCTGAAAAACCTCGCATTCATTAAAATCGCATACTATAATATACATATCCAATGGGAAAATTAGGGTTAGGGGAATGCCACTCGAAAACTTTGTAACTCAGGCAAAACAAAATGAATTAAATGGCAGTACAGACACTCCTCTACTTACAAACTTTTAGACATACAAACGAAGAGGACTGCAAGTCCAAATTGTGTTCTTTGGGTTCCTGATTCCTGTCCACACCATCAATTTTTTTTTCTGCGCGCCAGTTCCGCGTAGTACGACATCTGGCCGCTACCCCCACACACGTAGTGTGCGTACTCCCAGCATCCCAGTTCTTTGTACTTGCGTATTCCCTTAAAATGATGTTCAATAACGACTTACGAACATTTCAAGTTACGAACGGCCATCCAGAACATAATTCGCTCATAAATAGAGGAGCGTCTGTACTTTACTTGAGGCGGCACAAATATGGTTTATAGTATTATTTATGCAATAATTAACCACAATCTATGTCTTAGTTACATACTGGTATCATGTTAATTCATCATTAATGAATCGTGACATCTTTTATCTCAAGCATTGCTATATTTGTTATTTTATCTATAATCTATTAAACATTTGTGAACTACTCAAGGAACAAATAATAAAACGCATATACTTATCTGATGTTTGTAAATCATTAATGAATTGTGATGCATCTTTTATCCTAAGCAGTAACTATATTTATTACTATATCTGTTCATTTGGTAAACTGTAAACTACTGAAGGAACAAGTAATGAACTACGCAAGTTGATACATACTTCTCACGTTCATTCATTAATGCGTCAATCTAAAGGCAACAATCTAAATGTGTTGAGGTTGATAAATACAAAAAAAACATCACATCAACTGTACCAGCAAATGTACACACCATGCTGTCCATAATCATGACCTTTCCAATCATGCCTATATTTCCGTTAGTCTGTTACAGTTAACCTCAATACTGCACAAATAACCCCCTTGTTTTGCCAATTTAGCGCGACTTATGACATCCATATAATTTATACAAACTCATGTAAACTAACAAGGGAACTCCAGATCAAGTAAGAATCTTTTACAGGCATGTCTGGCACTACGTTAAAACTGAAAGAACATATATGGACAGATCTATGCTAAACTAGTCTTATTTCACTTACACTATCGGGCTGTCTTTACTCGATAGGGCTGCAGCTCTTCTGAACTCTTAACTGACCAGGTAACCAGATCATCCAGGATAAACTCATTAAGGGACATGTCCGTGTTCTCCGCGTGATGGTGTACTTGGCATTCTATGAGAAAGGTGATACTGATTATTTCTTACGTTAAATGCTAAATCTAAACTTTGCACACTGCTCTCTTGCGTTATTTACTTTAGTTCGGCGGTACAGATCACCAAAGGGATCGTAATCTATCCGTTACACGGACAAGCGTGTTGACGGCAAGAAGAATGTAGGTTACGATTGTAAGAAATACCAGATTTTCTTGCGCTTGCGTTACCGAGCGCCTGCACGCCTTCATCTGCGGTCACCTTCGCTCCCCTCTGCCGCACTTGACTCCCACCATCGCCGCCGTCCTTCGCCTGCGAAACAGCACTTACAGTCTAGAAAACAGGCATAATGTTAAGTGCTCACTAGATTTCAATGAGGACGTTAAAAGATTAAACGCTTAAGTGCTTAATAGTTCAACTAATAATAATCATACCTCTGCGGAACAGATACGTGCGACTTTGCAGTTGCTCTCGCCTGACGAAGTTTGATCTGTTTTTAGGAAAATGTGTTATGATAAAAACTATTATTAATAAATAATTTTAAAAAAACTCAATTACAAACCTGGATGTTTTCCTTTATTGCAGCAAACGAGACCCCAAACTTTCCCCAGTATAGTAGCGCATATATCAACCGGCTCCATTCACACGCCTGCAATCAGACCCAATTACTTAAAAATGGCAGCTGTGTGTTTTCCTCCAATTATTTACACACGATTAACGCTATTGCTTACATTTATTGTGTAAGTATCTATGTAACTTAAACTACTCGATAACGGTATGTGACTCAGCGGGCTAAGCCTCTGCCTACGATCGGAAGGCGCCAGCTCGAGTTGGTCCCCGGTAGACCAGTCACGTGACCATGTGTCCTTTCGCAAGACCTTTAGACCCCTCTAAATTCTCTGGGTCACCCCCACCCCACATATGTGTCACCGTCTCATAGAGAGCAAGATGGGGTAAATTGGACAGAGAATTACTCCTTGTGGATTTATAAAGTGATTCTATTTAAAGACGTACATTCCAGCTCAATTATCAATTTTTGATTTGCTTTCCCTGGAAAAAAAATATGCAAATTGCCAATCGATCAGGTCTTGGCTCCGGTTTTCTTTAATGAGATGTAGTTACATTTAGCTTCAAATTATTCTAGACCTGTCAAAGTCCGTCAAAAAGAACTACACTGGAGGATACACCACATTTTCCATCATTTATTATGCATCTATTATAATTTACGTTCACTACCAATTACATATATTCAAAACAGTTTAACTTGACATTGTCGTCAGGGTTTGTCAAGGTACCTGTTAGTGTCTCATATGTAATTTACTAGTGACAAGCAGATAAATTATATTTTTATATCATGTTTACATTATGGACGATCCGCGATGGCACAAACATAAAAATGCACAACACATTCCAACAATTACAGTTACATTGTAATTAATAATAACAGATTCAAATAAACAAATAAATACAGGCTGCTAATTTTTGGACACTGTTCAAGCAAACCAATGAAAACAGATACCATAAATAAACAAATACAACAGTTATCTGTAGATAGCTTAATATGTAAACACTAAAACAGTGATTGGCACAGCAAATTAATGTGTAGATTTTGAGTAATGGATTGTTAAAATTGTGGTAAAAGTACATTTTTGAGATGTGCAAAACACATGACTTCTGACATTTAATTAATCATCTGCACATTCAAGTAAAACAATTTAGAGAAACTCCAAGTATAGACACAGCCTTATATTTAACATCATCTAAATTTCCATGCCTTTTATCCATAATCACTGTTATAGAAAAAGAACTTTTACAGTTTTAATTATATCTATATATTATATATCTATGCTTTGCCTGTTAAACTTCTGCCCAGAAGGCCTTGGTATTTTTGTAATCCTCACTGAAAAACCTTCATATAGTTAATATAACCTGTGTACTCCTTCTATTTCTGATACAATAACTGTCTACAATAATTTTAATATCCATTTTTTTCGATAAAATACACAAAAACCACACACACTGATATTCTACTGAGGCATCAACAAGCTGAATCACAGAATGTATTCACACATGTTGCTTAAACGACTTGATGACAGCAGGATGGTCAAAAAGACAGTTAGACATGGCTTGCTAGAGGGCTGGCACTGGGCATTAATGCTTGGATTCACGGGGGTAGAACTCAGCCAGGGTGCTCTGTGGGATCCGTTTGAGCATCTCCTTCGGGAAGATCCTCATCAGCTGCCAGCCAATGTCAAGGGTCTCGTATACATTTCGGTTCTCATAAGCACCTGTTTGACAGAAGACACCAACAAATGGCATCTTCATGAAGGCAGTCTATATGTGCTTAAGAATGTTAAAATGAACGATAAACAGATAAAGTTAAAAATTTCAAAAATGTTCAAATATTCTCCAGTTTCATCTCTGTGCATATCAGAAGCCAACCAATTCTACTGACCCTGAGAGATGAAGTTCTTCTCAAATTTCTGCAGGAATTCCAGGTACAGAAGATCATCTGCAGTCAGGGCCTCCTCCCCCACCACAGCCTTCATGGCCTGAACATCCTTCCCAATGGCATAGCAAGCATACTGCCAACCAAAAACACAAGGCTTGCATGCAGACCAGAAACCACTGCCTGTCAATGCAGAACCATCAGATGTATGCTTTTCTATAGCGGAACACTCTAGCAAAAGGCTGACAACAATCATAAGGAAATGAACCGCCACCACTTGGTTCCAGCAACAGGAGGTGACAATAGGGTTATTTATTTAGCAGTTACGGTTGGGTAACAGTTGTGGGTGGAATTTCCTATTAAATGGCAAAGCATTATGGGAGTTGTTTGCTACTCACCAGCTGGTTGGACACATCAGCATGGTCCTTACGGGTCATCCCCTCCCCTATGGCAGACTTCATCAGTCGAGACAAGGATGGAAGCACATTGATTGGAGGGTAGATCTGAAAGGAAAGCACGCAGTACATCTTCGATACGTTCCCTTCAACAGACCAGAAAATAAGTGACATGACAAACAAGCTGGATATTGCACTGTACCTCACATACAGACCTGTCTGTTATGCAGCTGCCTGTCAACGTAGATTTGTCCCTCTGTGATATAACCGGTCAAATCAGGAATGGGATGAGTGATATCTACAAAGGGTAAAAGATAGTTTCAAAACATAGAACCAGGGGAAGCTAGACATGATACTCTTTGGAACCTCCTTGGATACAGTGTGTAGCTTAGCAGACAAGGAACCTGTGCCCAGTATCTGGGCATGTGATCTAATCCTGCACCGAGCTGAGAGGTCATATCACCATTGAGCCTTAGAGCAAGGCCCTTAACTGACTCCTTCTGGGATGCCTGCAGACCCTGTTTCGTGACCCCCAGGTCCTTTGTATGTCACTTTGGACAAAAGCATCTGCTAAATAAATTTAAGTGATGTCACAGGGAAAAGCTGGAGAGGTTCAATCACACTCTTACCGTCATTGGGCATAGTGAGGATGGGAATCTGGGTGATGGAGCCATTGCGACCCTCCACCCTCCCTGCTCGTTCGTAGATGGTGGCCAAGTCTGTGTACATGTAGCCGGGGAAACCACGGCGACCGGGCACCTCCTCTCTGGCAGCAGAGACCTTTGTGTGGTAGGGTTGGGATCGGAAGCCGGGAGAGATGAGAAATCACCAAACTGGCACCCTGGCTTTCCTTATCTCAGCAGCACCCAAAGCGACAAGCGGCTGCCCATTAACCCCTGACCTCTCGCAGAGCCTCAGCATAGGAGCTCATGTCCGTCAGGATGACCAGCACGTGCTTCTCGCACTGGTAGGCCAGGAACTCGGCAGTGGTTAGAGCTAGGCGAGGGGTGATGATGCGCTCGATTCTAGAGGCAGAACAGCAGAGAACCGTCCCTGACCATCCAAGCTGATTATTCATGCAGACTGCAACTTTCATTTGTTCTGCTTATGTTGTAGATTTAATTGGGAAGTGTTAATAGGAATGTGTGGAAACATGATCTCAGAATTAACTGATCTGATGAAAATCATAATTTGAAGACATGTCACAGAGTTTATAAGAAGTACACACGTTGGGTCATTGGCCAAATTCAAGAAGAGGCACACGTTATCCATAGAACCATTCTCTTCAAAGTCAGACTTGAAAAATCTTGCTGTTTCCATGTTAACCTGGGGTGATGAATATCCAAATAAAATCATCATTCTACAATCAGCAGAAGATTTTACTTTGCTATAGTAACATATTTATTTGCTTCCTTCTCATCACTTTTAAAATTAATGTTGTCACTACAATATTAAATACTCACATTTCGTACTTCACAATCAATGCCAGAATACACTTACCCCCATGGCAGCAAATACAATGGCAAAATTATCCTCACTGTAATCCATTACACTTTTGGATTTCTTGACAAGACCTGCTTGGCGACAGATCTGTGCTGCGATCTAACACAAAAATGAGAGTGCCATTTAGCAGATGAGATGGGGACAATTACTTTTTTACATCTCCTCAAATTACTGTCAGAATAGAATAATTATGATTAATATGAGAGACCAAACACACTTACTGTAAATGAACCTTTTACACATATAAGATGTAGCACACAAACATACATACTTTTTGTGTTAACGCCATGTACAGCTGTTTATATTATAATCAGACTCTTTGAAAAATACAGAGACTGAATAAAAGACTACTTCACTGTTATATTTTCTTTGACCGAATGAGGACATATTTACCTGCCTGTCTAGATTCAACTGTCAAATATTGTACAATTTACCGGATTCTGCCCTTTCTGCTTTGTTCAGGGGATATCTCACTGAGAAGCTAACAAGATCATCTTCTAAGAGCGTTTTTCCACTGCATCAAGTATCTTACTTTTAGTATTTCAAAAAAGTACCAAAAGTACGGTACTTCAAGATGTTGGCTTTGAAACCAATTTGAAAAATGTCTGTAGTATATTATAGGGCTGGGTAATGTGCGATATTAATGCCAACATCACATGTTATACACAGGAATTGACATAACTGGTACGCAAGTACGCATTCACCTTTAAAAGTGATACGTGCGGCAATTGATTGTTGCAAGTGTGAATGCATATGTATTTTATGCATATAAAATTATAGTGCATTTTAACCTTTATGTGCTAATTCGAGCTTCAATTGCGGAATAGAGGTAAAAATGTTACAACGAGTTATGTCAATCCCTGGTTATACACATGCAATTCTCACATTGCAAAGACTGCGACAGTCATCTGGTTTGTGATCAGGCTTTTTCATAACTTCAAACTGTCCAGACAGTAAGTTTTACTAAAACATTTTACTTTGTCAAAGGACACAAAACTTAGCAAGCACTGCACTTTTAACGATTATTCCTTTTCAAAAAAAATCTAGTATACTATATGACAAAAAAATCAGTTTAAAGTTTACATCTGCTCCTTTCATGAACTCTGCATATGCTTTTTTAGATAATAATCATTTCATCCAGATCTTCTTCTGGATCACAATTAAAGCTTGGGTCTCTTCATTTGTCCACGCATACATCATTATTGCTTTTTCTTTATTTTTGATTGGCTTATCATTGGTTTCTGAGTTCGTAACCTTCTTCTTTGCATAAGTAATCAACAATGAGCACATTTCTAAGTGCCACCCTAAAATATCGAAATGCCAAAAAAGTACCCCGGCTGCTTTAGTACTGTGGTTACTAGAACTTTTGGTACTGGTGCTCGACCGGAAGTCAATGGAAAAGGGAAAGTACCGAAAGTACCATGCCAAAAGTACAGTACCTGTTGCAGTGGAAAAGCGCTCTGGGTTGTGCTGCCAACTATTTACACAGTAAAGTTTGATAAATATTTAAGAGGTTCATAATGGACAAGTATAATGCAGACGGGTTACCTTTCCTGATTACCTTTTCCTGGTAGTGACTGCAATATATCTTAAATATTTTGTTTTTCCCTTACAAGAGACAGGCAGGCCATGAGGAAACCTACTCCTGACCAGATGTTCTGGCCGGCCAACTGGATGAAAAAACCATATTGTCTCCAGACCCTCTTTCCCCCGACCCTCAGACAATTTTGGAGGAGGAGCCCAATTTTGTCCAGGTCATACCTCATTGTGTGGTAAACCTGCAGCAGAGAAAATAGGGATCTTCTGTCCTCGGGCAATGCTGTTCATGCCATCGATAGCGGAGATGCCCGTCTGGATCATTTCCTCTGGGTAGATTCTGCACTGAGGATTAATGGGCTGCCCTGTAAGTCATCACACAAAGCAGATAACACAGTAATCAAGGACTCACTCTTGGAAAAAATGCAGTATGATTAGTTCGCAGCAGGACTTCTGCTGATGTGCTCTTTAGGAATTATCAATACAACATTTAAGAAATATACAAACGAGAGGAGGCCATTCGGCCCATCAAGCTCGCTTGGGGAGAACTTTAATAGCTCAGAGTT
>JAODKF010000046.1:13269703-13299459 GCA_026779585.1 Mormyrus proboscirostris | reverse complement strand
ATATCCATTGTGGTGGTGTATAGAGCCAAAAATGTTAGCATTGTGTCGATGTCCCAATATTTATGGACCTGACTGTACATGCTTTGGAGATTTACACACACAAGCAACTTTTTACACATGTTATACACAGGTGTAGTAAATTTAATGATAACAGTCACCTTCCCTGACTCACACTTGCTATTTCACATCTAGACAGACAAAAATTAATGTATTCTGAGTAACCTTGTCACAGCAAAGGCCTTCACCCTCATTTCATTCTTATGTCGCGGAACACTTTGAGCGAGGAGAGTGACATAGATCAATATCACATGGAAGACTATGTTATGTCCAGGATAGGTCCGGCAGTTTGTCACAGTCATGTCACAGTTATCACAAATACCTTCTGGAAAGACATGATAAAATTAATATACCGTAGTGGTTCCAGATGAATAACGTACAGATTCCTACTCTCAATAAAGGCCACAAAATTGTGTATTTGTTTGCACCCCGGTATTTGGAAACAGGTTTAATTTTTAAACATTTATTTGGTGATTGTTCTACTGATTCTGTGCTGTTGAAAGGCAAAGCTACAGTGACAACCTTAAGTGTCATAGTCTGCACACTGACAGCTTTCAATTACTGACAGCTCATGATTCAGAGAGAAAAAATTCACCAAGGCTGGTTAGGCAAGACATGGACTCAAATTGTGTTTGCATCCAAACACCATCTGTGCACACCATAAATCCCACTTGTTTCAGTGTGATAGCATGACTGTAGCATAGGAAAACACAGTTAAATTACAGACGAGCAATGAACTCACAAAAGCATATCGGGTAAGATACATAAGAATTGGCCTAGCAGGCCGTAAGGGATCCTCTAGGCTCGTGCTCAGTGATTTGTCTTACCCCTGTTCACGAAATACGTTGATTGATTTTCCTAAAATGCTACTATGGCCAGCAGAAAATGTGCAGCAAACATTGCGGTGTTAAAAAAAAAAAAGCATTACTAAGAGCATTACTCATGCACGCGCAGCAGTAACCTGCGCATAAGGAGATCACGACCTGCAAACATTAGCTCACGTTTAATGTACGGTAATACCTATATCAGTTCCAATCGTGTATTAATATTGCATCTATAGGAAAATCAAACACGTTAGTGAACAACTTACGATATCTCGTCATAGATTAGTGTAGCAATAAAGCACACATCAGCTCCATTGCACTTTCATGAAATCGTGCTGCAAATCGTGATCAGCAGGATTTGCTCCCTACTTACTGAGACGAGGCTGCGAGATGTAGTCACGGCTGACCGCCTGTACGTGCTCCCTGGCCGCGGTTACCTTTGCTCCGCTTACAGCGGAGGAAATTTCGTTCATGGCCCCGTTCACCATTCCTCGGAGTGCCTTCATTGCCATTTTTTGCAAGGAGGCAAATCGCCCAGACCGACCTATGTGGACCGCTGGAGGACAGCCGATGGTGAAGCGGTGCGCATGCGCGGTGGTTACGCAATGCGCCCATCAAAACAGCGGCGTGGCGCTGTGAGCTGACCGAGGTGCTGAATGCATTCTGAATAACCTGTCACTTTTATATTTCTTTACGGAATTTAATTTCGTCTAATTTTATTCCATCCGAAACAAAAGTAGCAAGCACCGTCAATGTTGTTCCTTTTTGATGAAATACCGTATGTGAAATATATATGTAGCACATGTATGCTCACCACTGAGATATGCTTTTAATGTAGAGATAAAATCCGGCTGTACGTAATTTTCAGAAATAACTGAAAATAACTACTGGTAATCGATTATACACCACTCAGCTCAGGTAACCATTAATCACAACACACTGCCTGGACAGATGGTATTTTTTTAGCAGGAACTTCACATTGCAGGTTAGATATCCTTTAGGTCAGACAGCAAATCTTTCAGGATGCATAATCTGTTGGCAGCTCCCTGTAATATGTGTTTGACAAGCACGCAACATGTTTATTTTATTCTTTTTAAAGTTTATTAATGCATACATTGAGGAGACAAAAAAAATCAGGTTAATTACATCAAACCCCTCTTTTGACTCCTACCAGTAACCCCTGGACCACCAGTGCCATTTTCAAAGCACCTGTTATCACCATACATTTAATTATTACGTTGATATTAAAGTAAATGGTAACAATAATGGCAAAAGTAGTGAATTAAAACAATTGTTGCTCGTGCAACATTAGACTACCAATAAGCACTGATGTAGTATTTCTGAGATGACAGACCACAGTTGCTTTTTAGCAAATACGATAAACTACTGCCAGGAATTGCTGTCCCAGCAGCAGGCAATACAATTAAGTTAGAATTAGAGTTTGGGGAGTTTCATATCTGAGAGCAAAGATACAGTCTCCAGAGAGGAACATCCTGAAGCAGAGGAAGCAGACTGCAGGAATGATAAGATTGGGAGTTAACAAGTTTACTGCCGAAAAGTCTGACTGGGGTGAAAGGAGACCCATTTAAAGACAGGTGTAGTCCATTCATTCTCTGTTAGGCAGCAAGCCATGCCGCAGTAGGCGCGACCTGAGAGCGCGACCAGAAGGGAGACACAGCAAGGTAGGCATGACCACACAGGTTAGGTCAGATGATTACACGGGATGGAGTGAGAGAATCTGCTTTTTAAAGCTTGCAAAGAAAGGTGGCACCAGTGACGGCGGGATACCAAGACAGATAAGGCGGTTAGCAAAAAAAGAAAAAAAAAGAAAGAAAAAAGCTGATTTTTTTTCCAACATGTAAAGATGTTTATGTTTTGCTCCAGTTAAATTTATTGACAATCACGATATCATTATATGTTATGCCTCATCACAAGGTACGAGGTATCACATGTGAGCTTACATAAAAATACGGAAAAGAATGGAAGTGAGGACAGAAAAATCACTTTTATGAAGACAGTAAGAGATTTAATCTCTTTAAAAGTGTACTCTAAACATAGATGGTTCTGGGGAAAAGGAAAAAAAACTAATATTAAGGGAAAATATTAGTTGAGATTTTTGAAAACACAATTTCATGATTCATTCTACTTATCTAAATGTCAGCTGAATAAATATGCAGATTGCCAAAACAGTGGACACACATTACACAATCAGTGATACCAGTTAACTGTGTCCTGCTTCAGACGTGCAGACATGAAGCACTCAGATTCAGATAATTTTGCGTTGTACAGCTTGACACAGCAAAATTAATGGATAGTAATTCAATAATAGTTATTTTGCAAAATACATCAAAGAGGGCAAAGTTTTAAACCTCATCAGAATCAGCAGTAACAGCTGAAACCTATGGTTTCACATATTGGTAATCATTCTTGCTTGCCTCAATTGGTCCACTTTAATAAGTGCTATGTCTGTCAATACAGACACAACCATTCATTGAGATTTTTAGGGTCATTTGCCTCAAAAAATTAATATAATAACAGTTTGACACAAAAATCTCCTTTTATATAACTCACAATATCTTGTCCACACTGTTATAAAAATATATAGCAGTTTTTAAATAATATATAAATATGGCTGATCCTCTATGTTCATTAGCAATTTTTTGGGTCAGGTTTTCTTCATGGTGTCTGTTACTCATTGATATTCTTGGTTTCCATAAAGTCAAAATGTGCGAAATAGACAAATTTCACTCTTAACCACAAAGTACTACAAGTTCAGTTCCCATTCTGTACTAAGATCATGGAGGTAGCAAAATAGAATAGTTCCATCCATCTACGTTGTTAGGGAATTCAAGCATCTCAAATATGTACAGAATATGTTTATCTAGGCTGTGATAAAAGATAAAAAAAAAGAATTATGAGAAAGACTCAATTTTAAAGTAAGGTATTGTACAAAACTACTGTTTCTTTTTCCAGTTTGACATCATTAGCAGTCCTGGCAATGCTGGCACTAAGACTACATTAATCATTAGAATCTGAATGTGCCACGTCAAAAACCATAGGTTGATGTCATAATGGAATTGTACACAACATACAACTCGCTTGAGTCAAAGAACACTTAATGTTTCCTTTGTAATGTGAGCAGTATCTAAAAACGGATCTTTACTGAATCTATTTGCATATGTGCCATGTCAAAAATGTAGCTTTGCAGAGTACAAAGTGTTTCTTGTTATCTTTCAGTTAGAGTACCAGAAAGCAAAACAGTCTCAAGGACATCTCTAAATGTAGAAAATATACTGAGGACATGCACTTCCCTCAAGGAGAGAATGTCTGCCACTAAAGCCAAATCTGACGGGAAAGAAAGATTCAGAAACGCTTACAAACTCATTAATGAGAGGCGAGACAACACCAGAGAGTGAAATAATGGAAAATTAAGTGCAATCACTTTAAGTCACATTCTATGGATCTTGTGAAAATGTTTACTGCATACATCTGAGACAACAATAAAAGGCAATGTGTGTTAATACCAGGACTGGAGTCTATTCAGGATGTCCGGGTCTGAGCTGAAGCTCCCACAGAACTGTTTCAGCAAGATATAAATACTTGGCCAAGACTGCTAAAGCAGGAATAATAAAGCTGAGTTGTTTGGAAAAGGAAGACAACATCGCTGTCATTGATGGGTCTAAACAGAGAGAAGGCAAGCTCTTCAGAGGGAAGTGCAGGAGGGCATCACCGCAGGTCCAGCACCGTCACTTTGCTGTCTGTAATGGTAACATGGCCTCCAGCCTACAGGGGGAGGCATCAGAACAGTGGGAGAGTTAGGAGGGAAGCAGGGAAACCTGGTTCACACAGCCAGAGTTCATGGCAAAAGCTGGAGTTTGGCTGTGCTGAAGTGGAGATGCTGTTGAAGGGGCGGAGGGGGGTGCAGAGGGATTGGCTGGAAATGTGCTACTCACAGAAAATAGTGGAGGTTCCTTGGGGTGTGGGTGGAAGCCCTTCTGTTTACAGGATGAGATCTCATCCATCCCATAATCAGTCAGCCTGAAGTATCCCGTCCTGGGAAGTGCAAACACGTGCACAGATGCGGTCATGCTCACCTCATGCCACTAAAACCCCAGGAGTACCAAGGATTCTTCAACCATGCCCTACAGAGTTATGCTCCATAAAAGAATAATGTCCAACAATGACAACCCAGAAGGTGCTGAAGGAAACACAGCAGCAGAGCCTCATGCTGAGTTTCCATGCATCTGCTGGTTGCAGTAAGACCTGCAGCACTTGTACACCCTGCAAATGTCCTTCTACATGTGGTGTGAGAAAGAACACGCTGTAATTATGAGGACATTTGCTACCTTTTCTACACTCAAGCGAGGGAAGAGGATACGCATCTTTCACAGAAGTGAAGTGGGATGATACCGTGGATGTTTGAATTGCCCAAACATGTGCTGGGGAATTCCATGCCTAAACAGAATCCTTGTAGAAAAACCACGGGTGACAAACCCTGTCCTCCTCCCAGATACACTCACCCCCCCCAGGCAGCACTCACTCATTGAACTTGGGGGAGCACACAATGGCGATGGATTCTGGCAGCATAATCTGGTAGGAGCAGTGGGTGTGTAGGTCTACGCTAGACAGGAATGCCGTCTGGGTGGGATGCGTCTTGGGAGGAAAGGAGAAAAAAAAAACACTGTCCACACATGCTTTGCTCTACCATTCCAGAGCATATTCTAGAAGCAGTACTGACAGAAACCATGAAAAGCACACTTGCAAGAAACCGATGGTAAACATCCACAGTCCTGGAGAAACCTTACCGTGCTAACAAGCTACACGTAAACATTTATCAGTACTTATGTCTATTAAGATAACATTTAAATTTAAAATGAGGTTCTGAAACATAGAAGGTGGAGTTAAGGTTTTGATCATAAGAAGCAGCCTGTAGAAACTGATAACTGGCTCAACTGCTTTAGCTGTCCCTGAAAGAACTTTAATAACCCACATGAAAAATGACCTATAGGAAAAGAGGTCAGGGCCTCACATGGATCCAACCCAAGGTGATGAGGTCATACTGATCCTGGATCAAAAAGAGCTCCTCCTCATTCTCTGTGTCGCAGTAATCAGGTCCCCCACACTGCTTGGGCACAATCACATGGGTCACAGTGAAGGCATTCTGCATCTGAAACACACACAAACACAAACACACACACGTGAGAGGTCGGTCACCACCAGCGCACGCGTGTGGAACCACTAAGATGGAGTGTGTGATCGGGCTCGGGCCGCACCAGCTTCCCACAGAGGATGCCACAGGTCTCCACGCCCCGCGATGTGTTGGCATCCGCCAGCTTCAGGAATTTGTGGCAGAGCTCCGAAGGCACAGACAACTGCCTCAGACCATCCACCATGACACCTGGGCACAGACATAGGACTGAGGTGGGAAGTGGAGGAAAAACCTACAGCACACACATCCCCCTCTGTCCTACTTTCCAGATGTTTATACAAATAACATAAATTATTTACACATAGTACCAGTCAAAAATTTGGACACCACTACACCAACTAAGGTTTATTTGTACTATGCTGTACATACATACATACAGACATATACACACACACACACAAACCATTTTTATTGTTTAGGTCAGGTGGCCAGGTCATGTTACCAGACTTGATATGTTCAAACTTTTGACTGGTACTGTACATTCAGCTTTTCACAGAAACACATAATCTGAACATGCATAGTGTAAATGAAATTGCATGCATAATGTGAATGAAACATTTTGTTTGCCATTTCCGGTATAGATTTGATTTTTTGAGATTTACCTAGAACGCCCAAACAATTTCTATTTCCCTAGTCACAAGGAACAATTTGCTTTCCAATAAAAGTTACTGGGACTCACTGGAAATCCCCATTTTACATTTATTTATTTATTGTATGATTTGCAAAAACTAGCAATTTAGCATACCAGTAAAAATATTTTTTATTGAGCAGTATTAACAGTCTAGTAGAGGATGCCTTACTGTTCCCTGGGCTGACCAGAGCTACTGGCTTGAGGGCGCGGTCGAAGGCAGGGGGCAGTGTTTGGGGGACAGAGGGACTTGTGTTGGCTGGGGTGCCCCCAGGGCTCTGGGTTGGGCTGGAGATGAAGGGTTGAGGAGGTCCCAGGACGCCGGGCACAAGGGGGCCGGCGAAAGGGGGTGCGCTGGGGGTGCTGAACTCGTGCATGATACGCAGGCGCTCCTTCTCCAGCTCCTGCCGGCGGATCATCTCCTCGAAGGCGGTGAACTGCTCCTGCTCGCGCTGGCGCTGCTGCATCTCGGCCACGCGCTTCCTCTCTGCCTCCAGCTCCCGCTGCCTAGAGATCTCACGCTCCAGGGCCGCCTCTTCAGCTTTCTGCCAAACGGCGATCACGCATGCAGACACGCACAAAAGCAGGCTAAGAACTGAAGGAGCCCTTGGGAGAGCAGCACAGTCACACATGTGGGCACAGACCCACAAATAACCGCAACACAGTGCAAGAGCCACCTCGGCAGGAGAGGCCATTTTTACCTTTTTAAGCAAATATTCAGCATATTCCTTCTCGTATTGCTTTAAAAGTCCCTTCTTCAGCTGTTCAGCCTGTGGAAAGGCTATCTCCTTAAGTTTCTATTTTAAAATGACAGCATTAGTATAAAACATATGCTCCTTAAAATACTGCCTTTCAAGAATATGTACAATATTTATTGAATCCCACTGGACATTGATGGATACATTGGGGGAATAGAACAATATTTATATGATATGTTATGAGAGTAGATGCACGGCGTTTCCTTACCCTGATAGTCTCTTTCCTCTCTGGAATGTTGGCCGTTTTATAATCTCGATGTTTAGGAAGCTTCTCAATAAAGAGTCTAGAAAAAGAAAAGGCAACATGCTCGTAAATGAGTGGGTTTCACGTCAGGCCTTCGAACTGCATCGGTCTTGCTGCATCGGGGACTATGGCATGCACATTAAATCACAGGAGATGAACCTTTGCTTCATCACCAAGGGTTTAGACAGCCACTGTTGGATATCTCCATTGTTTTGCAGATAAGGTACAGAGTATAAATTAATTATTAATTATTAGTCATTAATTTTCACACCGTGACACATGATCCACATCTCTTACAAAGAGTTGCATACAGATCTTCACACACAGACCCCTGAACTAGGGCCGCACGATATTGGGGGGGGGGGAAATCACATTGCAATATTTATTCTTTCTGCGATATAGGGATTTAAAAAAATCTACTCAGTTCAATATATTGCTGGGATATTCAACTAAAATTTAAAGTGGTCCAGTTCGAAGAAAATTTCTTGAAGTAAAGGTCCTTAAGATCATAAGATCACCGTGGTCCGCCTGTTAGTGACCGCTGCTCTATTGATATAATTAATCATTCTAGAAAGATTGAGCTAATTTTGCCCAAATATAATGGTAAGGATTACTTAATCAGTACTAAACAGTGCATGAGCATTAAACTAAGGAAGTTTATCGCATATGGGAGTTAACATGAATGACAAAATAGCGCTGCATTAAATGGTTAGCGCTGGGATTGAGAATGATTGTGATTGGTGGTTCGTTCTGTGATGGACATGTTTGTTAGCTGCCGGTGCAAAGCTGCGTGTCGGCTCCGTATCCAAAAACCTTTAAATTATATGACAGACTTTTGTGGATTGTTTAAGAATAAGAACAGCGTGACATTTGTTAGTTTAGCAAAAACACCAAAAGTGCCGTCCATGCCACTTCAATTTCATTTGCATTACTTAACATCACACTTCCTGCGATGTGTGTACATCGCGATGACGACGCTGAAACGATATATCGTGCAGCCCTAACCTGAACTGTGCAATGGCTCCCTTCACGTGCCCCAACGGCCGCTGCTTACGTAATGTACTTGTTGTAGAGTACGAAGGCATGCTCCGTGTTGCCCTCCTCTGTGTAAACACTGGCCATCCGGATCATCTCCATGCCCGATCGGAAGTAGCGGCGAGGCGGCACGTCGTCATTCACATCCACGACGCTGCCCTTCTTAGTGAGGGCGCGTACCCGCTCCTCCGGGGGCAGGCTGGTATCGGTGTGCTCAGGCATGGCTGTGGGATGCGCCTCCAGTATTACTGAAACCAAAAAGACAAATGTGGGTAGGGAAAAAAACAAGTCATTTACATATATACAAATCCAGCCAAAAATGCATCCGCATTCCTTGACCTAGACTAGGGGTAGCCAATCTTATCCGCAAAGGGCCGGTGTGTATGCAGGTTTTTGGGATAACCTTTAGGTCAGCTGTTCAAACCCAGGTGTGAGGACTCTTCAGTCAATCAGTCCTCTAATTAGTAATCTAATTAGGGAGTTGCAGTGAAAGCCCGCATACACAGCAGCCCTTTCTTTAATAAGATTCTCCCCCCCCCCCGGCTCTAGACAGTGGTACTCTCATCATGCAGCACTGTATAGATTACTCCAGTGCTGTAATGTTACCATGGCAAGCACTGTATACATTACTTCAACTGACAGAGTACAGTCTTAAGGAACTGATAACGGATCAGGGATTCCATTAAACAGTACTCAGTTATTGTATATATTTGAGCTTTTTTCTATATTGACAAGTGTCGCATAACAATATATTAAGGTCAAAATTTAATAGTGCCACTCTGAAGCATTCTGACAAAAACTTGCTGATTGTGTTAATGTTTATAGTGTAACAAGACCTTTGTTTTAACTTCAAGCAAAAAAACGTTGTATGTCATTTAAATATTACCCCACAGGTACAATGTAAAAATATCCAAGCATCTAAAATGCTACATGTTTAACAGAGACTACTATACATTCAGAAGTCAATTTAAGGGGTCTGATGTAAAGGAATTAATTCCAGACAATGTGACATTCTTAAATCTTCTTATGCTTGTTTTTAAAAGCATGGGTCATTATTGCCTACACAACAACCAAAACCAAAAGCATTGCATGAAGAAAGGATTCTCCTTACCCAAAAGAACAATGATTTAACACAAAAAAGTGAAACAAAAAACACAAATGAATAAAATGCTCATAGGTATTAATCTCACCTGGAAACAAGCCATCAACGCCATCAGATTCTGAATGGTAAAAACCCCCCAAATCCCAACTGATTCAAACACTGCCAGCTTTCACTTGCCTGCACTGACTAGCGTAAAGAGTAAAATCTGCCAGAATACCCTTCAGAATCACCTTATTTCTCTGACCAGAAACTTCATATTCACATTTTATTTCATGAAAATCTTATGCCCAGTGCTTGAAGTGGGCCGGAACGCAGTTCCCGGAACTTCTGTATTTTCGTCTTTTGGGTTCCACCACTTATTTCTGCGTTCCGGTACTTACTGAAACTGATCCGACGCAGCGACAGTGGCCCGAGAATAGACAATATCACAAGACCGATAAAAGACTACAATACCCATGAGCCACGACAGTGCCCTATCATATGCATCCACTGAGTCCCAACCAATCGCATCAGGGAAGCAATGCAAACTGTTGCAATTTATACTGGGCCTACAAGTATCACACTGGTCTGGTTCATGTTGTTTTAATGGTTTTTCAGCATTCCATTTGTGAATTAGAAAAAAGTATCTTATTCCTATAGGTTATTGCTTGGAAGAAGGATTAAATTAAAATAGTTTTTGAACCAACACATCCTAAAGACTTGATTTTTTGTTCACCGTACAAATGTCAAATGTCGGAAAATTAGAGTTCCTGCACTTATTTTTTCCCACTTCAAGCACTGCTTATGCCTTGTCATTATTTCTTTCAAAAACCACACTGGAATAACCCATTAAAATCGGATACATTTTCAATGTCTAAAGCGAAACATATTGATCAATTTCACCCTCAAAAAGAGTACTTTTTCATGGTATGGTCAAATTTAACTGTTCACTTGACCAGTGATCTTGCAAGACGAAGGAGAAATTCACTGTATACTCTTTATGTACTTTATGCACACTTCAGGAACACTTTAAGCTGTTTTTATGAAAGAAACAGATTAGCAGAGAGTGAGATTAATGTGTAGTTTCAGTGATTTTGTTTTCTAACAATTGGTTTTGTAATACCTACACCCCTTTGTATAGCATATTTTTTCCGTTTGGAAGGTAAAGGGCACTTTTTTCCCAATTACGTGAAAAATGTTAAGATTTTCTCCACCCGCCTTTTTTTGAGACTCTAAAAACACTTTTGACGTACTAATCACATGAAGGGGGCCAAGGAACAGGTCAAGCAGTGGATATACATACGATTTCTTTATAAAAAACTGACTGCCCTTCACTGTCTTTTCACAGCCAAAAGTAGTAAAAAAAAAAATCCGGCTCACCGGATGAACATTGACCTTGAAAAAATTTACTTAGATTTGTGAAAAGGAACTGTTCTGGCATTTCCAGGGATCTATAGCTGCACTGTGTAGCTGTAATAGTAAAAAATTTCTAGCAGAAATAATATTTTATTAAGATAACATGATGAGTTCTGTCTTTTTTTTTTTGCTACCCGGGGTGCAGAAAAGGTGCTAAACCTCAAAGGGAAAAATTTAAAAACAAAAAAAACATTTCTTAGCTCTGTAAGGATTATTTAAGTCACATGCCAATAGACCACCTTGCAAGAGTACATTCAGCAGAGTGGATGTATTGTTTTCAAAGTAGAGGATCCTAAGCAACTAGAATAAGTATGCATTACAACATTTAGATATTACAGATCGTTTAAAAACAAATGGCCATTAAAATCCTTTCACATCACATTAGCAAACATAATTTGATCTTTTGTCTGTTGTGATGCTTAATTTTCATTTCATTTCAGTGCATGGCCATAATAGTATTTCATCTTTACCTAACTTATTCCTAATATCATGCATGGTGGGTCAGTCATCTCACTTAGTGTATGGACATACCAATACTTTTATTTTACTTTCAATACTATTTATACAGCTCTTTTAGAATAGGCAGTACCTGTATTTTTAATGTACATCTGTACTTTTGTGTTTTTCAACCTCCTATGTCTGTACCACTGTGGTATTGAACTGCTGAGAATTAGAATTTCCCTCTGGGAATATTAAAGTTATCTATCTATCTATCTATCTATACATTCATTTGTTACCCCCATATATTCTGGTGAGTTTCCTAGTCTTGGATTTGGCAGCCATCTTAATGGAAAGCTGCTTTTTGTTACTGCTGTGTCCCTGAAGGATGAAGTCTTCATTATGAATGGTACAATTGAAATAATATGAAAACAAACAGGTTTTTGGTATTGTTTTTGTTTCATTGGTTATTATTCAAGGAACAACCATGAAATCTTGTTTAATCTACCGAAGTATCTTTTAAAATCACAGGACCTTGACACATTAGTTTTAAGAAGTAATATAGATATACCACTTGCGCAGAATTTTGGACGAACCGATTTAATAAATTGTACCTATTTCGTTTCCCGCGAGTGGTTACAGAGTATAAGTAAGTATTGTAAGAATACTTAATTTACCTAGTTGTTCGTCATTTTAACTTTTGCTGTAGTTGGACAACATTGTACCCATTTTTATTTCCTACAGAAACTTCGTGGGGGGGGGGGGGAGAGATTAATACATTATCTCTAAGCAACTTTTTGTAGTCTCTTCAGTTCAAGGTGAAATCCCCGTAGAAACAGGCATCTTAACACTTTAAAGACGTTGACTGGTTAGGCAGCAGTAACCTATACTGTACAATAACTACCTAACCAATTAAGCTACACTACACGGAGGTTTATAATAAGAAAATGCTTGTTTATTGTTATTGTGTTTATTATAACTGTTTAATTATCTAACTAAATGCGACCGCAGCCATGAAATGTGGAGCATTAGCTAATTCCACAACGGAATGCCATTTCTCCTCAGACAGAAAGCGAGCTGTTTCACTTAGCAAGCGCCTTGGCTGAAAGTGAGCGTTACCTGGCTGCAAAGGCCGTCGGCTGGGGTCTGTGAGTATGTCCTTTACCACACCGGAATCCTTCGCATAAAGGAAAAAATTGCTGGCTACATCGCTCCTAATGCTTTAGGAAAAGACAGTAAACTAGTCAAATTCAGCTAAGATCCAGGAAGTAATTTCCTTATTTTCGTTCCCGATGCAAGCCTTACTTCCGGTTCCGGTTTTAACACCCTATAGCAAGAGAGACATGAACGGATGGTAGGAGCTGTTTCGAACACTGGCTGCCAGTGTAGCCGCTAGGAAAGGGGTCATCAACATGGTGCCCCCGGGCATCAGGATGCCCCCAAGGACCACGTGTCGCCCGCATACCTGTTCTAAAAATAGCACAACTCACCAATGAGCATTCTCTCTAAAATTATCCTCCATCCATCTCTTTATCCTGTTGCTATTCTTCTTTAATCACATTTCCATTTACATAGATTTGAAAATATCTATAAAAAACATTTAAAACATGTTTATTATTCATGAAGTTTAAATAAGTTTAGGACCTAAATTTAAACTGGTAGCCCTTAGTATGGCTCAGTACCCGTGAAGTAGCTCTGTTTCAAAAAGGTTGGTGACCCCTGCTCTAGGAAGCGTCTCCAGAATCCTTGTTGTTTTGGTGCAAAAATTGCTAAAACGTACGCCCATAAACACAAAATAATAAACAAATGCTCACTCATAAAACATTTTATTTTGATAAAAGAACAAAACACATTTTGAGTATAATTCACCCCCCATTTAAATTTCAAATCATATCTCTCTCATTCATACACACATATACACCATGTGACTCTTATGGTGCATTTCTATACAGCATATATTTTTCCATCTACTAAGACTGTTATCTCTTCATAGCTTCTTGGGGGGGGGGGTGGTTATTAGTGAAATCAAAGCATTATATATACAAAAGGAGATTTAAAAAGAAAAGCACAAATTTAACAGGTGGCAAACGGTAGCTAAGTAGCGTATCCCATGAAAACGTGGAGCCATTTGTTAACTGCATTTTGCTATATTTACAAAAACAATACTGTACTCACAATAATTTTATTTTTCATTCATTTTCCCTTGGAATATTAAAAGCAACCTAGATTAAAGACATCTTAAAACATTAGTACGCCATGAAGTCAGCAGAGTACAAACACATAAACACACCCGAAAGGAACGCAGAAATTATATTTTTAATTCGCTGTTTATTTGAGAACACCAAAAAAATCACCCTAAAGCATCATTAATGGTAAATGTCAACAGTGGCAAAACAGTAAGATCTGGGATGTGAAAATGTTTTCCGATTCATATTTGGTCCATGATCAGTCAAGCATTCCAAAATACTTAATTTAATGCAAAACTCTTGTTGCCTGGGATATAACCTTACAGTGGCAAGTTCTAGCGATCTGAATTACTTTCAGTTTAAAACCAAACTCTCCATGTCTATTACCACATATAAAACCCACTTGAAAATGCAACACCACAATTAACATTTCCCTGTTTTTATTTCTTCTGAATATTAATTTGATCCGTTAATTTAGTTTTTTATTTACAATATATTTACTGCCAATCATTTTTAAATCAAGTGCTTCCAAGACTGAATAGTGCTTTGCATAAAATATCATTCAAAATTATTTGCATTACCTCTGATTAAACAAATATTTTAAACTAAATGTAAGAATTTCTCCAATCATAAACTCACATCAATACAAAATGGATCCCCAAAACCATTATGACCCTATTGGTAATTCTTCTACTCATTACTATTCCACAGTTGCCCTCCTGAAACTTCTGATAAATTCTCTGCATTACATTCATAAATATTTACACACCATTGTCAAAGTCCACAAGTCCAATCTCTTTTTGGGTAAAGAAGCACCCTGAGAAAATATAATCAGCCAGAGGATCTTATGCAAAAGTGGCAGCCATCTTTCAGTGACACTCAAGCTGAGAGAAAGGAGGAGGTAATTTTGCTCCTTTTTAAACCAACCCCTTGTAAAGGCCAAGCTGCTCCCCGCTTAAGCATGCAATAAGCAACATTAAACAAAAATATATTAGTTTTATAGTTTCTTCACAAAGAATACCCCCTAAACATACAAAAATAAGCAATTTGAGGAAAACGTACTTGAAAAACTATTGAGAAAACAAAATGGAATATTCAGTTCATCTAGAAAAAAAGGCATCATCTTTCACGAAAAGCAAATCTAATTGTTAGGTCCATTTTAAGTCTGCTCCACTCCTCAGCTGCAGTGACATTTCTCCAAATGTGTGTGACGACATTTTTCTTCTTAAATCTGAAAGAGAATAAATCGATGACATTTTAATAAACAAACAGGCCACACACAGAGGCCCTTTTCCTTGTAGAAAAAATACTGGCGGTTCAGACACATTCACAAGACAGAAAAGGGGGTGTATTTCAAGTAATGTTAAGTACTGTTAAAGGACGTTGCATCTTCGCTTCAAAAATCCGGCCTTACATTCTGCTCTAACTTCTGGTACTCAGTAGATTTTGGCCGTCTGGTAGTTCTCGATCTCCTACCTTCGACAACATAGGCAATAATCTGTAACAGGGTGAGGTGGGGGAAATGATTAAACGAGAGATATTTTTCCAAATAGACAGTAAGAATTCATCACCATTTCTTTTTACAATTTGAATTTACTTTTACAAATTAACAATGGCCACATTGTTTTAATAAAGAATGTTAAAATCTAGAAAATGACACGTTAAAATAACTATGCAGAGTAATTCGGAAAACGATCACAGTGTTTCACAAAACAACAGAAGGGGAATCAGGAAGCCACCTCAGTGGTTATCAGGCCTACCTTCCGCTTGTTATGATAGCCAATGTAAAGCACCGCTACAAGCATTGCCATGGTGACCAGATAGATAAAGAAGTGACTGCTCTCTGCCTCATTCTGCAGCGGTCCAGCAGGATTTTGCTTCGGTTTGTCTACATCTTGAGTTTTACTTGCAGCATCCGGTGCTCGAGAATCTTCATTCTGTTGTTTCTCGTCATCTTCATCAGCCACACCTTTTTTCTCAGAATGACCTTCCCCGTCTTCTGGCGATATTGTAGGAGTTTTCCTCGTGCTAGCATCTTCTTTTTCTTCTTTCACTTTGTTGCCAATCTTTTCAGATTCATCTCCCTCGTTATCCAGCGTAGTTTCCGAGTTACTATTCGCCTCAGCATTTTTCTCTCTGCCTTTCTCAGCAGTAGCATTAATGCTGCTCTTGGTGTCGTTTTTTCCCGCACTCTTTCTACCACCTTCATCGGTTTTCCCATCTTCGTTTTCCCCATTTGCAGTTTGTGGCTTTTCATCATCCTTGCTCTCCACAGGTTTCTTTTCAGCTTCCTTCCCTTCCTTGCTGCCGTCTCCTTGCCCATCTTCTCCGACAGAGGTTTTATTCTGAACATCTTTTCCACCTTTATTCAGTGCTTTGGTGTCATTAACCTTCACTGTATTCTGGTTTTCTGTACTTGGAACAGTCCCTGGTTTTGTAGGGATGACCGGCTTCTCAGCTACATCTTCTGCATTATCAGCATCTGATCCTGCCATATTTTCAAAAATATGCAATAAGTGGTTATTGGTCACTGCAATGACGGGGTAGGGACAGGGTTAGATGAGTTTGTCACTTCTTGCAAAAATGCTGATGAAATAGGTGTATTGGCACCTCTATTTCTGTGGGTGCATTTTAATAATCAGTTCCACAGATCAATTTGTTACTTGGAACTAATGTCACAACTTAAACCACATTGAACCTAAATGTCTATATAAATAATGTTGTAATTGTGATACAAAGTTTAATTTAGTCCATGTATACAATTAATTTATTTTGTCACTTAATATTATTATTACAAGTACAATACACCAGTCCACTCGATGAACAATAATCAATAAAAAACTTTATTAAAACCAGAGAATGCTGATCAGGAGGCAAAGGCATGGCAATACGGGCGCAACAGGTTAGCCAAAGCATTGCTGGAAATATCTGGAATTACAAAGTTTTGCTGGCAGATAGAGAAGTCAATGTTTTTTTAGTCCACTTCCGGATCTCAGCACGTGGACGTTAGTTAGGCAAACAGACGATTTCGTAATTTTTAGGTAAAATGAACATGTCCTGAAAATTAGTTCCACGCGCAGTAAACATGAAAAAAATATGAACGTATGATACTTTTGATTTCAATGTAAGGGGTCATAATATAAACCCCCATATCTATCAGAATAATGTATCAATATTAATCCGATTTAACATTAAATTCTTAACGGGCAGCTAACAAATTGCAGGAAGGGACGCTGTCGTGTCAGCGCTAGCTAGTCGCTGCATAACACACGTATTTGCATATTGTTAAAAACCAAAGTAGAAAATATCCTACACATCATAACTGATATCCAGTAATATTAATTATAGCTTGGTGCCCCGGTAATAGACAATCAGCCGCCGTGAAGTTATGTAGTTAATCCGGACTGCGAATGGTGACGCCGCTAGCTATAGCTTCCCATTCTGGAAAATAAACACATTTTTAAAAGGTATCCACCGTATCCACTACTTACCGTGCAGTTGAAGCAAACAGATGAAGAAAAACAGAGCGTATATAAACCGCATCATGGGCTGATAATGAACAGCGAGACCCCAGGCAAAAGCACGGGCTGCAGCCAGATCCCCCCCGTCGGCGAGTTCCGCTCTCATCCGGGTGAGATCGACTGGAGCGCGTGCTCACTTTCCAACCTGTCAATCACGTGACGTTTGGACACCCCTCCCCCCAACTCCCAAACTGGACTTCCCCTGCGGACATTCTCCCGTTCCTGCTTTGCGTGTCAGATGCCGGAAAGGGGAAGGCAGTAACGACATTACAGTCAAGTATCTAGGTTCGTGCGGTCGCATACTAAGATGCCTGTTTCCCCGTTGTCTCTAAATTAAAGGTTTTTCTTCCACAGTCCTTTCAGCGAGCCTAATTGATGTCTCTAAATTGCCCATAACCTGTTATTACAAGTGTGTGCCCTGGCATACTATTCAGTATGTATGGAATAGAATAATGATATTTTATTCATCCCATTGGGAAAACCTGTGTACAGCAATGTGGAACTAAAAATAAATACGTAAAACGTATAGAGTGGGTAATAAATAAATGTGTGAATTTAAAGCAGTGTGTGAGATACGGGGGGGGGGTTGGGGGCGGTCAGACACCGCCGATTAACCCATGAGACCCCCTGAAAGCCTCAAAAGCAAAATTTTAAGCTGGGTCTCAAGATCGGTATTGCGCAACAATAGGGAGATGGGGATCCCCCCGGATGTTTCGCACACTGTATATAAGTACAGCGCTATGGTGAAACTTGCACATTTTGCTGATAAAATATTTTATGTAAATAGATGAATAAATAGACTGAATCAATACAAAAAAGAGTGCTATTACATATGTGCTTTGATTTACCAGCAGTACAGTCTGATGGCCGTTGAAAGGAATGAGCATTTCATGTTCAGCAATCTGCAGCTGAAAGTGCTCTTCTGTCCAATCGCAACACTGCGAACCGTCCCCCCAGTGTCGGTAACATGCAGTTCCTCAAAACACGACCAGGCCTTTCAGATTAGCATATTGAGTCTGCTGCCCCTGCACACTGGTAGTCACTGGCTACCACTCGCAGCATGGTGTTGTAGACTCCCCAGGAAATACCACCTGCTCTGCCCCTTCTTCTACAGGGCAGTTCTTTGACCAGTCCAGTTTGTTAAATAGGTGGACGCCTAGATGCTTGTAATCCTGGACAATTTCCACCTCCTCTCCCCGAATGGACAGGCGGGCTCTTAGAGAACATGATCTTTTCAGGTCCACTACCAGTTCCTTTATTTTATTAACATTATGCTGCAGATGATTCTGGTCACATCAGTTGGCAAAATTGTCCACCACCCTCCTGTACTCCATCATGTCTCTGTCCCAGATATGACCGATTACTGCTGAGTCATTGGCAGTTTCTCTGTAGATGGCAGGACTCTGCGTTGTGCTGGAAGCAAGTGGTGTACTGGTTGAAGAGGAAGGGAGACGGAACGAGCCCCTGTGGACCTTCTGTGCAGCTATGCACCTTATCAGATACACCATCCTGAAGATGAAAGTACTGTGGGTGTCATGTCATGTAATTCATAATCTATACCACCAGGGGAGCGTCTACCTTCATAGCTGACCGCTTACTCTCCAGTAGGACTGACTGGATGGTGTTGAATGCACTGCAGAAATAAAAAAAACATGATCCTCAAAGTACCTTCTGGCTTATCCAGTCGGGATTAAGCAAAGTTCATCAGGTAGATGATGGTATCATTGGTCAAGTGCCAATAATTTGATCATACAGAGTGCCCTATGTCACCATGGATAGGCTACAGGCTACCCAGGTCCAGGAGAAGCAGTTAGAACAGTGTTACCCAATCCAGTCCTCGGGGTCCCACAGTCAGTCCATGTTTTTCTTCCCTGCCAGATAGTCCACGTTTTGGCTGGGAGAGAGCAAAAACATGGACTGTCTATGGGTCCCCAGGAAACAGGACCCATAGACACTGAAAAGAGACACTGAGTTAGAAGACGGATGGATGGATGGATGGATGGATGGATGATCTCAAGCCAATATTCTCAAACATTCAACTGGGAACACTTCAGTCACAATTATAGCTGAAGGTGTTTTACTTTTGGACTTTGACAAATTTTTTGACAAATTTCAAAGTAAACATTCTCAGGCTCTTTAAAATAGTTTGGTTATCCACAGTACACAGTTTTGTAGTAGGATTAAAAATAATATCTTTTACTGAGATGGAAGAACATAAATATTCTTGCATTCACTTTCTATAATGCTAGTACTATCCATGGTTATCAGCAGGGGGCAGTATTTGATTGCACATATGTTTTTTGGTTCACCTGCCTGTATGTGAACAGGGATTCCCATTTGGTGAGAGGAAAAACACTCTTAGCTGAATCTGCACTACAGTTAAGTTCAAAATGTGTTAATGGGCGTTGTTTATTATAATCATATTATTACTGTACAAATTTCAACTCCATCACAAGCTTAACAAAAAATCCATTATTTTTAGTAACTTTAAGGTTCCACAAAAGTGGTACAACTCTGAGGTGTCTATTGCAGTCTTGCATTGTTACTTCACAGCTCCAGGGCTCCAGGTTGGAATCTGACCCATGCTCTGTCTGTTAGCAGTTTACAGACTCGCCCCTTGATTTAGGGTGGGTTTCCACTAAGCACTCTAGTTTCCTCAAGTGATTTGGTGACTATAAATTTGCCTGTGTTTTTGTGTGTGTCAAAGTGCCATGAAAATATCTGGTGCCACATTTATGGGCGTACAGTCCTATATCTTTCAGAACTGCAACTCTAACTGAAGAAGCGGTTACTAGAGAAGGATGAATACAAAAAATTGTTTGTTTTAACCTTCTAAACTTTTTGATATAGTATATGCACTGTAGTATACAGTAGTAGTAAAGGTTACAGGAGTGGTTTACTTTTAATGCATTTATTCATTTTTATATTGGCCAATGGCTAGACGCGGTTATAAAGGATCATGCCCTGTGATGCTTCATTTGTCTAATTATTTTAAATTATACTTTCAGAAGTATGACCCTTAAATCCTCAGCACACACTGCTGCTTCTGGAAAATTGCAAAATCATATCTAGCCTTTTCTTCACCAACCATCCAGAGCACGGGTGTCCTTCAAGCTCATTAAATGCAATTTCAGTTTACAATTGTGGCCTAAAATCATTAATTGTAATGTTTACAAAATTAAAAATTACACCACATGCTTAACGCTGTCCAGGGTTACTTAGTAGTGAAGTATTTTGAAGTATTTTGGTAGAATACACATCTTAAAAACTATGTGCCTGTATAAGTCTAGGTTATTTTAGCACAGCAAAATAACCAAGGGTGCTGGACTGTCAGACATTTTCATATACAGCCATTAGCTACCCACAAGAAATTCTAGCTTTAAAACCACTGGAGTGCTGGATAAAATAACTATAATGTAAATAAAACTTATATATCTTGCACAACTCCCTTCCTCTTCTTGTATACACACCACATCTCTTAGTCAAGATGAACTCTTGGGCTCATCTCTTCATCCCAGCTTCAAACAGGCAGGGCATTAAAATTTCAGCGCTGTCGCACTGCAGGATTCAGTGAGGGAGGGTATAGTGGATCAAAATTACGATTGTAACAAAAATTCTGGAAGATCTGATATTTAACCATTCACATTCCCATCCCAATACTTCCTTCAGTACTGTGTAGATCTAATTACTGTGTCTAAAGTGGAAGAATAAATTAGGCCATTCCAGGGATGGGTCTCTTTCATGATTGGTCTATACCTTGAAATACTGTCCAGAAAGAGCTCTTTAAAGTAGTGCAATGGGCTGCTACCAGTCCATGTCCTAACAGATGTCTTTTTCAGTTTTAATCCCAAAACATAAAAACAGATACTTCATGCCTCTCCAGCTCTTTAATCTGTTTTTCCGTCTTGTCCATGTGTTTTTCCAGCCCCTGTCTCTTGTCACCATAGTGTGGCCCCCCAAAAAAGATTCCTGGAAGTTAATGTGATCCCACAGCATCCATCGTCATCTCAGTGGAACATACGCGCATCTCCAGTTGGGTCTGAAAATAGTTTTTTAGCCATCTCGACCATATTCCAAGGCAAGTCCGATACACGTAGTCAGATTACAGTGTATAATCAACATCTTTACACATCAGTACCTCTTAACTTTTAAACTGCATAGACTACACATTGTACTGCACATGACAATTAGCCATATGTCACTCACCAGTATTTTTACATCCCCAAGGAGTTAAAATAATAAATAATTTGTAATTGTGCTATTTGACATTTAAGAAGCAAAATAATCCTTTATCTTCCTCAAGTCCAATTTGCATTTCCTTCTTTAAGGTCAAACAGTTGTAAATAATATATTAAAGGATCTTTTGCTCACAGTCAGAATTACCTGTCTCCGTAGAGGCTCCAGCTGAGAGTTGTCAAATTCAATGAGAATGAGGGGGAAACAATCAATTAATCTCACTGCATGACAGCGAGAGATTAGCAAATCCACTGGAACCTTTGTGACATTTCCACAAATCCCATAGTTAATGGAAACACTGTGAATACAATAGTGACAAAAAGGCATCTAAAGAAATCATTCATGGCGTTTATCTTTCATTTTATACAATAATGCATGCAAATTGTTTTTCACTTCGTTTCATATTCCTTTACTTTTTCACAGTGGTCAGTTTTGTGTCAAATGTTTCATTGGCAGAGACCGGTCTAATTTCCCCCTGAAGCACCAGGTGCTTAGATAACCTGTTCACCAGAAAAAAACTACTCTAGTGTCAGGTGCATATCCTGTACCCCTCTTTGGCTGGAGCTGTGCCCCTGAGCTTACTTGGTTGTGAGTGATGAAAACTTAAAAATCCACTTCATCTTATTGCAGCACACTGCATGATATCTGTCCTTTGTAACGTTTTATGTAAAATGCTGTTTAGATCGAAGTATCAACAGGGGTCAACTGCCATGGTAACAAAGTGCTCTGCTTTCATTATGAGCGTGAATGAACAGCTCCTTTCTTTATGTTATCCACACTATTTATTTTATTCCTCACATCGTTCTCTGTGCAAAATGTAAACAATTTCAATGGTCTGATAACACAAAGTAACACTCTAAACTGATCCCATGCAGGCCTTTATGTAGTGATGCACATTGTATCTGTCAAAAACACCTTCTCTCGTCAGACCAATTAAATGTGGAAAAACTGAGAATGCAATTGACTAATTGTACCTTTGGATGAAACACTGTACTGGAAATGGCATTTCCGCATTGGCCCTCTGCCTTTGTTGGGGTTTTATGTTTTCCACGTGAGAGGAAACTGCGGACCAGACAAAGTGCACTTTGTGTTCTCCAGACTTCAAAGGGTTAACCTGGGACGAATATATGATCAAAGGAGGACCTGAAAAAGAACCTCAGCGAGTGAGTGCAAGAATTTAATGAGGTAAATTAACATTAATGAAATCTGACCTCGTGCTTACCGAGCAGATGTCTAATCGAAGATGCTGTGGAAAAAAGATGTAGTTGAAAGGCCAGTTTGTTTATATTTGTATATAGTATATATTTGTTGTATATATTATATATTTGTTCTAATTTGTTTATATTTGAATGTGGATGTATGTGTGTGTGTGTGTATATATATATATATATATATACAATTTATATTATTGAAATGTTTTTTTTTTTATGTAAGATTTATAAATAGTCATCTCAAGCATAGCATACAAAATCTTCAGTGAAATCTTAAATGAGTTTGCTGAAGTAAAAGGAAATGAATGGGCAAATCTTCAGAAACGTGGGGCGGCCATAGCTACGTTTCAAGAGCATGTACTGTATTAGAGCATGTATAAGAAAATGGGATTTAAAGGGGCATGCTTTTGTGGTTATCAATAAACAGTAACGCAAGTAGGTGGGCGGGGAGGGGGGGTTTCGTTTAGAAACAGCTTGTGGTCCAGCCACCCGAGTCATTATAGAAGCTGCTGGAGACAAACTTACTTTGGCTGTGTTTTAAAGAAGGCGATACATGGCTTTCCGGAGCTACCCACAATGCAGCAGACGCATCGCCTTAAGGAACAAGTTTTTTTTTTTCCTGGCTGCTTCTGACAACTCATTGCCTTTAATTTTGGTGATGGATCTGTGTAGCGGCTGAGGGCAGAAGGGAAAACACAGCACAAGAGACTCTGTCCAGGACGCGCTGATAATGCGAGTCTGCAACGCAAACCGGGCAGATTCTGCTCCTGTTTAATGATGGGCATAAAAAAAAAAGAAAGCCACAAGATTGACAGCTCTGTATCTTACCGCAGGGCAAAAATAAGAATTCTCCATATGCCTATCGGTTTGTCTGTATTTTTGCCTGAAGTTAGAGTTAGTTGCAGAGACCAGTGTTACCACCCTACACTTCAGGCATAGTCTAAAAACACACAATAGGGTACTTAACACAATTATTGTGTGTTATTCACATAATAATAGAGCGCAAGTAAAGCTTAGCATTTGACACGGGATACTGATAATCTCATTAAAATCACATATTTCCTGTTCTCGTTGCATTACTTTGCCCTGATGAAAGATGTCGTCCTTCCATGCTGATAACTCCTCCAACCCCCAACCTTCAGTAGTAATTTCATGCTCATCTACCTTCATCCGTATTTGCATCGCCCCCCCCCCAGCTTTAGATGGTTCACCTTCCTTTGAGTCGTACGTTTCGGATCACACGTAAAACACTATGATCGTAGACTCTTTAGTTCCTTCCGCGTTCTAAGCACACGCACAAAGCAGGCCGGGGGGGGGCTGGGGAGGGGTAACATTATCTTTCCCATCAGTGTCCAATGCTCTGAATGTTGAACATGTGTAATTTACATCAAAACCAAAACAGTGTATTCGCCTTACTCCCGTTGGAGTAGCTTAATACAGCAACGAGCACAAACATCATCAGCTGGATGAGCAATTTATTCCTTTGCTAGCCAGTTATAAAAACGGATCTTTTTTTTAAGGGATGGGGGGGGGGTCGCATTTCACTGCCTCTCGTCAGTGACGGTAAAGAATCTGTGGTGTCACTTCCAGTCCAGTCCGCCAGCTAGAGGCTAATTGGTCCGTCCCTGGCATCGGCACCCGTCCCCTAAGCCATAGAGTGCTCTAACCTACCTTGTGTATTTTTCACTAATTGAATTGCCTAATGAGGTCCCAGGGGCTACCTATCATTACCTCCGAGTTAATTAAAGCCTCAGCAGCGTGCCAAATGGCAAATAAAGATGCTATAAAATTGCGGGAAAGGAGCACGCCTGAAAAAAGAAAAGGGGGGTGCGTGGTTGACCTTGTTTTTGTCGTTGTTTGGGAACGCTGCATTCCAGGAAGAAACAGATGTCTATTATTTTTTTATTTGCATTTATTTTTGGCCTCAAATGTTCATATCCTGGCATAGATTTTTATTTTCCAGTGTGGTTTGATAAAAATTCACCCCATTAAAGATTGAGTTGTAATCACTCCCACATTTTCCCCTGCCTGTCCATTCCTCAACTCTCACCACCAGCTTTCAAAACAGGAAATCACACACAGAGCTAAATCTCAGCAAGTTACCTATCGATTTCCAATTTTAATCACAAAATAACACAAAGCATTTTGAAATAGAAAAATTACCCCCAATGTTTAAAGAAAAAGTGTACAGAATTGTGTATCTAATTGCACTGTTAAGCTCATCAAATGTAGATGTTCATTTCTTAAATAGTATGTGTTTGGTGAAGAGAGCCGCTTGCCTCAGGTGATCTACCCTTTGTTTTCACCTGTAGCCAAGCCCATTAATACAGGTTTGATGATATTTAACAGATCTGTATGGGTGCTTGATACACGTCAGCCCACAAATATGACAGTGATAAGTCAGGTGATCTTTGAGCTCTTGGGGAACAGTATTGCATTTGATACGAGTTAGCCTCGTGGCGGTGAAACTGAATGTACAACAAAAAGATCTCAGGTCTTAATGACCATGCTGTCGTACCCGAGAAAGGCACCTGAATTTCACGCCACTGTTGTCTGCCATTGGATGAAGGGGCATGTTTGCAAGGTGTGCGAATTGCTTGGTGCAAAGTTTCTACTAAACAGTGGAATTAAATCATACAAAGGTAGATGAAAGTGTCACCGGTAACCCCCCTAAAATATCCAGAACAGTTGCCTAGTAAACGACTAGAGAAAATAAAGCACAAAGCCAGGTCAGGAAGGTGTGAAAAACTGCCTGCATGTTCAGAATAAATATCAACATGCCACTTAATGACAAGGTAATTCCACAAACATGAGGAATTTCAGATTAATGAGAACGGCTGGATTTTCTGAATGAAACAGAGCAAGGTTCTGTCATTATTGCTACTGTTTCCATACCTTTATAAATCAAGATGAAAGCATTCTGTCCAAAATTATAGAACTTCTTCCCACTTAGAAAAATCTTTTTGGCCTATTGATCAGTAGAGATCTCACCACCATAAATGGCTGCATTCATATTCATTAAAAGTCCCAGCTATTACACGGTCAAGTTAGTGACGCTCCCGGTCGTAACTTAATTTCACTGCACCCTATATGATCCTGTTTACTGACAAACCTTATTTGGAGTAAAAGTACACCTGAGACTAAAACCATACTGTTAAATTTCTCCCGGAGCTGTAACTCTCCCCTGTCTCCATGAACATCCAGACCCATTCTTGTTATGCAACATTTTGTGAAATGTCCATCACATGTTGTACCAGACAAATAACCAGTCAACGAATACAGAAGCTTAATGCAAAAAGATTGGCCTCACCACAAATCACACTTATCAGGGCAGGATGTCCAAGGGCCCTAAAAACTGCATGGATGCACTGCATTACCTGGTCTGCAGTGTACAGCACGCCCAAAAACATCAGCTAGTTTGAGCTGCGGGATGTCTGTTTACCATGGTGTTATAAAACCGATTCAAAAATGATTTCAAATCATTATCTTATAAAATTCCCTGCTTTCTTCTATAATGATGGACAGCACGAGTGTTTCTCTATTTAGTAATTTTACCCAGTTCTTTGGATTGAAAGATTAAACTGAAAATGAAAGTAAAATATGAAATTAAGAAGCCATGCGCTTCCAGTCCCACAATTCCCCGCCCCTTTCTTTTAATACTGTTTTATGATCAGATACAAAACTCATACTCATGCAACAAAAACCAAAAAGACAACTACAAAATAAAATGGGCCAACGGTCACTATTACCGCAGAGAGGAATTAAGCAGAATTTATTTCACAACTTGAACGCCACACTTAGAAGAAGAACAAGGTACCAGCTTTTAAGAACCAATTTTAAGATTTATTTATCATGTTTCAAAGAAGGCAAAACACTCACAAAGGGGAGAGTAACTGTGGAGAATAAAGATATGGAAAGTACTGGAAAGTTTTAACTAACATTAATGAGTTCATAACTAAAAAAGGACAGTTTTTGTTTTGTTTTTTTTTTTAAAAAGAGACCTTTATACATTTGTTCTTTTATACAAGTAGCATTGGATAAATGCATTGGAAAAAAGGAAACCAGTTCTGCATTACACTTTACAAAAAATACATTTGTTTGATAGAGAGAAAAGGAAAAAACAGGTGGTCAAATATTGACCAATAACACTTTTCCTTTTCATCATTAAAAAAACAAAGAAAAACTCAATCTAATACCTATAAAAAGTTAGGAAGCAATATACAGCGTAACAAAAAACAAAATGGATCAATTTGATTTAATCAGTTGATTTGGTAACCAAGGACAGGGGCTGTGATTGAAACAAAGCATGATGGGAATTGAGGGATGCCTGATGGAAAGAGGTAGGTGGGGACAGTATGGAGGAATGCAGAGAGGTAAATGGGATTGGTCGAGAGAGAAGAGGTGTTGAATGACTGCTTGTGGAACCAATGGGGAGAGAAATACTTGGCTGAGTAGAGGAAGTGGAGGTGGAGGAGGAAGTGGAGGAAGAAGCAGATCCAGATGGCTTGCCCTGCAGAGGGAAGTGGTGGGGCCGGCCCTCAGGTTTGGTTGTCAGGGACAGGGGCTGGGCTTGCTCCGAGTGAGTGGCTGCAGGCGCGGCAGGAGATGCCAGGGCCGCAGAGGGCGTGGCTGGGGAGTCCAGCATGCTGCCATGAGAGGAGGCGGGGCTGTCGCACATCTTCTCAGACGGCAGGTATTGAATGCACTGCTTCTTAGTCCTTGATGAGAAATCTGGAAAGATGGGGAGTCGAATGCTCATGATGGTAAAGAGAACACTGCAGATAGGTGACGGAAAGTTGACAGATCATATTCAATAAATACTAATGCCCCTCCCATTTAAAATGCAGTGAAATTCTGCAGACCTCAGGAGAACACAAGGGATGAAACAGGTATTCACAGATGGAGACTGGCACATGTGGAGCACCACGAATGCTATGGGAGCAACTGACCAGTTTAACGCTTGCCAAGCAAGACAAATTACAACAATAACAAAAATGACGACAACAATAGCAGTGATTTATGCAAGATTTCAATTAACATACAGATGTCTGAAAGGATGTTTGACATTATCACACGAAGATCAGATGACACAGCCTGACTCCCAGTAACAGTGAAACACTCAGCTACATACAGAGTTACTCTATGCCAGGGGCAGCCAATCTTATACGCAAAGGGCCAGTGTGTATGCGGGTTTTCGCAGCAACTCCCTAATTAGGTCACTAATTAGAGGACTGATTGGCTGAAGAGTCCTCACACCTGGGTTTGAATAGTTGGCCTAAAGGTTATCCCAAAAACCTGCATACACACCGGCCCTTTGCGGATAAGATTGCCCAGCCCTCTCCTATGCCAACAATCATTAGACCAGTTCCTTGAAGGCCATGAATGACTTGATGCAAAATTATTTTGCAAATCAAAATTGTGATTCTACAGACTAAAGGGAATTTCCAGTTGTGTAACCTTTCATTGGTATTTTGATTCGTAATTAAAACAAAACACACTGAATACTGAAAAATGTCCATGTATTGCAGTACATATGTAAAAGTAACGTTTAAAATATTCAAAGACCTATCAGCTTTGTTTTAGTAGTTTATCAAATTAAGTTACTAAAATCTGGTTCTAAACAGTCGTTTTATTATGACTGCAATTGTCAAACAACACCGATCTGTAAACCCAGATGAAAGAATGAAAATGTGGAGCAAGCCCCCACCCCCAACCCTTCAGGGACATGTGAGACAGCGGTCAGGTAGTGGGGCTCCACTCGGCGTCCTTCACGGGACACCGTGCAGCACACGTACCTGCCATCGTTAGCACTGAACCTCATACGCTGCTTGGCAAAAGTCCAGAAGAGAAAGGAGTTAGAGGAGACAGTGGTGAGGAGAAAGAGTCGGAAACGTGAACACGACACAGCTACCGCAAGGGAGCCGTGGGCGCTATTGTGCATCTAGACGGATCCAGAGACACAGAGTGTCCCCACAAACTTGGTCACAGGAGACCCCAGCTGCTCAGCTTCCGTACGTACTGCAGGAGGTAAAGAGGCGGTGGCTTCAATGAGCCAAGGTCTAGAAAGACCTACCTTCTGGAGTGGATTCCGGCTTATTCTCCCGCTTTCGCTTTTTCCGCTTCCCCTGCAGAGGAAAACGACACGATGATGAGCTCATGGTGAAAAAATGATGCTGGGAGAGAGGAAGTGAGTCTTAAACAATCTGGCGTGTGAACAAAATAGGCTCTTGCCTCATCAACATGTACTATGCGTAGGGTATAAGTACTCAGACTAACGCCCTGCCCACCTCAAGCCGACCCTGACAGGCTGCCACATTACTTGTATGGTTACAAGGCCACAGTTGTGTCTGTCTCCAGAACGGAAAGCGGATCCCGCTCTGGCATAAGCCACGGGCCGTCGGCGCCTTGGCAGACTCACGTAGTTGTCTCGTGCCGACCAGCCCGGGTACAGCTGGGAATGAAGCTGCCGTTCCTTCCTTGCCAGCTCGTAGTATTTTGCCTGCTCCTCCCGCGACAGCGAGTGCCACTGTGAACACAGGGAGTGGCGCGGTGAGAACGGGAGCTCTGGCACGACCAGAGCGGGGTCCGTGGGCCCCGGCAAAGCCGGTCCACTCACCCTCCTTCCCAAGATCTGGTTGATGGCGGCGCTCTCCTTGAGGGTGCACTCCGCCACCACCTTGGCCCGCATCTCCTTCATGTAGAGCATGAAGGCATTGAGCGGCTTTTTTATGTGCGGTTTCTTGTCCTCCTCCTTCTTCACTGGCCCCGGGGACTTCCTGTGGAGGGAGGGAGGCGTCCCCGCATTTCAGAGAGGGCTGAGAGAACTATAATCCCGGCATTTCTGAGGAATTGACAGGTTGCTGAACCAAAATAACAAGCTAAATCATCAGTTAGAATGCCCCTCCTCCGCCC
>JAODKF010000046.1:13223799-13240597 GCA_026779585.1 Mormyrus proboscirostris | reverse complement strand
AGACCTGGGGTGCCTGGTGATCCAGCCACACCCAGAAGCTCCCTGTCGAACTTCCGCAGAAGGACAACTAACTGTACCCAAAGGAAGAGGAAGAGAATCAGGACTGGCACCGATTCACACGCTTTTCAAATATATTATGTACACAGAGACAAAAAAAAAAGAAAAAAGAAAATCCAGTTGACCTGAGGACTGAATCAGAACATTTTATCTTCATACAGGGAGAGGACTGGTATCATATCAGAGGGACAGTCACCCGTGTTCCGTTCCTTACATTTAGCCTTTTTATTATTAAGTACAGGGAATCATAAGCAGACAAAGTTTCATTATTGAAAAGGGAACAGAGTAAATCACCGGTGCCCAGCCGCTCGAAACACTGGCATATTCACTGGCCATGTCAATGCATAATTACTAGATAAAACTACCAATTCACCACAGTATACTGAACATATCATGTGAGAAGAGAGTGTGACCCCCCCCCAGCCCCCCCTTAAGTGCACCATTTCCCCTCTGTGCCCCCCAGCCATTCACCTCCCCAAAAATGTGCCAGCTAGTTGATGCAATTAAAACAAACAGAATAAACTGCTCAAAAAAAAAGAAAGTCGCCAATAAACAGGTCTCGCAGTCGACGTCTCCTTCACAAGCAATGGAAGCTCTGACCGAGCGGCAGCCGCACGGGCCTGGCCAGGGAAGGCGTCTTTGAGTCATTTGTCATTATTAAAATTTAAAACCTTGCTAACTTGCTGGTGTAGTGTAACAGTGTAACATTCAGCTACTCCGCTTCGTGCTTCTGGGCTGAGCATTTCAGTTTTCGTTCTTAATTAACTTACTATAGGTTTAACATCCAGCAACCACCAATGATGGATTTTAAAACGTATGAATGCTTGTTCATCAAGCCTTCCTGACTCCCATCAGCCATATGGACACCCAAGGCTGGAAGCAGCCTCATTTTAAGTTCATCAATGTTATTAATATAATTTTTCTTAAGTCATACTCAGACCACTGTGCAAATGATCAGTGCTTGATATGTACAGCAACCTACATGTTGTACATAAATATAATTTATGGGGTGCTGCATGACTTTGCGCCTGTGATCAGATGGTGGCTGGTTCGAGTCCTGACCTCAGCGGAACAGTAGTATCTCCTCTGGACCCTTGAGCAAGGCCCTTAATCCTCCAAAATACCCCAGGGGTGCCGGATTAATGGCTGATCCAGTGCTCGAACCCCAGGCCTCGCTCTCAACTGTATATCTCCATTTGTCTCAAAGGACGCCAAGATGGAATACACGAAAGCAAGCATTCCACTGCACTTCTGATTGTGTAAATGGCAAATAAAGCATTGCTTCTTCCGCTTTTTCCCCATTTCATCTTGTAATTGCCCTAAACATAGTGTGTGCACTCAAAGGAGGATAATGGGAACTATGGAAAAATGCTCACTGGAAATTGTATGAAACCATTAACTACCAGCTGTGACACATTTCTGCATGCGGGATTGATAAGACGAGAGGACTTTCAAAACGTAACATTTTACAGCAGGTTGAATTTGTTCGCAAAACTTAAAGGCAAATGGTAAACTTTTCAACTATGACGACGCTTACCCTATCGATCTAATATCACCACGAAAAGCCAGTTTTCTTAAAAAAGAAATCAGTTTTCAACAAATCTATGATCTAACAGGAAAGACAAAATACTCCCTTAGACAGCAAAACGTAAAAAAAAAAGAAAAACAGATTCACACACTAAAAACTGAACTAAAATGAACGTAATGGTGGGTTGTCCATGTCAGACACACAATACTGTACATATGCCGTAAAAAATAAAAATTATACATGTACTTGAGATGCAGCCCCCGGCCAGGTATAAAGCTTCTGAAGATCCTACTCTGCGGCTGAAAGACATTCAAAGACATGAGAATTCCTCTGTAGTCTTTCCCCACAATTTGTCATTTTTGACACGATGAAACATTTATACCTCTTAGTATAGAAATAACAAAACAGACTGCAAGGCAAACAAGGAAAGGTTATTTCCTGACACTGGAGGTGAGGTTAAACAATTGCTAAAATTAACAAAATAAGTGGACAGAATATGGAAACATCACAGCTACACAAGGTGCTTGTCCCCCAGTGCAGGCATCTTATCTCAACAACTGCAAATTGAATAGCAATTACAAAGAAAAGCACTGTTAAATACAGCATATAATTGTAGTACATGTCTGAGAGATGCCATTTCAATCACTAACAAACAAACTGAAGATAAAGGGCCAGTTACTATAGATCCTGTCACAGTAACCTTAAGACATTTGTTTGAAGACAAAGATGCCAGTGTGCTGTTAGTGGACATCTTTGTTCTTTACACACTGCTTCTAAGGTCTATTCCTTTTCAGCTTTTTTTCAGAATACTCGCCTTTATTTTGTCAATAATTTTCCTATGGGTCTTTTTCTTTCCTCAGCTGCTAAATCAAACGACGAGTACGCTGATTTATCTCCGCGTACCATTTAATATGGAAGGCATTCCTCAGCCATAAAAAGCAAGATTGCTAAATCACCTTGGATTAGCTTGCCCGCAGTTTTTTTTTTTCCTTCTTTTTTTATGTTATTTTGTTATAACATATTAAACTTGGTTAAAAATGTAAACTCCGTTTGCAGTTTCATTTATGAAAACATTGGCTTGCCAGCTTTAAGATTTCCTTCACAGACTCACATAGGGGCAATGCTGCCACAGCGAAAAAAAATCCTGGACAATGTCCCCTCTGTGAAAGACGGCCGGCTCCACGCCTATACCCTCTCTCTCTCTCTGGTCACCCACCCCTCCCCAGCCCATACCCAGACTGCCGAACGTGTGGAAAAGGTCCTGCCTGTTGACAGGGCTACTCTCCTGTGCGCTGTTTGTTGATGCAAGGAGAGGCCCCATTACGCAGTAAAACAATGCCAGTGTTTACCTTCCATTGTCTCTGGAGTCTTAAAATACCAAAACCAGCAGAAAGAGTGGGAAGGCGGCAGACAGACATGTGTGGCGATTCAACGTGTCGGACAATCCCCGAAATCCTTAACAGCAGGATTCAGCACTCAAACAACAACCGAGGGAGCCCTTCTTAACAGCAGTTTCCCCAAGTTCTTTTGTGCCTAAAACCCTTGTCACCATCCCTCAGCTTCCCCTATGGACACCGTATAAATGCTACAGATGCAGTGCATGCTGCGTAAACAGAGGGGTGACTTAAATCGACAGGCCAAACACTTCGGTGAAGCTGTAAGCATATTCTTAGCACTTAAAACTCCATGGCATTTAGCATTCCGGCACAAAGCGCCCAGCGCTGATCACGCAGGAAGAAAAAGATTATATGGATCCCTCCGCAACTTGGAGCACCAATCAGGAGCCTCCAAACAGAAAACTGTTTCTTGACAAGTTGAACCCTTTTCTGAAGCGCTCTTTCACAGGCAGAGCTTAAAGGGAAGCTTAAGTCTTCATTGCTGTGACAGGTCCTATACCTTTTAAACTACCTATAGATTCTGGTGGGGAAAGAAGCTGGGGGGGGGGGGGGCTAGGAAAGAAAACCAAATGAGGCCCAAGTGTGACCTAAACTTAGTTATATGACAACAGTTGCGGGTTTTTTCGAGAATAAATCCAGGTGCAGAAAAGGACTAAAGTGTAATCATACATCAGGAATCCGCTTGTATCTGCGTAATGTAATGGAGCTGAGTGCAACGAAGATGGCTTTACTTTCAAAACTATTAATTCTACAGAATTTACCCCATAATAAACAATACATGTATAAAAAAAAAACAGCACGGCGAGCTTCTTGTAGAAGCTCAAAGATAAACAGCACTTCATTATTCTCAATAAGACACCGCGAGAGACCACTGACACGACGACCTCCTGCCCAGGTCCCATAGATTAATCTTGTGTGCTGTGCAGATGATTCCAGCACTATGAAATGATGCTAGCGTGACCACCATATTTGCAGCAACCATCCATCAAAGCAATGTATTTTTTTGACACGACCACTAGCACACCTTGCATGGCTAATCAACACCCCAAGGGCTTTTTAAACTTGTTTAATCAATTAATTAATTGAGCTGGCGGCAAAATTTAATAAATACATGGCTGGTGTGTTCCTCTGGCCATCAAACTACACATTAATATTTTTTTTAGAGAACTGAGGAAATTCTTGTTAGCCTTTATTGTATATTGTTTATTGAACTCTTCACCTGCATATTCTCCAATGCTATGTTATCACTTTTGTTCTGAGCAAATGTATACATTCTACCCAGATAAACAGTCCAAAACATTTCCTTTGACTGCCAAAGCCTTTTACACAGTACTGTATTTCTCAGAGTCGGCCATCACAGTCACCCTGAACCCATCCCAGTAGCTGCTTCACGGCACGTTTCTGCCTTTCACACACACACAATCTCAGGGCTCCCTCTTCTCTTTCCATCATCGTACCATAACTTAGACCCCCCAGGCTAATTCTCCATTACACCTGGTGACCTCGACTCATTAATTGGCAAACTACTGTCCGTCATCCCACCTTCCCCTCCCACTCCCTGTTTTTTATCATTTGGAAATCAGCTTACAGGCGTCACCGCTGGCCGAGGGGGGGGGGGCTTCATCCCATGAAGGTGAGAATGGACCCACGCAACTGCATCGGATTTGGGGAACCCATATACCCTCACAGCATCCTCTGAACTGAGCCCCCAGATAAACACAGGATCGTCTCATTCTACTTTACGGTACTGAGGGATCACCACATCCAAAATAATTCTTCTGATGTCTCATACCTCATCTCATCTTCAAAAAAAAGGGGGGGGCGCAACAAGAAGTTTTTCCACTGTCTTAGCAAGTTTTTAAGTCTGCGGCACAAGCGAGCAACCATTTCACAACGAGTGATAATGAAATGAGGACGCAAGTGCAGAAGAACGCGATTAATGAGGGGAGCTTGTCCCAGTGACCCTGGGTGCCAGCAGATTCCAGGGTTTCCCTCTGTGCTTTACAAGCATGGCAGGCCACCAGGCCTGCAATTAACAGTGCTGTGCTGAAGCCTTCACTTAACAAGAAGCACTTCGCCTGCCATTAAAGTAACAAGGCAAAATAAATCAGGAGTGGCAGCAGGAATGTGCAGTCACGGCTATATTATGTCTAAAATAAATTGTTCCCCCACCGAACTCCTTCAAAAACGTTTGGTCGGAGATAAACTCTGATTTCATCAGTGCTAACGAGATTCCAGGGAGAAATTCTGGAATCTTAATGACAGATTTACTTATTCTGATGAGCTGTGTATGATAATGCTCGCTTTTTATTTTTTTTAAATCTTGTTGACAAAAGCTGATTCTGTCAACAAAGGCTACCAAGGGAGACCCAGTAATCACATCAGGGAACAGAGAGCAATGTATTTCGCTGACAATTAGTCACATGGCAAGGTTAGGGTTACTTGACAAACACAGACTTGATGGAAACTGCTGTCTCGAGACATACAGAGAGGACTTTTAAAAGGCTGAAAATCCACCCATGTTGCAGACAAGTTGGAACCTTTCGTGGCTTCTAACACCATTATGCTAAACAAATGGCCTCCACCACTGTTTAACTGGGGGGGGGGGGGGTGTACATCCACCAATTTAATATAACACTGTGATTCATTCACTATTTCTCCAAGTTTTTTCTGTTTTAGTTCTGAATGTTTGTTTTCATTTTGTTTGAGTGATTCTTTTAAACTGCATATGGGCCATTATACATCAGAAAAAGAACCATTATATCTTACTTTGTTTCCTCGGATTAGACACCGGTCTTTCTGGGAGCCATTTACCTATGCCCAATAAACATAATATTTATCATATTAAATCATGTGACTTTTACCCCAACCCCATTACTTATTTTATAGTAATTTTACCAAAAGGCCTCAATTTAAATGCCTCAGGACTTCCCTGGCACCAAAAACCCCATTCACTCACCGCATTTCAGAGATTAATATGCGGAAAGCAACAAAGACCTGCAAAGTTGTTCCCAGTGCAGCTTGCACAGCGCGAGACACAGAGCTGGAAATCATTAAAACTCTCCGGGGTCCAGGTCAGAGCACAGGAGCAGAGGCTGATTAGCCACGCTGTGCCGTGTTAAAGAAATGCCACTTTTGGCACGTGAACCAAACACACCAGCACTGGAAACGGCAAAGAGTGAATGATCAGCCTAACAAAAATTCTTAGAGGCAAAAACAAACCCATAAACAAACTGCGTGTGCAGCTTCAGATCAGTTTGGCAGAACAAATATTTTAACAAGTTTCTGCCTTCCAATTCGTATTCCAAGGGGAAAACAAATTGGGCACGTTTCCTACCCAGCCTGTCGGGTCTACTTACTTGGTAAATAACAAAATTATACCAGGATGTCATTTCCCTGTTATGTGTTTTAGGGTATCAGGAGACGCTAATTAAAAGGCAAACTCAGATTGGCTCTGTAATGGACAATCCTCTGTCAAAGTGACCAGAACTTCGTTCTCCTATAAGGACCTTCTCCCACTGCTAAGTAGTAACATTAAGCCTTTTCATTCTCCATAAATTTTTGACAGCGTCTGACTTCCCTTTCTGCACTCTTTGGCTCCCTTTTTCCATCATAGCAGAGTACAAACAATGCTTCAGCAGTTCCTCGTTCTGCCCTGCTATGCAGAAGGGTCACGGAGGAACACAGTGGGATCACAAAAGAATTCACTCAAAATGTTTTTCCCTTCACAAAAGGGAAAAAAAATATTCCAGGTCCTGCAATCAAACACCATTTGGCATTTACATCTGCAGACAGCAGCAGAAGAGAGACTTCATTCACATTTATTTGAAACTTAAAAAAAGAAACTTGAAGCTAATAAAAAAAATTAGATAGATAAACAGAAACTAAGACCAGGGATTAACTACAAAAAAAAATGAAGCGTTTCATATCCTTGACTGTGAACAAAATTCATAATGTTTTACATTCTATAATAAAGTTATTGTACTTGAACACCAACTTCAAATAAAAAGTATGTATTCAAATGTATATTTGCCGTGAAACACTTCACAATATGCCGACACTGTATCCATTTACAATCAGACGTCATACGCAGAGTAGCAATAGTATACAGGTTGGCTTTCACAGAGTAGCAGTAGTATACAGGTTGGCTTTCACAGAGTAGCAGTAGTATACAGGTTGGCTTTCACAGAGTAGCGCAAACGTGTAAAGGTACTCAGAAGGCTTTCAGACATTATTGTCAAAATATATACTGCACTAATAAAGGAGTCTTGGGTTTCTAGGAAGACCTACGAAAATGAGATGCCTCTAGCAAGCCAAGGCGCAGAGGGAAATGCAAACAGAGCTGGAAAGCCAGAGCATTTTGTGGCATTCCCGTGCACCTCTCAGCCACCATGACAAAACTCCTAAACCCTGAAAGAACAAAAGAGGATCCCCCCTCCCTGGACACACCTTGCGTGTAGAGGGTAACCATTAAGTTAATGAGCCCCAGTGGGGACCTCCAATGAAGCCATCATGCGCCTGCTTAGAATAACAATGGTCGACTAACACCTCTTTAATTGAATGGAGCGCAGCGCAAGCGAAGAAGAGTTGTTTTGGGACAGCGGAAAGAGATAAAAAAAAATATGGGGGTGTGGAGGAGGAGTCGTTCTTGTCTCATCTGCCTTTCAGTCTAACGCTTGGCTGGGTCCAATCAAATAACTTGCTTTTTGAGGTGAAAGGGGGATTGCAGGGATGGAAATGGACTCTAAACAATATTCTATTAGCTAGTTTTACAAAGAAGTCCTGGTGTTTCATGAAAATCTCAATTTTCAATGCGAGGTTCAAATTAAAAAAAAAAAAAAAACAAACTAGTGGGACGTTTGGAATTTACACTCCCCATGCAAATACAAAGTACCACACACATTTGTTCTTTTTTTTTTCTTCAATGAGACATTTCTTCACATTGACAATTTCATATTCAGCCATTTCCCCAAATCCCTTTTAGAAAGGAGTGTGGGGCAGCCCGAACGGATTGTTTACACAAAGTGGAAACTCAGAGGAAACTAAGAGGAGAACCTATCAGGATAAAGCTGGCTGCAGGTGGACGAATCACAAGGCTGTTTGCAGAAAACCACACACTACGGTCACGCTTCCAGCCCCAACTTCTGACATTTGTTTAATTTGATTTAAACAACTCAAAATGTACACTAGAGATTTACTGTGGACTGTTGACATGAAGTAAAGCTTTTATTTACCAGAGCGCTCAGGCTGTCTTCTTATAATGTAATGTTTCATACATATGTAGGAACACTTAAGGAAACAAAGAATAGCAGAAAACTACCAATAAATAGAAAGACAGATTACATTTTCCATAGTTAAAATAATGTGCTACAAATTTCAGTTCCAGTTTTTTTATAAACATAATCAAACAAAAAGACACTCTTCCAGCTAATCAACACAATAAACATGTACATTTCAAAGTTTTTAAAGCAGCACACATCACTCTCTCTCGAATTCCAGGCTAGCAAGTAGACCAATCAGCTTTTTTCCAAGTGTGTCTGACAGCTGAACTGACCAGTTTCTAAGAGCCAAAACCCAGTTAAAACCAAATGTAAAATCCTTCTGGAATTTACACTTGAGTACGGCAGACAGCGACTTGCACAACTAAATAAAAAACTGTGCACATCTGTGTCAAGCACAGTCAGCGAGAACAGTGGGATTATTATGCTAGCCCCTTAAAAGCCGTAACAGGCAGCTGTTTACATTTTACAATTGTAACTGACAAGACTCATCATTTTAGTTCACAACTTTATTTGCAGTACAACCCCCCTTGTGTCTGTGGGCTCCCATTAGGTTTATTGACTCAAGTAGGTTAACAGGCCTTTGGCACTATATATCTACAGAGCAAGTCTGTCAGGGTGAGCAAAGCTAATTGAATATGAGAGAATCAACTGCCATCGACAGATTAAACATTTTCAACTGGGGAAACCGGCAGGGGTGATTGTGCAGTGTTGCTCCCGACCTTATTTATCCTTGTCTTTGAAAAACATAACACATAAAATTACTGTTGTTTAATGGTGAGTGGTGACAAATTTAAAGTGCTGTGATGAAGTTCCCAACCAACACCCAGTGAATGTCAAAGCAGCTGCGTTCCTCTATGTTTAAAGCTGTGGTACCATGTAATTACAAGGAAAAACAGTACGCCTACATTCTCAATCATGCCCGTCTTATCCAGGTGTATTTCCAGCAATAGGTATCAGGTCAACGGCCGCACTGCTATCATAATGCGCTGCTGATTGTTAAGTACCACGCTCCCAGTCACAAGTACCAGTAAATAATAAATATGCGAGTGACATTTATCTGTATATAAAAACTTTTCCCCAACATAAAAACCCGTCCAAACAAGTACACTAGATCACTAGGTCTATTTTAACGATGAAAAAAGTTTTTAACTCATAGGAAAGCACTGAATAATAATTACATTGTGTGGAAACAGTCGTCTTAGTGGGGAAGGGGGGGTCATCCGAACTGAACAAAAGAGGGGGGGTCCTGCTTAAGGGGTCACTAGAAAGGGGACGCGACGCTTCGCTGCCAACTTTCTATCCCGAGACCCCCGGGAGCGCGCAGGTAAATAACAATAAGAAAGAATAAACAATAATAATAATAAATTATCACAAAGCGACTAACACAAGGAAAACAGGTGAATGTAGCTGGTTAAATGTCACTCACCGTCCGGGCACTGGGGGACAGGGAGCCGTTGGATAGGTAGGGGTTGGTGAGGTCCGGGATCATCAGGAAGGGGTAACCGGGATAATGGGGACTCTTAAAAAAGCCCCCATCTTGCTGTCTTCTCAGTGCTTGGGGGGGGGGAGCATGGGGAAAAAAAGTTAGGAAGTACTTATACAACAATGATCGGGAAAACTGCAATTGAAATGGGATAGATGTATCGTTACCTTCGCTAAAGTCATCTCTGGCTTTCTCGTAACTTTCTGAATCCGGCCTCGGTTGGGGACGTCGCTCTGCTTGCTGACATACACAAACACAAAGGACGAGGACATAACAACAGAATTTATTTCTTGTCTATATCAAAATATTGGCATCTGGGGATTGCAAATGTAGTTTGAAGATGTTATCCTCACCTCCGAGTCCGAAGAGCTGCTGTTATTTTCCGACTCGTTCACTAAGGACGATTTCACGTCGTCCAGGTCCCTCTCGGCCGAGACGTTCTCGGATATTTTCTCCTCCTGTTCACCTTCGTCTTTGAAGGAGATCATCTCATCGTTCGCTCCCAGGTCATCCCCACCGCCTCCGTTAAGTTGTGGCATTTTTTGCAAGTAAACGAGCAACGTTGTCTCCCCTTTTTAAATAGTACGACAAAGACACGGCTGTTTGTACAATCCACGGCGTTTACGAGAATACTGTGGTCCTTGATTAAACTTCTGCGATCACTCGTTAAAAGCAAAAAAAAAACTATTCGTCTTACTCTTGCCAAACTTCCAAAGCTTCCAAACTCAACTTTAAATGCATAATAAAAACGTACAATTTTCCATGGCTAAAACACGCTAAACATTCCAATAATCCACCCGAAAAAAATGCAAAATTTTAAATGCAATGTAAGCAATTAAGTGAAGGGAGAATGAGGCGAGTTTGCGCGGCGCTGCTAGGCTGTTTCTACGCTCCGTTTGGGTGTCGGAACGGTGCGGCTCGGCTCTTCCCCGTGAGTCGCGGAGGTAGCAAGAGGCAAGAAACGGTGCAAAACTCTCCGACTAATCCCAGTTCATCCATTAAGATCCATCAGTGCGTTTTCTGCTAGACTTCGCAAAATATATGGTTTGGGGGGAAAAAAAAGATGGACTGAAAAAGTTCAGCGCCGAGGCTGCAAACGCATGAACAAGAAGGGCGCACTAAAAGATTACAAAGTTTCTGCGATCAAGTTTCCTCCGGATCCTTTACTTATAACTCGCAGCTCACCGTATCCTACTTCCCAAAGTATTCTAACGTTTAACAATAAAATCAGGACCGATCTTGTTTTGCAGTTTAAAAACACTGCATGTTTCGAGACGGAAAAAAGCAGACTGTCCCCTTTTCTGTTTCGATCAACGAAGAAATGCGCAGAGATGTTTAGTTTGGTTGCTGAAGTGGAAGGAAGAAAGGAGAAGGGTTGATTAAAATGCAGAGGAGGAGTTTGCGCTGAAAACCGACACTTCATTCACGACTGGCAGCCGATGGTATGCTTAAAGGAACAGTTAGAGCAACACTATTCCTAGGACTGACATTGACAAAGAAACTCATAACGTGCATTTTCTTCCTAGGTAAGTATTACAACTTATATTTTAGTTAATTTACTGCCTGTTACATTTACCATACCACGTACTCTTGCACTTACAATCTATGGAATTATTCTAAATAATAAATTACTCATTAAGCTTAGTGTTTAGTTTTTATTAAAATATATTACCGCCACTGGCATTATTCATTTATTTATGTAAAACAAATCCCATAAATGTCATTGGGCATTTTTTGACTTGAAATCTAGATGGATTTTTAGATTCACATTACTGGGGATACTGAACATTAGATATCACGAAGGAACTTGAACCGCTGTGCTTCAGTTTTCCAATTAACTTTTTCTTGTCTGTTCTTGCGGTGTCCTAATGAGTATACGCATATATTTTACTGTTTCTGTTTGATACAGATATTTTGCCTTACTTCGTTTCCTACTATACTTGTTATTAGTATATGTTTTAGATGATGCGTAAGGTTTTTATTAGGCTGTAGCCTATGCTTTTTTGGGGTGTCGTGTTTAAATTTTGCCTATAACATTTTGTAAGCACTGAAAAATAAATGACCTTTAGACATTTTAGAGACTCGCATTTTAAAAAAAACATTTAAAAACAAATCTCCATAAAGCTTTCATAAATTTATTACATAGAATTCATCTCAAGACGGCTCCAGAACGAGACGGTTCCCCTCAGCCAAAGGGTCTTATTTTCAGTCCTTATCCATAAGAAGTATCATATTTGGAAGCAGGCTAGTAGTTGAAGTTAAAATGGCGTCACCCAATGAAGCAGTGTTAGACAGTAACTTAAGCTGTGCCTCCCGTCAAGGCCCGTGTAGCCGGCCTACCATTCAAACCTTACACCAACAGCAGAGCTCCTCATATGTGCCTTTCAGAATGAGAGCCACCTCCCGATGGACCTTCTTAGGGCTGTTTCAGTCAGGTATGGGGATTTGCTATCAGTAAGACTTCAATGAGTCCCCATCTGCTGGCATGTTGTGTTCTTACAAGTAGAAGAGCTCCGGAATTAAGATTCATGCAGTTTTAGTGGTGATTAACCCTTGGTAGTGCAGCGATGCAGTATGACACGGTTCGGGCAGAGAAAGACCAACTTAACATTTTACAGGCTGCATTGTTGCTAGAGATAAGGAGGGGGTGGGTGGACAGATCCCCTTTCACTTTTATTTGAGTTGTGCCAAGCACCCCTGGCACTTCCAAGACACACTGGGCTTCGAGCTCCCCCCACTACCCATCCCCCCCCCCCAGGGCTGCCAGCAGTTGTGTGATAATGACAGGCTTTGCGTCGAGTCTTAATTACACGCTGCCACGTTAATTGCATGTTAGTGCCTCCGAGGACAATGGGTGAGCGGGGAGAGACGGCCGGGCCGAGCACCGGTGCGGGATAAGCAGGTCTGTTTGTGGGCTTTAGTCCGGCTGGGTCACCAAATCCCTCTCCCACTGAGAGGGGATCCCAGGACCCCCCACCAAGCCAGCACCCGGGGGTCCATCGCACAGCACTGTCAGAAAATATGTACAGAAGGTGGGATCTGGGAACCGAATTAAGAGAAAGAGATAAATCGGCTCTTCTGATCCGTGAAGAATCGCTGTAGGTGCCTAGCTTTGTCAAGACTCTCCCCAGTACTCAAATCTCCTTTCTTTTTGGTATTTTTGGTCATTTTTCAGTTGAATGCTTTCATTTATTTTTAAATTCAAATCCACTTTGTTGTAAATATGAGTCTCGCTAAAGCTGTAGGCGTTTTTCGTCTGTGTCTACGTCATGCAGAACATCAAGAAAGACTCTGTATCAGTATTTGTATTATCTGTAAAATCAATTGAATGATCTTGGCCATTTTAAACTAGAGAAATGTTTTAGTCACTTGATTTGCAAACAACTGACTTTTAGGGTTTCCATGCCCAAGGAGAATGATAACAAATCATATCACTGAAAGACTTAATCTCCATGTGCATCTGTAATTAAGTCAGACTTTACAGCTGACCTAGCCGCGTCTGAAACAAGGTGATTATAGTTCATAAAACCTGACATGGAATGACAAAAACAGTAAAATGGTAACATTCTTATACACAGAACTTTTGTGAAATGTTGAGAAAAGTTAATGGAATTTCAAAACCGCTTCTGTGATGTGGGTGTAATAACAGAATTGAAATAAAGATGTATTATCAAAATCTTGTTTTTTTAAGTGTGTTTTCTTTGTTTATGGTGTGCAATTTCCAGGTTGTAGATCCTGTATTCCTGCCGGAGCAAATATTTTGTTAGTGTGTCAGTATTGGTGCCACATGAGTTTTCTGGTGTGCAATAAAGTAATTGTACTGTCACCAAGTTTACCATTTAAAAAAAAAAACGCAGGGGGTAACATGAACACTAAGACGACTTTAATGGAATTCTGGCTATGTCATCTTTTATCTGCTTGTTTAAGGCCCCCCTCTGCAGTTAGCTAACTGTATAATTAAAAAAGCCTACATCTAATGTATAATTATCTATTTATAAGCATCTGTCATCTACCATACTTTTAGAGTGGCAAGGTTAAGAAAATACCAGGGTATGCAGTATACATAAGCAGGTTCAGTTGTTTTGAGTATGTGACTGTACCGTGGTTTTTATCCTTGCAAAGGAAAAGTAAAGGTGTGTGTGTGTGTGTTTTTAGGCATCTGGTAATCAGGAATATCACAAACAAAACACTCCATGACACACACACACACGAACACACCTTAACCAATACAAAAGCCATTTTATTAGGAGCAGGTATCAAAGTAATTGCAGCATGATATTTTTAAATAAAATCTTTTCATGCTTCTTTGACACCCAGAGTTAAAAATTAGTTGAAAGAGACATGTGTGCATTTTGGGGGCTGGAGTTACACTAGAAGCTGCACACTGGGGGATGAATTATTCAAGGGCTGATATATTAAATCGTATAAATGATAAATTATTGACATGTTGACTTTGGTTATCCATAAAGGGGAAATTTCACTCCAAATTTCCTCCCCTGTCAACGGTGGATAAACATCATGACTGACACTGATCAGGACATCCACATGCCCTCCGGGCCCTTCCTCCTCCTTTTCCTCCACCATTCCTCCTCCTCCTCCTCACGTCCTGCTAAATGAAAGTACTGAAAATAAATGGAGACCAGGGTCTGATCAGGTGATGTCTGAATCTGACGTGTATTGTGCTTATTTGTAGTTATCCTTTTATTAAAACAATATGTCAATGTATGGTGAAGTAAAAAATAAAAAAAGTGATGACAGATTCATGTACAATTATTTATTTTGTAGGTGCTACTGTTCAAAGCAACTGAGGGGTACACATTAGTATGTTATTTTGGGGGGAAAATTCTAGTCAATTTTACAGATTTTTTTTTTTTGATTGCAGCCAGTTTTCTAAAAGGCAGCATTCATTTTACTTAAATTTAGAAAGTGTTCAGTTGAACGTCACCATTTATAATAACTGAGCATTTATGGTATGCCTGTCAAGTTATTCAAAAACTATTTTTGGAGTTTTACAATTTAGCCTCGCTTACAGAATCTCGCATGCTGATAATGCATAACCCAAGGCCAAAATGACATGTTTTATTGCACTGAGTTATTGCTGTTTATACCTGCTACACTAACATTTATATCTTGTATGTAGGCCATGCCTTTTTAAGTAAATCATGCTTGCGTTGAATATCTTATCTGTACCATGTGTGTTTTACACAGACACTGGGAAAACGTTTAGCTGTGAATCCAGTTCACTACTCTGGAGAAAACTATACCATTACCCTCAGCTTTATGAATTCTCCATAACGGATCCGCATAATGACTGACTGATGGCCCTGATACTTCAATAGCAGTGCTTCTCTGAAAAGATCTGTCATGTAGTCATATAACAACTGAAGATTTAGCCATGTATACGTGGATTGTCAGTTGTGATATTATAGATCCAGACCTCGATGCTATATATGTTGGCTATACCCTTTTTTTTATTTTATTTTATTAGATAATTTCAGTATGCTAAGCGGCCAACCGCAGAGACAGGAGGCACTCCAGAGGTGAAATAGTGGGGTTCTCTTTGAAAGTTTCACTCTGACAGACGCTCTCTGAATGAGTCGCTCTTCTTTCTCTACCCTTCTCTTCTCTCCAGGCTCCCTGGCTGCGGCTCCCTAGCCGTGGCATGCACACAGTTAACCGCGCGTCCCTTTTCTGTGATCAAAGGCAGAAGGAGAAGTGCGCCGGTACTTTTTCGTCAGGCTGAGCCACCTCCGTCTTCCAGCCGTCCCCCATGCGAACGCACACGCGTGGCAAAAAGACAAGAAGCATTGCCATAACAACCTGCCACAGATCCATCAATCTAAATCCAGGGACGTAAAGAGAGAGGGAACAGGAAATCCCTCTAATCATCACTATTAGGAGAATATATGTCACAGTGCATGAATATTGTATCACCTGCCTCTTCCAAGTCTCTCCATACCCTACTTTTGCAGTAACGAAAAACGTAACCCAGGATTCTTGGTGCCACACATTGTGAAGCATGGCTTCCCTTGAGTAATTTAATGTGCAAATCTGCAGGGACATCTCTGTGGCAAATTTATTCCTCTGCAGTGTTTTTTTTCTTCTTGTTATTGTATCTAAGCTAATCCTAAGTTTCCGTTTGCATGTTTTGATTTTAATGGCAGTTGTGTATGGCAGTGGGGAGGAGGAGATAATGTTCTGGCCTTCGCACAGGACGTACCTGAAGAGTATAGAAACAGATCAGCTCATAATCATCTTGAGTCACTCCAAGAGGCAAGCAGCTGGATTTCTCGGGAATATTTTTAAAGGTGTCTCCCAGCCTGGTATCTTGCTTTTCATTAACCAAGGCTGAGGCTCTAAATCTTTCTAGGTCAATGTCATTCTACCCAGGTCTTGTGTCCCTCACCAAAGAATAATGGCTTTTTACGTTAAATATGATTTTGATTAATTTATGCTTTGGACGAACGCCTTAGTGTAACAGGAAATCATTTCTTTGTGACAGCTTGAGAGTGGATGTGTGTTGTGTGGTTGATGTCCCCTCTCGTTGATCTAACAGTGGTCTGTTTTGAAACAGTTTACAAAAATTTGGGAGCCACTGGATTATGTCACAAATGCTAATTACAGTAAACTGTTCGTATATTGATAGCCGTACTGACGTTCTCATGACAGAGGAGCACTGTTAAAAAGATCTGTTGAGCCATTCTGTTGGAATGAAGAATATTCTGGTGTACTTCATGAAAGGGACCCAGTGACAAAAAAACACGCTCATAATGAAATGGGTTCATTGCCAACAAATCGTGGAGGGCCAGAGCAACAGAGGCCGCATTAGGAGCAGGGGGATAATGTTATTTCTGTTTGTGGTCACACTCCCACCTCCCCTTTTCCATTTACCCACAGCCTGGCTCTCTCCATCTCTCACTCGCTTCATTTCCCCCCCCTCTATGCTTCTGCTCTCCTTCTCTTTTCATCTCTTTCAAACAAGCTCTCCCTCCCTCCTTCCCTCCCTCTTCAACTCCGTTCTCTCCACTCTCCAGAACGCTCGCGCTCTCTC
>JAODKF010000046.1:13188461-13223699 GCA_026779585.1 Mormyrus proboscirostris | reverse complement strand
GAAGATGCATCACCTTGCTCATGCTCTCTCTCTCTCTCTCTCTCTCTCTCTCTCTCTCTCTCTCTCTCTTTCTCTCTGCCTCTCTCTTGAACTCTCCCACCCAGGGCTCCCTGGACCCCCCCACCCCACCCCGTTCTAACTCTGTGCTCATGAAATCTGACAGGCTCCCCCCTCAGAAAAAAAAATCTCTTATTGATGTTGTCGACCACGTGTCAGCAAGCCGCAGCTTGACTGACAATTTCGTATGGTCTCCGCGGGCCTCATTAGGGCCTTTTTCGTCTCGTATGTGTGCATGTGTGTGTATGTGACCATGCATTTGTTAGAGCATGCAAATACATCCACCCTGCAACCGTATATATATGCATTTACAAAACAATATGGCCCAGTCGGAAATTTACAATGTTCCAGGTCAAGCTGTGTCTTCTGAATGGTCTTCTTTACACAAGCCGCTCTGCGCGCAGGGGATAATCTGAAAATCAAATGCTACCGCTGTGTAGTCCTACTGCAAGGAAACAACACGTTGTTTAGGGCCTTCATATTCTGGTAAAATGTAGGGTCTCCATAGCACATGCCTGCTTAAAACACATGTCAGACAGTGTGCTAAAATACTGCAATAATTACGGGTGACAGTGTGAGTCTGAATATAAGGCTGGCAGTCACCCAGAACGGTAAGTATATATGTTCTAATTATATTACTCTTATACATGTTATATTGAATCTTATAGTATTATTTGAAAATGACAGCAATAAACAGTAGGATTGGGTTACACACTTCATTATCCTCAAAGGAAAATTATCTATGATGAGTTTGAAATAGGTATAACAAAGTTTAGGTTTGTATTACAGTAAATTTATGTGTACGATGGTGAAATAATTATTAAAAATGGTTTTATAACACAAGACAGCCAAGTCTCACCTGTGCTCCCAAAAGAAGGAGTGAAAGAAGAGTATAATCTGAGGAGGCATCGGAAAACCATCTCAAAATCTGGAACTGTTTTTTTTTTTTTTTTAATAATTCAAACATGAAAGGGTTCATTTATGTGGTGAGAACTTTTACCATGAAACATACTTTCCAGGTGATAGAACAAACATACACCTATTCAACTTTCAACTGCTTTTCCTGGACAGGACGGGGGGGCGCAGGCATTTAGAGGTTCCAGTTAGCTGAATTTTATGCCTTCAGATTGCAGGAAGAGACTCACTTAGCTCACTTTCCACATTCACATTGCAGATGAAGATTTGTGCCCACAGTGTACTGAGCCATCGTATAAAACAGCAATTTTACTACCAAAAATGGTCTCCAAATAACTCAGACCTTTGAGCAAGGACATAACTTTGGGTTGAGAATTGGGAGGTTGATGTCTCCACCCATTTAAGGGGGTCCATGGGGTTGAATTGGCTGCTTTAACCGCCCTGTGTTCCCGTGTTTTCTGTTGAGTTAATGTCCGTTTTTGCAGGTCTGCCTAAAAAAAAAAAAGAGTGTCACTCGGGATCAACAAAATAACAAGTAACATATCACATTATTTGGGCACACATCCTATCCCAGATGACATTATTAACCTGACTTCTCGTAGGAGATGATCACAGTTGAATGTATAATTTACTTAGTGGACCTTTCAATAATCACCCAAGAACTGGCACTTCTACCTCATGGTGCTCCATGAATGATTGATGTTTGTTTCACCTGAGCAGGAGTTTGAAGGAACCCAGGTGGTAAATATGAATGTCCGTTGCCCATTGATCAGGGTTCATTACTCTGCAGTGCTCCAGAGCAAAGCAGCAGGGCAATGGAGCATCCACAAGACTATGCAGAGGCTTATTGTACGGTCTCAAGGCCTTGGAATATCTAACTCAAAACCAGATCAATCTACCATTCATATTAGAATCAAGGTTATAGTGGGTGTCATACGTATAGTTGAAACATGCAGAGTTAAGACAAGACAATGGTCACATGAAGTCCATTATACAAAATGTTCAAGAAATGCATGAGTGCTAATGCAAGGAGTGTTGGAATAAATACGATATATACAATACAGTACAGTGCGTTTATTTACATATATACCTAATTTTTGGTGCGGCAACCAGGTGTGCATGTAAATTTTCACCTTCATAATCGGTCTTTTCTGTTTACCTGCAATCCACGTAGGCAACCAAAGCAAAACCAGTCTGTGACCTATATGGGAACTGAATCACAGAGTATCATCAAAGGTATTTACTGATCAGAAGGGGAATTGCTACCCAATGCCTCTGCTATGTTTCTGTTGTTAATTTTGATGTGTACGCAGTTCTCTATCCCGAATCTTTCTGTTCCTCCTTTGCCTGGTTTTTCCTGTCTTTTTTTTTTCCCCCATTGTTTGTCTTTCCCAGTCATGCTCTTGTTAGTGTATATGCTTCCTTCAACTGCCTGCTCGCGAGGGGTCAGGAGAAGCGGACAGCCACAATCTTAGCCTGAGGGCAGATCGACTGGTGGCCAAGAAATTTATTCAGAGAGTGCCATCGCAGTTTCGGCAGCGCTTTGAAGTTGCTTCTCTCAACTCAGCCTCCTAATACATGACATTCAGTCTATTATTTCATTACACTGAGGAGTGTGTGTGTGTGCATGCACGAGGAAGTGTGCGTGCCATAGAATCTGTGCCTACGTATCCTTCTGTTAGGCAATTCAAGGTCGTTCCTTTATCTTTTGCCAAGCCTCACTTCATTTCTGTTTCCAAGCATAGTGGTGCTGAATTCATTCAGAATTAAACAAAGCCTGCTCCAAGTTTTGCCACATCCTTGCTGCTGGGATAAAGATTTCTCTAATTGGATTTTGAATCATTTACCTGGTACAGTCCTGTGGGCAATGTATCATCCCCTGTTCATAAGTGTAGTGCGAGGAATTTGACTTTTCTTTTGTTTTCAATTTCAGGCCTCAGAATCAAAATTATACCTGTGTTTTAACTGGACTGCAAATCGCTCTTCTGTGTTTCTAGCTTCTGAGTTACCACACACACACATTTTTTGTTTTAATTTATGTCATGGTGCAGAATAATGGAATTAGCTCCCATAGCAAAGACTCATATTGGTCATGTAAGTGAAATTGTATACATAATATTTTTTTCTTTTCTTCTAATCAATGAGTTAATTAACGATCACTATTTCGATTAATTCTTTCAGTGTTTTGCCAAAATGACTTGATCAATGATGCTGCGGGTAGAGTTCAGATTTATATGTAATACTGTAAAGTATGTACACAGTATATATTTTAAGGATGTACCAAATGCTGAAAAACAGGTGACATTTGTAATAATCCATGGTGATGGTCTGGAAATACTGTCATATAAACAACTTGAGAAATGAGTACTCCATAAATATTTTATTGTAATATTACATTCCAATATAATTGTTGAGCAAAAAACTAACACTTTAAAAATCTAATATAGACTTTGATTTGATGGCACATATAAATCTTCTTATAAGTAATTTTAAGCTGCATTTAATGTGAATTAGTATTCTACAGTAGTAAGGAAATATATATTTCTTCCTGTTTGATACGAGTATAAAGTAAAACACGTGTCCACTTGTCATCCATCACCATCTACAAACGTAATAGTTGACAACTTTAATAAATCAGTTAATGGGTACTTCACAGGGTCACCAAGCCTCCAAATGTACAATTAGACGCCATTTTCATGCCAGAGTTCCATTTGGAAGGGTGGCCAGAAGAAAACCTTTATTGAAAGTACCCAACAAATGTAAGCTCTTGGAACTTGGACTGAAACCAGGTATTATGGTCAAATGGGATGAAAATAGAGCTGTTTGGATCTGTGTAGTGATGGGTTTGGCTCTGCAACACGGATGGAGAAAAGAATCTACTGTAAAAAGCTGTGGTGGATCATCAGTATAACGAGCCTGTTTTTCTTTTCAACCAGGCTTTGGGTCCTTGTTAAGGTCTACACCACCGTTAAATCTACCCATGTAACAGGGGATTTCTTCCTAAAACCTTGCTTCTGTTAGAAGACTCGAAGTTTGCCGAAAGTATAACTTTCTGAAAAACATCAAAGTCCACAAAAGAACAGTCAACTGATCACAAATCTTTCACTGAACACCTCAGTCTTCAGCTTTGAATCTTGACCTCTAGACGTGAAGAGAGCTGCCCGAATAGACAGAAGAGTGGACATCAGGGATCTGGAACACTTCCTTTTGGAGGCCTGATATAAGGTCAGTCCCTATATGTTCGCCAAAGTCATGAAATCAGTGAAGAAGCCAGGTTTCATTTTATGGGACACAAAGAACTGGAAACAGGCTTTTCAGCTCATTCTAGTGATTCATTAATGATAATATGTTTATGTTTATTATGTTATACTGCTAAAAATCACACAATAGTTTCATATTGGTGTTATTTTTTATATATATATATATAGTTTATTCAGTCTCATATTTATTAAGAATTCTAATAATTTTGTAGGTGTATGTATGTGCTATATGTATTATGTATGATCATGCAAATTATTTGGTAAACATTTATATTTAATGAATTATTAATCATGGAAACAGGTTTTGTGATGCCCCAAAGGTCTAAAATGAAAACAAAAAAAATCCCTTGTCATGAAGACATAATATATAGTCAGATAGTGTGCAGTGTTTCTATCTAACAGCAAAATTTAATTTTGAAAGTCCAGCTTGTGTTCAGCATCTTCCATTGTTGATCTGTACACTTGCTCACAAGTGCACATAGGTTTTGATTGAAATACCTGTCTTGGCTCGCCATTACGGCGGTACATGCTTTTAAGAACCATTATTTTTGTGAACTTCAAAGGCTGGCAGATGCACTCTCCTTGTGAGTGTGGATCCTCTTGAAAAGATCCTCATATTTTCCAAATGGACAGAGAAAGGCACTCGTCCATATTTAGGTTATGTTAATGCAGGCCTCCTTAGCCCTGTGCAATGCTTGTTTGTCCTTGCTTGAGTGAGTCGGTTGTGTTTTTGTCCTTGTTAAGTTTATTAACATGCACCTCAAAAGAACCCTTTCAACACCTCAATTAAATTGAACATAAGTAAGACTAAAATTCCTACTCTTTGTATTCTGGGTAAAAATCTAATTATAATGCAACTGTGGCTGTTCCTTATCGTGCTGCTTTTTTAGTGTAAACAAACATGTATATACATTTACACATTCACACACTTGATTGTGGGATTTGTATTGTAAAAAAATACAGCCAATAGTATTACACGGCGTATAACACTGTATAATTGCCATAACTAATACTTCTTACACTGTACAAAATAGACAAATGCCCTGTAACATGAACAATAACCCAACATCTGTGTCGTTAAATGTGAATTTTCATTACTTTGGCGCGCCTCAGCCCACTTGCTTCACTTGAATGTAAAGTTTATGGTGGAATGTTTATTACTTTCCTGAGTGGTCATGGCAGGTGCAGTTTTGCCACTTCTTGTATCAGTAGGCATATTTCCATGCACATTGAAAAGCACATTTAAAAAATAACAGCTTTCATTTATTGTGTTAACTAGCAATTTGCTACCCTGTTCTGTTTCAGGGAAGCTCTCACACACCAGGTGGTTTAAATCAAGATGGTTTATGGTCAGTGGAACAGCCCATAAAAGGTACTGATTAGTTACAATATATCTGAATCATTTTATTTTAAGTTTTAGATTTTTGAAGTAAATTTGATTCAATATATTTATATTATTGCATTGACCTCTGCTTACAGTATTCAGTACAGTGTGATGTAAGTGGACAATGCAGAAATTTTATGCTAAAGAGTGTGAGGACACACTTTGACACATAAAGTCAAAACTATCTGCAATCTGCAGACAGAACTTTGTTTCTACTAGGCATCCCAATCCAGCTGATAATTAATAGCGTTTATAGCAGATAATCAATAATAGGTATCAAGTTATCAATCGAAATTAAAATGCACGCTTTACAGAGGAAGCTGGAAAGTATGAAATACATACATAATAATGTTCATAAGCTTTTGCTTGTACTATGGCACACTAAAGATAAAATAATTAATAACGCTTTACATTAACCGGCCCTTCTTAATGCCTTCATAATGCATTCATAGAACATTCATAAGCAGCACGTAAGTATACCATAATATTTTTAAACAAATCTGCATTTATAAATCCTGGTTTAATCTGGTTCTGCTTTGCTGTACAGCAGGTTGCTTCTAGGTTGAAAATGTGAAGTGCAGGGCTAGGAACGTTTGTATCAGGCTTCTAGAAGCAGAACTGAAGTCCCACAATGCAAGAAAGAAGCTCTTCATTAGTGAGAAACAGAGAAAAACTGGGCTGCAATTTGCAAAAAACACATGTATATTATTCACAGGTGCACAGCCATAAATTAAAAAATGAGTGAAACAAAACATTGTGCTGTGATCTTTTAATATTTTTCATGGCTGTACATGCTGCTTATGCATCTTGTGTGTTTTGTATGCAAAATGAAAAAAATCACAGTATTCAGTGATGGAAAATCCTAGAAATAATGTCCACTATTGATACATAACATTCAACAGGAAGCAGGAGACGCAGGACATTCTTCTTTTTTTGTAATCCAAGAATATGGTGGAAAAGAGTTTACCCCTGTCTGATTTTCAGAATTTTGACACATTTTTAACTTGACTTTGGACAAACATTTTTGTGGGTTGTGGTCAGGGAGGAAAGAAATGATACCAAACTTTAATACTACTGCCATTGTTTTGGAGTGGTTAACAAACATGCAGGTGTAAACTGTCTCTCTCTCCTAGTTAATTCTATCCAAATATAGATGTAATTAGGGCCAGTGGTTTGAATAACTGCAAACATTCAGGCTTAATTTTACCCAGTGTTGCCCAATAGAAGTCTCAGCATTTGGTCTTTACTGTCACACATCCTAGAGTTGCGTCATGCCTTACTTAAAATAAAGTTCTGAATATCTCTTGGAGGATGGATTGAAATGTGATATTACTGAGATAATGTCTGTTTGGAAAGAGACGTTTTCAAGTAAAAAAAAAAATCTATATTTGAAGAATTTGAAGTGAATTTGAAGAGTTTAAGTGACGGGACCATGATTTGGGGACACCTGGATCTATCAGCCCTACAAGTATTGCATGAACTTTCACTACTGAGGGAAGCACAAACCTTGCTGTGTATCAGTGAATTTTACAGTACAATACTAATCCATCTGTTCATGACCTGAAGCACTAACAAGTTCACATTTCAATGGTTGAAGAACCAAGAAATAGTTTTGGGCTCAGTAAGCCAAAGTCTTTACCTGTTTAAGATGCTTCAGGTCTCACTACATTTTGAACAGTTCTGAATGGAGGCCAAGATTCCTTCACAACACTGAAGGAGAGTGAACGATAATTACAGGAAGCATTTGGTTGCTGTCATTGCTTGCACTGTAAGTCAATTACGTTTTCATATGTGGGAGTTGGCAGTTGTACAACGGCCTTAAAGTACAAAACACAACAATGAAAAGGCAAATAAATAAATAAATATAAATAAACATTCAGAAAAGGCTTGAAAATGTGTGTTTCTGCTAGTATGGACTCGTGACAGAAAGGTCATTGATTCAATTATAAGGGCCAGCAGAATATCCATATCACTACTGGGCCCTTGAGCACAGCCCTTAACCCTGGAAACTGCTCCAAGGTTGTGCAATAAATGTTCTGGCCCCAGGATTCACTCTCACCAGTATGTGTGTGTGTCACATGAAACAGTGTGGTGGTGTGGTGGAGATATGTAAAAGGTAGAACTATCATTACAACTTTTGTTTACGTTATTTTGAATATTTTTAAAGATCTGACAACATACCGAATTAGTCACCAGGAGTCAAGTACACACTAAAAGTCACGGTTGAAACGCCTACATGAAAGCATGATGACCTGTGCTTGCTTTATGCCAAAGAGCATGCGGTTAAGCTTTGAATGTCTTTCTTGAAGTAGACGTTAAGGCCTGTGTCTCTCTTTACCACCCAAGACCAGCAACTATATCAGAAACGGAATCAGGTTTATTGAATCAGAATAAGGTTTACTGAATCCTAATCAGGTTTATTAGCCAAGTATGTTCACACACACTAGGAATTGATGTTCTTCTTGTGATCTGTTAAATTCGTATCAGTCCTTAAAATCAGAGACTAGCTGCGAAACTAATGGTTGATTTGCTGCCATTGTTGTTCCCCTTTAAAATAACTTCCACTGTTTAATTCCATTTTTGCTTGCACTCTTGCTCCTAACATTTCCTGGACTGTAATTTATAGTTGCTAACCTGACCTTCTGGAAGGAGATTTTAGACACTACAAACATATACGATAGCCCTTCACTGTTACCTTTAGTGATAGAGAAGGCTATGTTTTACTGAGTGGTTTTTGATCAAAACAAAGTCATTGACAAAGCTGCCCTTCCAACATACATGACAGGGAATGCGCTGAACCAAAATGGCAGACATTCTCTAAGATAGCCAGAGTTCTGATGTACTTGACAATCCTTGTTTTTCTCTTGGCATCCCCCATGTCAAGGCATTAATGCCCTCTCCAAACAGGTCCACGCCCTTCCTCTCACCACGGCATTCTGATCTGGTTAGACTCATCTCTCGCACTGAAGAATCTTGTGTTTACTCAGCTGGGACCCGACTGAGAAGTGCTTGAAGGTCCTTTGCCGTGATGTAAGAGCTATGCAAGCGCAATGGCCCGTTAGCCTTATTTAGCATGTCCGCTAGATATTTATGACTGCTAACATGCACAGGAGACTGCAGCGCACAGGAAAAGCTGCGCGATCGGAACCAGCGTGTGCCGCTGCTGACAGCTGGCTGTAACCTGACCCCGCAGTTACTTATCAGTGCTGGCGAGTGAACCGTTTCCCATAGCCGCAGCCTGACAAGAAGAATTCTCCCTTTGTTTGTTTCTCTGTGGGCCCTGTGTGAATCCAGAAAAGCATCCCTGATTGTTGCTGAGATAATTAAGAAAATGCTGGATCTGTCTTGCAGGCACTGCTCAGTCTCATCATCGTGATCTTGGGGGGGTGAGTGAAGTGTGTGTGTGTGTGTGTGTGTGTGTGTGTGTGTGTGTAGGGGGGTGTCGGGAGGGGCAATTCTTACATTGTAGGGATGTTTTTGTTTTCCTCTAGTGGCACAGTGATTTGTAGAACATGGATGAAGTACCTTAAATATAGGGCAACAGTAAGTAAAAAGTGGATAAGTACAATAAGTAACTAAGCATATTTAGCTGGTATAATAATAATAATAACAATAATAATAATAATAATAATAATAATAATAGTAGTAGTTTTGGTTCTTGAATTTTCCCAAAGCAAAAGCCACAAGCTCAGCTGGCATTCAGATCAGAAGCAAAGATGTTCAACTTGTATCACAAGTGGCTGAATTTCATTGCGCTCCACTGGCAGTGTTTGTTTCAGAGTGTTCAGGACACATATGGACGGTCTGTTTTACAGATAAAGACGGGATGATCCTCGCGGGGCTTGTTCAGGGGTCACAGGGGCTAGTAAAAAGGTCAGGGAGATGCAGTGAGTCTATTTCCTTTCCCCGGCCTTGGGAAACTTTGCCTGCAAGTCTCTGGTCTGCCTGCAAACTGCTTTTCTCAAGATGACTCTGTAGTAGAAAATACAGTAGTTCCTTTTTTTGTTGCAGGAGATAGGGGCCAGGTCACGGACCTCTCCACAGATTACAGTTGTGCGTGTGCAGGACTGTAGAATCATAACATTACAAGGCTTCATTTAGGCATCCAGTTCATGCTCCTTCGAGTCCACATTGTAAATACGAAAGTGCATTAATCCTGGGTGTGGAATCACAAAACCTGGGAATATTATAAGCGAGGAGTGTTTCCTTATTTTCCCTCAAAGATCGGTAGAAACACTCTTATAGGAAAAAGGAAGAAAAACATTTTGTTCAAGCCAGTTTGAGATTGTATCATTCCCTGCATTTTCAGCCTGAAGAATAAAAGCTTTGTTTTAAGAATTAGTATGAATCGCATGTGCGGGATAATTTGTGGCACATGGAATTGCACTAAAGGCCATTTAAATGTTCCAGATGTAAACACTAAATGAATTAATGATGAAGTTTGCGTTTCTGTTTTGGCAGGGATATGTTGGCACAATATTGCTGACTACTGGGTTTTAAAAGGAAAGGCTGGCATAACATGTAGAAAAAAGGAAAGAACTCACCACTAACTCTTTTAAACAACAGAACCATTACATGATAGAAAACTTTCAAGTCTCTCATTCTTCCAGATTGAATATCGAAACAGTAAGCTGTGCATTTTTGTTGATTTAAATAATTTCATTGCATTTATCATCTTTGATTAGCTTTAGATTACCCGTGTTACTTTTTTTCATAGAAACCGGAGGAGACAAGATTTTCTCACACATCACTGCAAGATGCCACCTATAGAAAACACACATTCCCAAATAAACACACACACACACACACACACACTGATTTACCTAGAGGCCTCCAATGCATACACACTATTGTCAACAGCTTTTCAAATGTCCATGGAGCATCGAAAGCCTGGGTACCTTTCTATGGGTACAAGATCAAGCTTCCTTCCGTGCACAGACTATTAGGTTAAATGTCTAGTTCCTCAGACATGTGGTCCCATCTCTGTTCTTGTAATAGATAAGTACCGTAATCAATACTGGTGAGTATCTTTGTTGACAGCCTTGACATTGCACTGAAATGAATTTACATTTGGTGAAAGTACAGTACTCAGAACTCAGCAGAACTCACCAGAAACATTTGCCACAACAGAAAATATATGATCTCATTTCAGAAAGCAAATTTACTCATAACAGGCCTTTCAGGTGAGAATTATCTTAACCATTTTTTTTCCACTATGCAATTATCACTTGGTGAAAGGACTCAGGCTTGCCAATGAAAACAATTTATTTCTGTGGAGTGCTGGGCCACTTCTCCCCATAACACAGGGCTCTCTGCAGCTGCACTGCGCTCCGAAGACAAACAGCGCCTTGCAGCTGGGCTCCTGAAGACGCAGCGAAAGGGGAATTTTAATCCTGTGTTTTTCTGCGCTTTGGCAGCAGTCGGATTTATTTGGTCATAAAGGAGAGAGAGAAAGAGAGAGAGAGAGAGAGAGACCCCGCCATCTTGAGAGGAGACGGAAATGAGGGACCGTACATAGCTGGGTCGCGACACAGAGAGAAAAATACCGTGCAGCAGGAAATTAATCAGTGGGGGTCAAAATGTGCCAAGTATATTCATATTCCAAGGATACTGCTACTCAAATAATGCAGCATGTCTAGCATTATTAAGGAATTGAGGTAGATGTTAAAGACATAGTCACAATAACATGCACTTTTCCATGTTTATGCAGCAATCGCGAAACCATTTTGCTAAGACGGGCAGATGCTGAGCATCACAAACTGTTCGAACCAATACTCACTCTACTCCACACTCCATTTCCTCTTGGTATGATAACAAACTTTCGACAGCCATCAAAACCATTTCCAGCTGTTACCAGACATTCTCCGCTCTCTCCTTTTCAATTGCAGTGCTGACGGGGCAAGAAAAGGTGAAGGTTTAGCCTAAATAGAAAATTCAATGCATATTCACCGAATGTCAACCTTGCACCTACTGATTCGTTGCTATCAGGAATTATGCTACTTATAAGTTCTTGACAAGTTCTTGAAACCTAAAACACCCATCTGTCTTGATACAGCCAACGTGTGGCGAACTCTTTTGTAATTTTTAAATATGCTAAAATGGCTTGAAATAAAAGCAGAACCCACGATGTGCACTCTGCTCGCTAGCTATTACCCACGAGCGACCGCATATGACTGTTCCGTGTCCATGTGACCAAAACCTAAAATGGAGTAAAATGGAGCATTAAGCGGGAGAGTGGCTCAGCACATAGCTGGCGGTGCCTCCGCCTGACCACATCTGGAACACTGCTAACAGCTGTGGACCTGGTGTCATAAAGAAGATGAATGCACCTCAGAGAAGGTTCCAAAAAACAGCACACAGACTCATCCTGCCCCTCGAGGCTCAAGCTATGAGGACAGATTGGAGATAGTAAATCTCTTTAATTTAAGCATTCAAAGCCTGGGGGCCAGTCAGTCTGATGGCCATTTGAAGGAGGGAAATATGTACAAGTTTGTCAAAAAATATCAAGCAAAGCTTTCAGACTCTGAAAGATCCTGCACGTACTGACAGCGTGTAAACTCAAATGAACCTCGTCATGATGAAGTTCCCCAAAAGAAATACAACGATGTTCTCATGAGGGAATCTCTGCACATATTTCACAGTTTGGTGATATATAACCCTACACAGGTGGAATAACATTCAATGCTCAATTTTTATGTATTTATGCTTTTCTTTCCCTGAAATCCATATTAAAAATAGACGTGGATGAACAACACATGAAAAGAATTTGCTACAGAACCTTCAGACTTTACCATATGAAAAATGCCATCGCTCTTCATTCGAAATGTCGAATTACCGGTTATTCCTTTTGTCAAACAAATGAAATGGCACAGAAACGCAATGTTGTGTAATTCAGAAAACGTGCTTACAGAATGTATAAACTGAAAAGTTCTAAAATGTAACATTAATCACACGTATAATTAAACTAATTGTTGGTAGTAATCTTTTTAGAGAATATATATCATACACATTTATTAAACTTTCGTTTTGAAATCTGGTAGTGGAAAAAAAAAATTTACTTGTTCCTGTTTGGCAGGAAGCAAGTTTCCAAAATTTAAATCCAACACTTAGCAGGGATGCATGCTGGACTCAGAATCAGCCGTGGACATTCTGCTCAATTCTAAGAACAAATCCGACGGCTCCCATTTCCTGCTTGTCTCGGGTCCTGCCCTCAGCGTATGAAAAAGGCACAATTAAGGACGTGAGCCCTCAGGCCTTCGGCTCCTCGGGCTCCGCGGCGGTGCACCTGGCCCCAGCACAATCGCGGAGCCTGTCTGGGCCCATTCATGCCGCGTGGAGACTTCCTGCATTGTTAGCCTTTCCAAAAGAGGAGCCAGCGGGTCACCTAGGCCCTCCCTGACTCCAGTCCTCAAGCTGTAATGCTGCGTTTGGCTCAAGCATTTCCCAAAAAGTTCGACACCACATCTTGAGAAAAACCCTTATCAGGTCAACGAAGACTATCTCTTATTTTTGCTTATGTGAACAAACCACGCCAACTAAATATTTTTTTACTAATATTCCGCACTCACATATTTAATTTTAAAAAAGGAGGGAGACACATCCATTGTAGAGCTGCACGTATTTTGTAAACGTCACACATGGAGCTTTGGAAGTGGGACAAGGCCAGGATAGACTGCTTTTCCTTTCAGGCTAGACTGCAGCAGTCAAGTGAAAAGAGAGAGATCAGAAGCTGGTATGAGAAATCAAAAGGCAACAGGGGCAAGTGCCGGGACCGGAGCGCTTTTTGGCTCTGTGACAAGAGCTACGATCCATGGAGGTAATATGGCAGCCAAAAGCAATATTACACAAGATGCCATAAGTGTGGCGGAATGAGAGAGTCAGCTGTTTCAGTCCAATTGGCGAGCCGTGTCTCTAGCACCCATTTCCCTGCTTCATCAGGAAACGTGGCCAAATCTGAACCAAATCTGACATCCAGCCGTGTTTTTGTCCCCCCCCCCCATTCAGAAGGACCCGCATTCCTGTATTTCAGGCTAACAACACCTGTGGAAGAAAAATATTTCCCTGCATATTTCTCTGAAATTTCTGTTTTGAGAGATGTTTCAGGCACACAAAGGAATTTTAAAAGAAAGAACGTGCTCTATACAGCAGGAAAAAAATACTACGGCCAATAAGGAAGTTTATTATGAAATAGGCAGCTATTGTATTGTAGCGGCAAACCTCCCCACAGTCTCCAGAACACCCTTGAATGAAAAGCGGCTGAGTGAGAGAGAGAGAGAGAGAGAAAGACGTTGGGAAAAAAAGAATACATTTAAATGTTTTTTTTTGGCCTAGCCTCTTTATCCTGACTTGCATCCGACCCCTAACCTCCCACTAGGAGCTAGGGGCATCCTGTGACCCCTGACCCCTGGACAAAGGCGACTGGTCGATTTCCCAGTGTGCGGCAACATAGCCAACAAGAGGAACATGAGGGGCGCGCCTGGGAAACAAGCTGTTTATTGTGTGGCAGGATGGAGAAGGCCCTCGCTCTCCCACTGTGCCGCTGTGTGCTGTGTGCCCTTCTCCCAGCTGCCTCCGACCCACCCACACAAGTGCACGCGCACACACACGCACGCGCCCATCTACACGCGCTCAAACATAACGCATACTCACACATGCAATTCCGGAATTCCAGAAACAGAGGTAACACTCAGGGGTCCAATGCAAGGAGCAACGAGAAAGTGATTATTTTGCTTTCTTTATGCCTCTGGTGTGAGTGGGCACCGGCTCTGGTCTTTGCATCCTGATTCAGCTCTGCATGGCCGGGAGATCAAAGCCGCTTCGAGGACACTGGACGTGTACAATCCATTCCCTTACATTATATATGCACTTCCAACAGCAGCCAAGGACACAGTTTGGAGCATTGTGCTGGCAGTGGAATACGCACAGAAATTAAACTATATACAGGCCTTTCGCAGAAATGCCTCAAAACGCAAGAATCCAGCATCATCCATGGCAATCCGCCACCCCGACACAGTAAAACATGGCATCTACCGAAACGCAGCATTTAACAAATAAGTTTTAAATGTTTTCTTCTTCTTTTTTTCCTTGTTTTTCTTTTTTCCTTGTGCAGTTGTAGGGCTCGGCCAGCCCCATTTGTTGTGGTTGATTCATTGAGTGCAGGGGCCTCTGTTTCTTTTGTTGTTTTTATTAAATAAAGCACAAAGAGCTCCATTCTGTCTATTCCGGAGTTCAAGGACATGGTCAATAGAAGAGGCACCGCTTTTGTACACAAAGTAAAAAATAAAGTGCATTTTTATTCTGCTCAGTAGATCATATGAATTATAAGCGAGTTGACAAATACATTTTTGGTATACAAGGAAGGGACATATTGCTTAAGTTTGTATCGACAATATGTATGAATCATATAACGAACATTTCTATACATAGTTAAAAGCAGAATCATATACAGAGCTTGGGTATTTTTCATGTTCTGATAAAAGTGGAACTTGTGACATCAAATACAATATAAGATCTGCTGAAATGGATCCCTGCTTTTTTGTATATGGGAATATAACAATATGCAGGCAGGTTGAATGTTTCTGGTGTAATCTTCTGTATTTACTTTAATTGTGCATGAATGCTGCTTTCAGTGGTCTGTGGCGTGAACACATCAGCTTTTACATCCTGGGAATCTCGCCAGAACTTTGAATGTTTAGTAAATGTCCAAATTTATAACTGTGTAAATGCATTCACTTTTAAGCCCCAGAAACAAGTAACTTCACCTTACCTGCTGCTCAAACGTGATTTTCTTGTGCGTTGTAATGTGTAATACATGTTTTGTTTCAGCCTAGCAAACTCAAACATTTTGTCTGTGTAATTTAAGACATACTCACATATGTATGATGTGTATCTGTATAACATCAACTAGGTCTCATCACCATGTTTATTTTCTATTTTGAGTCCTTTGTAACATCAGCCACTTCCCCTGAGATCCCGCTGTCAGACAGCAATGTCAGACAGAATAAGGGCATTTTTGGGGGGGGGTTCTGCTATGACTACATGCATGGATAAAGGTGAAGGGATGACAGAACATTCCAGAGGCGAGATAGCATGTCATTAAGTCTGGTGAAAATCAGGAATGGATAAGGAAGTATAATACACCTCGTATATCAAGAACAAATGAAAACCCAAAACTTTACACGCCTGAGACAAATGTTGGTCCAGGTCAGATAAGCAGAAAAAAAGTCAGAAAGTGCATTGCTTGCACTCAGTCACATAGTATTGATGACAAAACTGTCAGTTTCTACATTTCATGGACTGGTCAGAGTAAGAAGCTACATTACACATTAGAACTAGTCACCCTGGTAATCGACACCGTCGATGACAGACCTTAATGAGAATAACTGCTACTCATTCCATAGCCACTGTAGTCAAGGTTAGTCCTCATGTTATAAAACAGATGATTTGAATGGCTGACAGAAGGATGAATGGGCATTATGTGTATGTGTGTGTGTGTGTGTGTGTGGATTAAGTTTATATTACACAATGTAATGAAAACCTGTTTTTTGACATTGTGGGGACCATTTTTGAGGTACCCTCAAAGATTAGTGAATGCAATCAAAAAAGCAGTATCTTGCTTGGTTACTTATGGTTAAGGTTTGTGCTGGGTGGGGGTTAAGGTTGGGATTAGAGTTTTCCCCATAGATATTAATGGAGAGTCCCCACAAAGATATAATTACAAACCTGTGTGTGTGTGTGTGCACCTCTGGACAGGAGTGCTTAGGGGTGAAATGATAGTGATATACAGCAGGGAAAATGATGTGGTGAGTATCAGTGGGGTGATAGGAGAAGCTAAGGAGCTGGCACTGATTACAGACCCACCACATGACAAACCACCTCAGAGATGAGAACCTGAGTGCAGCCATGTGGCAGGTGATACCTCAGCTGACAGCTCCACACTAGTCTGAATGGACCAGTGTGATTCTTTTTTATGATGGCTGGAGTACCAGTCCTGCCACCAACCCCCAAATATCCCTGTTAGCTGGAGGACCTGCTTGCAGGGCTGGATGAAGATTAACATCATACCCAGGATGAAGCAATTGCAGGTTAAGGGCCTTGCTCAAGGGCCCAGTAGAATAAGATCACCCGTGACATTCACGAGATTCAAACGACCAACCTCCCGAATGCTAGCCTCTGAGCCACCGCTCTGCCCTGTGGTAGGAACCTTCTTAAACATTGTGGGGGATATAGCTTATGCAGTCATGCTAAGTTGCTCCGCTGTGATCTTTGGGAAGGCCCGTATTGCCTGCGTTTATAGTCCAGCAGGCACAGAAGCACATACGGGCATGAACTGAGGGCAGTCCCCAGCTGTACATAATAGCCACAAGGAGCCACTTTTTCCATTGTTGTGCCCAGAAAAAAATGGAAACAAAACAGGCTGGATTTATTTGTTTTTCCATTGCAGTCTGGAACTTGGATTGGGGCAACAACTGTAAGATGGTCATGTGACAGTACAGTTATGAGCACAAGGCTAGTCTGGGTCAAATTATCAAAAGTTGTTGCAGTAGCAGAGGAATTTCATGGCATATAATCTGAATAGCCATCATCTGAAACAGTAATAAAAATAATCTAATCATAATTTCATAATTATTATCATTATCATCATCAACAACAACGATAATAATAATAATTTAAAACATTCAAATCAAATACTTCTCTTGCCATATCACAGATGTGCAGGGTAAAAACTGCTATTTTACAAATATTGTTTTTGCCTAGAGTGGAATAAAATAACAATGGCTGACATAAAGTGCTTTTACTTTTGACAAATGGTCCGACTGGACAATATGCACAATATATTCAATATGCACCGAAACCCACGGCTCCAAAGAAGAAACTTCTTCCTCACCACTCACCTCAACTAGACTAAGATAAACTTACGATGGTCTTAGGGCCTGATGTTTCCCTGTGTAGACGGTGCTGGAAGCGGGAAAACCAGGTGTTCTGGCAGGTTATGAGAGCTGTCAGTATACAAGGAATGTTCTCAGTACTCTGAAGGGAAAAACAAAGAGGTGCTGACAGAGCTGGAAAGTTCAGGTCCAGAAGGTAGAAATCCAGACCAAGGTTTTATTTCAACCAACCAGTTGAGCATAGAGAGTCACAGTCACAGAGTACTCAACTGGTTGGTTGAAACAAAACCTTGGTCTGTATTTGTATTTTCTGGACCTGAACTTTCCAGCTCTGAGTACCAGCACACTTCAAGCACCGGTTGTAGAGCAAGTCTGAAACAACTGTCACTCATAAGATGGTAAATAGAAAAGAAAGATTCGACACACATCCTAGTATGGCTGGATAATATATAAGTAATGTAACAAAGCTCCTTTGGGCTGGGGGCTCTTTCTGCTTGGGGCACAGGAGCCACAGATACTCCTGGTGATGGAAGGGAGGCCAGCTGATTTAATTGGCATCACAATGGTCTGCCTGATGGACTTGCTGATGCAGTCCTTCAGGGGACAATGGGCCTCTTTGTTTGACCAATAAGGTGATAAAAAAAGTTTTCCCAGTGGCCCTGTTTGATTTGCCCTCCCAGTAACCAGTTAGTACTGGCCACTATGTAGCTGCACTCAACAAATCACTTTTCAGACACTTTTTCCACAAATAACTAAAAAATAAATGATGAAAATGAAATAATACATATTACAATACAATAATACAAACTAAACATACTGTTAGGTAGGTGCATATATTTACAATAATATACTGTTCTGAGTTACAATGAGTAAAAACAAAGATATGCAATGTGGAAACAGCAACAACCAATAAACACGGAGCTCAGGGTGTTCGATTAAAACATCTGATTAGGTAAAAAAAAAAAAACAGCAAATGAAATCTGACCTCTTCAATTGTTTGGAAATATATACAGTACCCCCAGCTGATTCCAGAACTGCTGACAAAAAATGAGCTCTAACCCATACAATCATCTTTGAAGTGTAATTCGTTCTTGTAGACATTTTTGTTTTCTTGTTGTAAGAATCAGCCAGATTTATAGCAGAAACCCGAGTCTGCGGTCAAAGACACATTAAGTGTGCTGTCATACCTCAGTGTTTATGTGAAATTATCTGACAGTCAGCTGCTTCGGCCCCAATGCTAATTGAGGTGATGTAATGCTGAAGAGGTCATTTAATGGCCCATTTTGTGGTATTCAAATCAGCGCCACCCAGAGGCAGCTGAAACATTTGCATTTCGAGCTGTTGAATTACTATTAGAAGCTCCTGGTGAGTAATTAGGGATGCTAGCATAACTCACCCAGTGACTGAGATCCTGTGGGTTTACCTCTTAGCAGGGGGCCTTGTTGCTGCTTTCCAGGAGCAAGAAACGTCACACAAAGAGCTTCAGAAAAAGAAGACTCACCTGTAAATCTGAAAGCTAAGGGCGCTTTTCCACCGCACAAGGTACGGTACTTTCGGTACTTTCGCTTTTCCAGTCTCTCTTGACGGGAGCATCCTCATAAACAACAAGCATTTACAGAACTGTAACAACCACTGTCTCTTTTCATTAACATGCTTTGCACGTTTTGCTAAGTTTGGTTGTTTCCATTTGGCCAACCAAGTCTAAGAATGAGGTAATGCAACCATAGCATGTTACCTAGTTTTACAGGCTGTTTTTTTCACTGTGGATCAACAGAAACAGTTCTGGCCCATCAAGCCTTTTCCCTGTGTGTTATTACACAGCTCTGCTACCGCTGAAGGCCAAACTGGTAAACATATTGTCCTGCGAGGGGGGTGGCGTCGAGCACACAGACAGAAAATCAAGGGGTCGGATTGCTCGAGCCTGCGGATGGCCTGTCAGGCAAAGTCAGCTCCTTGGGGCAGCTCCTGGTCCTGAAAGCCAGCTCTTTACATTCAGGACATCTTCACAATGCACTTGTCATTCCGCCCAGCGCCAAGTAAAATAATAGCGGAGCTTAAGTATATGAGAAGAGAGGGGCGAGGGTTTGGGTCGCCCATGCCAGTCCACTTGTCAGCATTTTATTGATCCAGGAACTTAATTAAAGCCTCCCTTTAAAAGATCTTGAGAATCTCGCCTGTTTGTTATTCTGTTCCGCGTGGGGTGCCCTTTGTGTGTTTCAGGGATTTGAGATACACTTCCACACTTCCACATAAACCTTAGATTCTCTCAAAAAACATCTGATTTAGTTTTCTGCTGATTATTCAAGTGCAGGCCTCCATTCTCAACTAAATATGAATTATAAGAAATTCAACATGATTCGCACATCGAAACAGATATTCTTTCTTTCTTTACAATAAAAAATGTTAATGTAATTATTGATACCTGAATTCTTGTTTCATTTTAGTAATTACTAAGCAGATGACTGTGTATTTGCATACAAAACAGACTGATAATTATTAGAGGAATTTTGATTTAAATACATTTTATTATTAAGTCCAGTTCTTTAAGCAAAATGGCATCTGCCACAAGCACACTTGAATAATCATAAGATCAGAACAAGCAGATAGGCATTTGGTGTTGTAAGATAATTGTTTGGTTTCAACATTGTACAGTCATAGCGGCTGGCCAAAGTACTCCTGTTACTTAGCGATATTTTTAGGTATCCCTCAAAAGTTTCATGGAAAACAAGAATTCTCTAAACATTGTGAATAAGCAACCTTCAGAAAGTTGCTTCCATTTTTTTTTCAGTTTTGCTTGATTTTCAAGATAGTTCCCAACACAGCTTGTTTAGAGGGCATAACGCTCCAGCACTGAATTGTAATATCTTCACTGCCACAAAACTGGCTACATTTTGCAATAAAAGCAAGTCATACTCATTTATGTTAAAAGTTTTTAAATATTAGTTGTGTTAGATATACAAGGGTGAGAAGATTGTGAAAGTAGATACTGCCATGAGAGGTTCTTAGGTTTAAATTCCACACAGCATTGTTGTGGATTTGCTTTTGAAAATGACATAAACTAATACACAAGATCAGCAAAAAAAAGCATAAAATTGTAAGGTATTGAAGGTACCTAAATTCAACAGTCCTCAATAGTTCTCAATAGTCCTCAATAGTCCTCAATAGTCCAGTGACTCAGAACTGACCTACGAGTGCATGACAGCAGCGTGAAAGCTAGCTTAATGTAAAAGGAGCTGCTGTTTCCATGATGGCAGTTTTAGGAGCACCGTGAGGCAGAACTTCATCGTGGCACCCGCCTCTGTCAAACCGGCGTGAATTGGAGGAATTCCGTGTGGTGGTACACTGCCAGATTCCTGCGGACAGGAAACCTTATTGACTCCAGGCCACGGAAATTCTGGCACGTGGTTGTTCACCAGCCTTCGAACTGACATTTGTTAGTGTTCCCATTTTGTCCACCACCTGTAGCCTGTAGCCAGTCGGCCCAAACAATTAAACTGTATTTGTGTAAAATGCATCAGCAGTACTGAAAACAATTAGCAGTTACTGCTAATTCTTCAAAGGGCAAGTGACATCAAAATATTCAAGGCTGACATATGCATGATATATAAACAGGGAACATTAATATAAAATCAAGAAGTATTTCGTTAAATTTAGAAGCATCATTATTTGGAAAAAAATGTCATTTGAATGTGCTCTTGTATGAATTTCTAATATTTATAGTGAATCACCATGTTGGATGTACATTCACAATGGTCCTGATGTACAGTCGCTTGCTGTGATGTCGTGAATATGCATCAGTCTTCCGCCACGTTCTTGTGAGGCTGCAGATTGCACAGTGTACCTCTGTGTTTATCAGGACGGAACACTGCATGTCAGTTTATATTTAAAAAAGCACACAAATTCAGTTTTTCGGGTCATTGTGAGAACTGGAAGGTATATTTCTCATTTACCATAAATATACTGAGGCTTAAATATACTCGCAGGCTTGGGGGGGGGGGGGCGGAGAGGCTCAGCCGGCATCCTGCCATATTCGTTTCATTTTCCAGTCAACTAAATGTTGTTATTTTATTTATTTTATTTAATTAGGAATATAAGAAAGATTACCCCTCCACTATAATCATCTTAAAGTTACATTGCTTATAACCATAGCAAAATACACAAAATAACTATATCAAAACATTCAGCTAAATAAGCACAGAACAAACTCAGTCATTCTTAGTAACTTATTAGAAAAGCATTCAATGTAGTTACATAATAACAGTGAGGTGACTGTGTACGGTAGGCTATTACATTGGAATAACAGAGTGTGGGAAAGCCGACATGGCGGGAAGAAGCACATGACAGCCGGAGTTCAGGAAAGGAAAGAGTTCCTTTGCAGGGTGTATGCGGGGGTAGGGTGGCTGAGGTCTGTCCAACAAAAGGAAAAGTTCTTGGAAGACAAAAAATAATTGCTGTTTCAGCATGGGTGGGATAAGCAGGGCACAGGATGCTTGTACTGGCACAAAGGTCTCACAGAAATAGGCTACAGTCTCGGGGGGGTTAAAAACCAAAGCGACATGTGCTCGTACAAATAGGCAGAACCACAATGAGGGACACATGAGACAGACCGAGGTAAACAAGCACAGTTACCTGACTCAGCCTCTGGAGGGAGACAGTGAGCCTATGCTCCACCACTCTCACAATCTCCCAACACTGAACCCAGACCAGACAAGGATGTCCACACAGGTCATGCCTGTGAACCACCCAGACACAGGACGGCTGCAACTCTAAATGCCAGTGTCCCATCATGCAGTGGTGGCACTGAAGAGGAGTGCAGTTAGAAAAGGGGAGAGCGTTTCCCAGGAGGCAATAAAACCTAACAACTGGCCAAGCACCTTTCAGTGTATATATAGCGCTGTTCCCCCCGCCTCCACCTCCTGGCATCAACTTCAGCCCCCTTTTCAAAGTGTCCGTTTGTGCAAACAAATATCCTGATAAAGCCAGTTTGTCTCAAGAAGAAGAAGATGCCCCCACAAAGTTCTGCCTTACATGCCAGGAACATCTTGAAGCAAAGGACACAGTCCATTAGTAGCTAAACAGCAACAGGAGCAGGCTAAACCAGTGCAAAACTAATCAAGCAGAGATTACTGCAATCTGCCAGTGGCACTTGATTAAATCCATTAACAAAAGGCGAACTGAGTCCTATCTATCCAAGCATCCGATAAAAGTGAGATTTTGACATCCCATTCCTTCTTCCTACAGATACCTCAGGCATCAGACGTAGCACGGAAGCAGCTACTATCACTGCAGGACTCCACAATAGCAGCACCTCCTAAGACTGCATCTAATTCTTCTCGAATAGGTTGTTTTTTTTTTGTCTTCAGGAAGATAGTGTACTGGTGATTCCCAGTGAGGTCAGGATGTGCCGTTGAGTGATTTTGTGTATGATCCAGCGGGGAGGGGGTGGAGGGCTTGACACATCTGCAAATGTCTGTTGGGCCCCACAGGGAAGTGGAGCAGGATTGGTTACCTCTTTAGTGCCCTGCGATGGTTTCCGGTGCAGTTAGACTCTGCCCCCTACGTGCTTTCAGGAGGTCGATGTGACACAGTGAAGGAAACTGTTGGTTTTAACAGGTTTTATCTGTCATACAGATGGATAAAATTTCAGCATGAATCCTCTGACACAAACTGCACTGCTGCTGGGAAATGTATGTATCTCAGGCATGGGACAAACTGTACATACACAGGCTATTTTATCCAGTGATATAACATTTTGTGCATAATTTTTTTTTTGGAGAAATGTATATACCTACCTAGGATGCAGCGTTGTCTGTCACCATGTAAATACAAAGGTTGAAAAGATGCACTTATGCAGTTTTTCTCAAGGTGTCCCCGTTTGGACTTTGTCAGTTGCACATGCATGGTGTACTGAAGTTTATTGCTGATCTCTGTGAATAGTGTAGTTTTCAGAGAAGTGAAACTGTTAGACACTGACACATTCTTTTGTTGAACATATGTGCGATGCTAACAAATTACTTTGCCGGTAGTTCCAGATGAATTTCGTAGCATCTGATTGAGCTTTTAAGTACTAACGTATTAAAAACACAACCTTTTAAAATGTCTTATACTCAAAGATCTTCGTAATTACAGAAGCAAACTAACTATAAATACAACTAACCATCAATAATGTGTAAATTAACTTAAAAGACCAGGCAATTATCTAATTACATAATACTGTGTACTAAAATTAAAAGCTACACTTCAAATTAAATTTCCAAACAACACTTACACTTTGGCCTGTGAGATGGAGGGGGGGGGGGTGAGATTCCCTCCCAAAGCACACATTTGTGGGAAAATGCTGGACTATTGCTATACCTACAGCTCACCTTTCATTATCCAGTGTGTGCAAAGATGATGCAGACTGGAATACTAGCATCTGAGTGAAATATTAAACCACATGTGAAATCCGGTTTCCAAGGGCTGTCCCTACAAGGGCTACATTTTGTATGTTGCATTTGTAAATATGTTCTGCCTTCACTGTCGCCTCCTGTTTTATGCTGAGTGGATGTGCATGGAGATTTTCCAGGATACCAGAGCTGACCATGCACTGCCAATTGTGAATTACAGAATAGTTTTACATAGAATGCATTGTCTAAATATCTAATAAAAATTCATTATAGCGTGATGTAACTCAGCAAAATAACTATACTCATTAAATGTGACGTATTCGAGAGCTGTTTGCTTCAGATTGTTATTGATTATAATTGGTAATTGAAGTATTGAAGTGACTGAAACATTCGCTGGAGTATTACACAAATATTAATGAATAAATTGGCATAGGTTGCAGTCTGAAGCCCCCCTTTTATCCGTGCTCAAGCCGCTTTTTCAATACAAGACTCGATTCCCAAACATCTTTTCTGAAAACCATCAAGGAAAGTTATGGATCGAAGAAGGCTCAGTCGCGGGGAGACTGGGTGGACTGTCAGTCGACCGATAATGTTGACAAACACAATTAAATCAGAGTGAAGGAAATGGGCTGCGAAACACTGTTTGCCCTCAAAATAATGTGCCCTTTTCATGAGCAAGGCCAGAGAAAGCTTAGGATTGTGCACTGACTGGCTGACCTCACTGCAAACATGAAAATTGGCTCACACAGTTGTGAGTATATAATCAAATCAAGGACATCAGTATAGGAAGTGTACAGAAATGTCTCTGTTAGTGGGAACAATGGGGCTTTGAAATGCATACAAACCTCAGCGAAGATCTGCAGGCCGAGTAAGAGTATACAGCTCTCGGATGCTCAAATGCTCTGGGCAGAGTCTGTCCACCATGTCGCAAGTGCTTTAATTGGATAATTCAAGCACGTCAGAGGAGCCAATTGCAAATGATTGTGAACACATGTGGACAAAGAGGTGCAAAGGGGGCTTTACAATCACCGTCGCTGAAACCTGGCCTCGGAATGACAGGAACGTCCTGGAAACGCAAGACGATATTAGCGGGTCTGTGAGAATGAGGTGCACACAATGTCCACTGTTCATCTGATGGAAAACATGCCATGCCGGACAAAATGTGGAGTCGTCCTCCTGCCTGGATGCTAGATTACGCATCAAGACAGAGAAACACATTTTCACGTCTGGTGGCAAAGCGCTAGGATTTTAGCCCACGGGAGTGCAAGAGATCGGATATAACTTAGAAAATGCTAAACAGTTCAGCAGTGGGGTGGTATGGAATAGCAGAGAGGTAGGGGGATGGGAATTTGGTGTGAAAACTCAAAGCTAAGATCTTCGTCACCCAAGATCTGCAAATATCAACTGTCTGCAGTACTAGAGAGGTAAGATCCTCCGTGTAATATGTATGTCAACATGTGCTAGTAAACGTAGCACTGGAGACCCTTGGGGTACACAAAGACCTGGTTTAGTGAAAGTAAATGCCTGATCTACAGGTGAAAAAAATCCCTCTCAGCTATAAATGGTAACACAAGAAAGGAGGTAAACACATCAAAACGTCCATAAAACACTCCAGATCTCCAACCAGTGTCACCCTGTGCCCAGAGGGTGAGGTCTGAGATCATATCACATCAGCTTAGTAGAAGTCATCCACGAGAGTTGATAAACAGAGCCCCCTAATGGTGCAAGACAGACACCACAACTGTGACACTCTTTAACACTACCACACGGGACAACAGCACCAGACAAGCATTTAAGGTAATTCAGTTATAAAGAAGAATATTTTTGTTCCAATTAATTCTTTGTAACTATTTATTATGATGTCAAGCTATAATTGATATATTTACAAAAGGGGTTAGGGTTAGGGTCAGACGTCCAGTTTGACCCGCAGAAGAAAATTGCTGTCAAACATTTAAGTGATTAATTTGAACATTTAACTGAAATTTTTTCTCAGTTTTTTTGGGTTGCTCAATAAATAACGCCACGCTTAAAAATGCGGTTAAAACGGCTGAACAGCTACAGTTAGGTTGAAGCTGAGCAGTAAGGTGGCGGAGTGGGAAGCTGGAGGAGATCCTGTGCCACAGTGCAGCCCTTAAAAGGCCTCACCCAGTGGCCAGGTTTACTTCAGTCCCCAGCTGCTGCAGCCTTCTTCTCTGCTGGAGTCTAGAACACAGACGAGCCCTGAAGACAGTGGGGTCATTGACAGTACGGGGATGAGCAGACAATAAGATATTATCTGAAGCAATCTCTAGGTCTCCCAAAGAAAATGGTCCGTCTCAGTGTCACAGCAACAAGGAGGATCCTCAACCTGACATTGAATCAGCCATTTAAAAACAGGGAACACTGCTGCCCATTCATAGATCCACACTAAAATAATGGGATCTCTTTTTCCAGCCTTGTTTAAGACATATAAAGAGAAGCTCATGAGGTTTTGCTAGATAAGGCCTTGCAGAAACTGGAGCACGCAGCTGACTAATAAATGAATACGCTTTCACAATGCCTGGATATTCCTGCACAATTCACTAGTCTGTGGACAGGCTGCGCAACAAGTTTAAATAGAATAATGCAATATAATGCTGGAATTACAGAAACCGCCCTATCTTGCCTTCAGGTTATTACCTCATAAAATGGCAGAAACAGCAAGGATACCACTGCCGACACCAGTAAAAATGGCTAGAACAGAGCCCAATAAACTCTAAGCGTAATTTGTAATGGGTATTTGTTTTACGATTCAAATGTTTCACTTAACTAAGAAAAATAAATGAGAAAACCTTGTTGTACAAAATTATAAAAACCCCTCCAAACAACGAAATGCAAAAAAGTTTTTGGTTGTAATACAAATGCAGAAAAAGTTTCAACATTTCAGTGTTGGATTTAACAGAAGGACACTAAGCTACAGTACGACTCCCTCAGACTCTTTCCATGCATACGGACAGGAAATAGGAACATAAACCAGCTCCTTACGTCTCCTTTGGGAAGATCTGAATAGTCTCTAGTTTTAGTGCTGCTGACTGCTGTCCAAAGTCACCTTAATTTCTTCAGTGGAAAAACAAACTGTTTACTTCTGTTTTGCCCAAACATTGGTTCTCATGGTGCTAAATTCAGGTTTAATTAAATTCTTTATTGCCTTCAGGCAAAATGTAAATGTCTGACAGGTTTCAATTCAGCAATCATTTCCCAGACATTATGTAGAAAATTATATTAAAAAAAGGTATATAGTTCAGTTAATTAATCTTACAGTATTTATTTGAAACAAATCATATAAAAAATAACTGTAATCGGTTTGTTATGTTGTTCAAAGCACAAACTAGATGATCTTATTGTTCTCAAAACTATCTTTCAACATGTGCTATAGATCTATACATTGTAAACAGATCTGGTATTTTTAAGATAAATTTTTAAGGTGTTTTATTTCTGATTCTAAATTGGCCGTAGTGCATTATTATGTGTGACCCACCATAGACTTTTATCCCATTTAAGGTATTCGTCTGCCTTGTGACCCATACTGCCATCGAGGCTCCAGCCTCTCCAGCAACACTGTACTGTGCTGTACGAAAGGATTTTTAAAATTATGTGTCCTATTCCTAAAACAGACCATGAAGCGAACCGGAGTAACTTGCGTCAATTTAAGCGAAATACTGCCATCTAATGGGTAAAACAATGTTTTCTCTAAGTGGGTAGTTCTGTGTTTTTCTCATCGGGAATTCCTGGAAGCGAAGTTTAGATTTTCACTCTCCGGTCTGTGGTTTAAACAGAGCTGGTTAAACAGGTATTACTGCAGAAATCTACAACAGATTTCCCCGATTGACAACAGACATGTTTTCTTAAGGGAAAATTTTATTTCTCAACTTTATTTCTATTGTACCCCATTCCAAAAACAAATATCAAAGGCCTCACCTATGGTGACACATTGAAAAAACACAGAGATGAAATATAATACAATGTTGCTTTTTTTCAAGAAGATTTTAGTAATCTGATATTAAAACCTATCCTTGTATCACTGCTTCAGCAAAACTACGTTTTTGGTAGCGTAAACAGGTTTAACATAAAACGTATGTGTGTGTGTGTTAAATGGTAAAATACATTTCTTAGCGGAGCTCATGGAAATTCACAATTATTGTACAATGTAAGATTTTATGATCCCCGCTAAGACTAATATCCTAGGCTAAAAAGATATCATGTTTTCCATGTCTTTTCAGGAAGATGACACCTCACACCTTTTCTTCTCATACTTTGGGAGCTTGTTTAACCTGAAAAACACAATGTAATGTGTATTAAGTATATATTCTGCACTTGAACAATTATCTCGAACTACAGACTGCCAATTTACAACAAATCGCACATATGTTCAAAAAAAAAAAAAGATTAAAAAAAAATATATCTAGAAATTAGTTTCAGGCACCCATACATCCGCCAGCACTACGCCACCTAGTCCATGCTTCGTGCCAAGCCCATACGATCGTTGCCAAGAGAAAGAACAGCACGACCATCTCCCAGCCTCGTTCTCAATCTGTTTATTTTATTCCGGCACGTAGGACTTGTCTGTCAGAACGGAGCCCAATCATTCGCCGGGGACAGTCTGTAATTAAAACACTCTGTTTATAGAAATTTGTTCAATCTGTTTAAACGATTAAGATAATAGCTAAATAATACTTCAGCTTTCATTTTGAGAGGGACAGAATTACCCCACTGACCGGGGCTAGATTTACCCCGTGAGACAGTGCTTATATATCTGGGATATAAAAATAATGTCACTGTGGATTACATATGAAAAGGAAACAGCTGAATATGTATCAGAAAATGGCCAGAAACCCTTGCTTGTAAAAAGCTCCACTGCTACTTTTCCCCCAAATGTCTTCAATGCCACACTATTCTTGTCCAGCTCGGCTACAGAAATGCATTTCATGACCCCCTTCCTTTGTTTCTTCATATCACAAACATAACATTTTTAGAATTTGTTTCCAAGAAGGTCAGAATAGTTTATCTGCCTGGTACAGAGAAGAAAACAGGCCAGAGGCTAGAATTACCCCATCTTACTCTACATAGTTCTGTCTTTGGGTGAAAGGCAAAAAGGTATTTTCAAGTATCAAAAAAGTGTAGTACAACTTTAAAAATATATTTTTCTGTACCTTACAATGTGTACTGTTTAAATGTAATATTTTTATCTGAGCAAAAAATAACGGTTTAATGTAAACAATGTAAACGTGTTTACCTCAATTTACAGAAGACGCCCACTAAAATGTCATTCAATGTAACAACAGTTTAGATACAAAAAATCATTTGAGTCATATTAAGAACAACAATAAGTGAATATTACAATACTGTATTTAATTATCACAATGCAGCCCCTAAAACTAATTGTAAGTCTTTACACTTTTCCAATATCCTTTCAACCACTGGGTTTCACCCATTTGTCAGTAAGAAGATTTTCTAAGGATGGGAAATTCATTTAAAATACAATTAGATTTAGTTTGATCGCATGTTCTTTTATATTGATTGATCAGAATTTCCACCCAAAGCAGCTTGCTTTCTCCTCTAATAGATGAAATGCAGGATTTCATGCAATTATTATTGACACAAACATAAAATTATTGACATGGATTTAAACTCTATCCGTCCAGCCATCCATCCATCCATCCATTTGCCGCTTATCTGGTGTCGGGTCATGGCAGTCTAAGCAGGCATGCCCAGATCTCACCAGCCACCTCCTCCAGCTCCACTGAGGTATAATCTCTCCAACATGTCCTGGGTCTGCCCCGGGGGGTCACCTCCACATTGGACATGCCTGAAACACCTCCCTAAGGAGGCATCCAGGATGCATCCTATATAGATGCCTGAACCACCTCAAAGGACTCCTGTCAATGTGGAGGAGCAGTAGCTCCTTAGGCCTCCTCCCAGATTTCCGATCTCCTTAACCTATTGCTAAGGCTGAGCCCAGACACTCTGCGAAGGAAACTCATTTCTGCTGCTTGTATCCGCAATCTCATTTTTCTCTGTGTCATTAACTATGGATGCTCTGTTTGTCAACATGAATGCATTAAAATACTAATATTAATTAAGTTGAAAACATATGTCAATACTAAATATCTCTGATTTATCTGAAATATATATAAAACTTGGCTGAGTATAACAAACACTTTCACAGTCATTTTTTCATTAATTTAACATGGCAAATGGATTATTCATGCACAGGACACCTACAGAAATACTGACTCATCTATATAGTGATACTGTCATGCAGTGTAATTGATGACATTGTGCTGTAACAAAGAATTTGCATTACTCTGAATGACAAAAACATTAAACCAAATGATGAAGCTTCTACTTCAACAAATATTCAACTTCAACTGCCCCCCTGTTTCAAACAATGACCTTGACTAATAAAGTTAATTATAGTAATTCACAAAATACATCCATCCATTATCTATACCACTTTATCCATTTGGGTCACAGGGAAGCTGGAGCCAATCCCAGCATCTTCAGGCGAGAGGCAGGGTACACCCTGGGCAGGCTGCCAGTCCATCACAGGGCCAACACAGACAAGCACACTCACATTCACACCTATGGACAATTTAGCCAGTTAACCTAATCTGCATGTCTTTGGACTGTGGGAGGAAACCGGAGCACCCGGAGGAAACCCACAGACCCATCGGTGGCATGGTGCAGTGGTTAGCACTGTTACCACACAGCAAGAGGGTCCTGGGTTTGATATCTGGGGTCACCCAGCATGCCTTTCTGTGTGGAGTCTGCATGTTCTCACAAAATACAGTATACTTCATTAAAAAAAAAATAACAATTGAAGTGCTTTAGGCATTTCACTGAATGACATGCAGGTTTGTAACATAAGTTACCACAGCACAAAAGATGAAACTATCAGATATTTAAGAAAGATAAGCTCATCTTACTATAGCACCGCATTGGTCTTAATGGGTCCTTTCGATGATGTCACATTACAATCAGTTTTTGATATGATTTCAACATCACTTCTTGATCTTGTTACACTGAATGACCTCTAATGAACTGTGTGCCACGCCCCGCTCATCCAATCCTCCTGTGTGCCACGCCCCCCTTGTTAACCTCTCATGGAATCCCCATGTCATCAGCTGTTTCAAGTTGTTTTCATTATTTCTGTGTATTTAAGTCCACATCAGAGCTCCTGTTGTGCGCCTCACAGAGCCCAGATCTCAAGCCCATTGAGAATCTGCGGCAGGTGCTGAAGGTGAATGTCCACGCTTGAAAACCACGCAATCTGGATGAGCTGGAATGATTTACCATGGAAGAGTAGGCTAGTATATCTCCAGACATGTGCCAACCTAGTTAAGACCTACGGGGAGAGGTTGTCAGTTGTAAGACAGAGAGGCCACGCTATTGACCGTTAAATGTCTGGAGAGGGGGTAATAATTTTGGCCTTGTCATTTTTTTAGTTTTCTTGTTAAAATTCAGGACATCAATAAAATCTTAATCAAACTTTGTGTAGATTTTTTTCTTTGTTCTTTTGGAAGCAATACGATTAAGTATTAACAGTTTTCTTTATGATAATTTCCATGGAAATATTAAGGGTTTTATGTGATTTAATGGGGGGGGGGGTAATAATTTTTATCTTAACTGTATTGTTAGTCCGGGGATAAATCATAAGTCAAAGTTGACTCCGGAATGTGCATAGCTCTCGCCCCAGCGTAGTCTTCGTATCGTAAGTCGAACTATCGTAATGCGAAAGCAGGGCCGACCGCCTACCTACTGCGCGCGGCTGATGTGACGTTAAATTCGTCACAGCGGCCGAGCGCGATGGCATTTTTATGGTCGCGCGCACGGGCGCATCCACTGTAAAATCAAAACAACGCGGACGGTCCGCCCTGTGACGCAAGCGCGCCTCAATCGCTCATTGGTCAGGATAAAGTCAGAAATCACATCGGACCAAAGATTCTATATAAACACCGTTCCTGCTCTCTGATCACATTGGAAACAAACATGGTGTGCCGATCAGACGAAAGGTTAGCTGAAGAAGTCCGAAAATACCGGAATTTATATGATTACTCGCATCGGGATTATAAAGACTCAAAGAAAGATGGCTGCACACTCGTGGCAAGAAATAGGTAGGACTCTGTGCTTGGAAGAGCAATTCTGCTGAAGCAAGTGGAAAAACCTACGGGACAGATATGTTAAAGCAAAAAGGAAAGTAAAACCAAGGAGTGGAGATCCCGGTAGAGAAAACGAGAAACCTGTCTTTCAGTGTCTTTCATGGCTATCTGAGTTTATTAAGTAAGCCCATCACTCAGGATAAATTATGTCGGATATTTATGTTCTGTACATCGCCTGTGTATCTGATTGTTAATCATTGTAGCCGACACAGCTATCTGGCTGACTAACGTTATTCATATAGATTTCAAAAGCCAAAGACTTTACTGTTGTTGGCACAAACCTGAGGGATTTATTCAAAGCGACTTTACTGGCGTGCATGCCCGTCCGCGTGCCACGCTGCCCACATTTGTGAAGTGTGTATTATATTAAAAATAAACATTTTACTAAAACTTACCGTGCACTGTGTACTTTACATTACGTAAGGACATAGACGGGTACATGGCGTTGCAGTTAGAAACGTGTATTTTATTTTAGTTTGCAGCCATCATATAGTGGTACTGCATCACCAATGGCCAGCCCGTTTTGGCGTTATTTCTTTTCTAGAGGATATCACAAATTCATTTGTAACTAGTTATAATTCCTATTCTTGATATCGGAAATTCTATTTCAGTTGGTGAGATTCAAAACGTTTTTCTCATTCAATTGGAATTTGAACTAGTTAAAATGTCAATTTCTGATATCAGGAATTCAGTTGCATCGAGTTATAATTACAATTTGAATTGCAACTAGTTGCAATTGAATTCCTGGTATGAGAAATTGGTATTTTATTTCTTTTTCAGATTTTATTTTTGATTGGGACACAAGTCTCAATCGTTGAATTCAGGTGTTTCATTCAGACCCATTTCAACAGGTGTATAAAATTCAAGCACTTAGCCATGCAGTCAGGTTTACAAACAATTATGGAAGAATATGTCATTCTGAAGAGCTCAGTGAATTCAAGCGTGCTGCTGTCAGAATGCCACCTTTGCAATAAGTCAGTCTGTGAAATGTATTCCCTGCTCATCATCCAGGTAGGTGCTGCACAATGGTGGCAGGTGAAGTGGGCCCCCCTTTTGGTTCTGCAAAGTACTTTGGGTGTCTTGAAAAGTGTTATAAATGTAACAGTCATTCAATCATTTCATTCATTCATTTGAGTCAGGGCGTGACTGTAGGCGGGGAGCTGGCTGGAGTGGAGGGAGGTCTCTGCCCCTGACCCAGAGACCAAGGCTCTCTACTTGCAGTGGGGGGCCCTTGAGGCACATGAAGGGTTGCTGTACCAGCGCTGGCACTTCGCAGATGGAGAGATGCAGCTACTTGTTCTCAAGAGCCTCCATCCCCCAGTCTTGAGGGCGCTGCACGATGTGACAAGAGCCCGGCACTTCAGAACGGCAGGGATGTCGAGGACGCTGCACTGCCACTTTTACTGGCCTGGCTGCAGCCAGGACATGGAACTGTTTGTGCACTTCCGCGATGTCTACACCGCCCAGAAGGACCCAAGCCGCTTGTCTTGTGCATCCATGTAGTAGGATCAGTTGGGGGCACCCTCTGAGAGGGTCGCTGTGGACTTCCTGGGCCCCTTTTTTCCACGTCAACGCTGGGAACTGCTACATGCGTGTGACTATGGGCTACTTCACCAAGGGGCCCAAGGCGTACATGGTCCCTCACTAAAGTGCACCAGCCACAGCCGAAAAGCTCAAGTTGTTCTGCTGCTTTGGTGTGCTGGAGGAGCTGCGCAGTGACCAGGGGTACAATGTCAAGGCATGGGTGTGTGTTGATGTCTGCAATTGGCTGGCAATGTTGAAGATCCGCAACACCCTAAAAGTGATTGATGGTCTGGTGGAGCAGTTTAACTGCACGTTCACCGTGCAGCTTGCTATCCTCGTCGCCGACTGCCATTGTGACTGGAACCGTCGCGTGCTCCTGCTGCTATGGACTTACTGATTAAAACCTGACTATTTTGGTTACTGGCATGCCTTGCACCACCCTGTGAGAATATGCAATGTATAAATGTATATGTGATGTGTGTGTCTATGTATTAACATTGTAAATAATGTGTTGTAATGCTTAATATTTTACTGTAGAATGCTTATTTCCATTAATGTCTACCCTGGGTTTTAGAGTTATGTTACTTGTCAACTTCCCTATCTGTGTTATACAAAGACAACATTTCAAAGTTACTCCAATTCGATGGTCCGAATTCACATGGAAAAAAAAAGTGTGCTGTTAATAAAGTCGGAGCTTCTGTTTTTCGAGTTGTCATCTCTTATTTAAAATGACTCAGGCATGTTAAAATATAAATGCCAGTGTTTTTGAACTTCCTCAGCCGGTCTTTCTTTGACTGTTAGGCATGTTTTTTCTCGGTGCAATCAGAGAGGGCACAAAAGGTTTTCGTATACAATCTTTGGTCCAGTGTCCTATCTGATCTCCTGCTCCGTTCTCAGGACAGACCGTCCTCTCTGTTCCCATGCCCATGTGTGTCCCTAACGCTGTACCAGCCCATCACTTCTGTATTTATATTTATATTGTATTTATAGTTGTTCCTATTGAATAAATTAACAATTTACGAAGTTAGAAGAGACATTCAAAACATTTTACAAAGTGAATCGTGGAATAAGTCTTACACACAATATATTTTTTTATTCATGTTTAACAAAATTGATTAGCTCTGTTCTGGGGGGGCAGTGCCCCCCCCCCCCCGCTGCCCCTAAACTCCGCCTATGCTTACACAGTGACAAACAGCTTGACACAGGCAGATGGGGGGGAATCAGACAAACATTCGATCTTTTAGATAACTCAAACTGATTCCGGGGTTAGAGTTTTTGTGTATTCATAATATGTTAATATGTCAGCAAATATATTTAACACAGAAATATTTGCTTTTTCAATGGTAAATTTATAGAATGTATATGGAAAGGATTAAAAGCAGATTGTTAATGTAGAATAGAATTTATCAGAACTGAAAATTGGTTTGGTAGTATTAGAAACTCCAAATAGAATGTCTTCTACTTCCGGCTTAAAATTTCAATGGTTCTGTTTATAAGTTTAATGGCAATACAAAATAAGAGAGTTTTTATATTGCCAGCATAACTGAATCACAGTTACATCTGAAAGCACACACTGTAAAATGTAATTCTAGATGTTTGTTGTTTTAACATATTATTCCATGTCAGTATGACAATAGATGACTGAAG
>JAODKF010000046.1:13174485-13188361 GCA_026779585.1 Mormyrus proboscirostris | reverse complement strand
TTTTCATTAGGATAACAATTGGTTGAGTTATAAGAACAAACTCTATTTCTTGACTTAACTTAAAATTTTAAGGCAGCCCTTTACCTGATATTTTTAAGTTGAAACAACAAGTTATATTTTACAGTGCAGAGGGTACTTGCGCCTTTCTTGACCTTGCAATTAACTGGGTAACAATTAGGGGTGGGTATTGGCAAAGACCTCACTATATGATATATATCACGATACATGGGTCATGATACGGTTAAATCATGATATATTGTGATGCTATGCATATTGCATTGTATTGCAATATTCTACAGTTCACTGAAAATGTAAAAATAGAGCTGAAATGCAAGTTGGGAGGTCTTAATGAATCACATTAATAATTCAGCCAAAACAACATAACTCAATTGAATTTTAACTTTATTGTCTTTGCATCTCAAATTCACTATTTCACACTGAACTAGTGGACACCAAAAACATTAAGATAAAGTGCATCAGATTGAAAATAAAAAACTTAAAGTGCCCAGTCAGTTATCAGTTATTCATTTCACGTTCAAAAAGCACTACAACTACCAAAACACTTTATTCAGGTCTCAAATAAAGCCGACAAACACACTTTGTCACCCACAAAACAATGACCTAAAAAACACTAATAACATGTAGCATTACACAGTGTTTTCTTGTGTAAAACAAGGACACATCTCTGTTTATAATTGCAATATATGTTACCTGAATGAATCAGACATGATGCAGAATTCGTCAATATTTGTATATTTATTTTTATTTTTTTGTATTTTTAAGTAATTCCAAAATACAAGAATTTGCATTTCCTCACCTAGCACAACTCTTCCAAAGAGATGCTGTTGAATGCTGTCTTATTCAGTTTTGCATTATGTTATTGCTTTGAACATAAGTTTAACAGTTTTGAAAACAGTATGTAAGCACATGCAAAATGTCCTGTACGTACAAAGATTTTTGGCAGTTGTTGTGTCTGAGTGAGAAAAGAATTCATGACATTTGAGAGATGTAGTCATTGAATGCATTTTGTGCCAAAACAATGATAATTGATCCTCAGTTTAGCCCACGTAGACCTCTGTTGTGCTCACTGTGTGAAGAGTTTTGCAAAAGTGGCCTAAGTATTGAGAAATGTGTCCTAGCGTCTGTAAAAAACTGTAACTGTTCTTACAACGAAAATAAAACAATGTGGTTAGAGCTGGGCGGTATGACCAAAAAATTATATCACGGTATTTTTCAAAGTTATATCGGTTTCACGGTATCCGCTGGCCCAGTTAACATTTTTGATAAGTGTTTGATACTGCAGTGTTGCTGGAACGTGAGCTTTACTGACCTCACAAAATTTCTCATAAAGACCAGGATGTCAGTCTTTAAGATGCTTCGCCAGGTTTGACGTGGAAATATGCATCGGAAATTCGATGGTCCAAATTCACATGCAAAAATACCAGGTTAAAAATACAAAGACAACATTCCAAAGTTACTCCGATTCAATGGTCCGAATTCACATGCAAAAATACGAGTTATATATCCAGGATACCAAAGCTAAGCAAACGAATCTTTGGGTGCGTTGTATTTTTAACCTCGTATTTTTGCATGTGAATTCGGTCCATCGAATTTACGATGCATATTTCCAATGCATAAATATTCAATGTTAAAATTTCAGTGGCATATAAAATTTAAATTTTGATGACACAGATTTACTTCTATATTAATGTGGTGCGAGGTAATCGTAATGTAAGATTCATTGCCTGGCAAAGTCCAGCAATCGCATGTAAGTGCTACTCTTGCTGCAGAAAGAATATATTTTTTTACATCTTGCGTTACCTCCTCGTACATCCTGGGCACAGCTACCTCCATAATGTTTGCGGGTTGGGATCACATAGCATGACTCCAGGTTCTCAAAACCTGTATTTTGCATGATTCTCCCCCTCAGAAATATCGATTTTTGGAGCTAGAAATCGACATAGTATATCATGAAAGGAAATATCGGGATATATCGATGGATCGATTTTTTTGCACAGCCCTAGTAACAATAGTGATGAATCTTTATATTCTTTAAATTTTTATTTGTACTGAGGAACTTGCAAATGGGGTCTTCTTGCCCGACCTTTGCAGCATGAATTATGCCACAACAGCCATGCATACTACGGCAATATCTGCAGTAGGTATGATTATGAAGAGTGGTATGTATGTTATATTAAAAAAAGAGTTAAACTAATTGAGCATTATGTATGTACAAGGTAGAGTTATTATCATCAACATTTTCATAAACAACATATTTCATAAACAAAAAAACTATAGATATTGCTTCCCAAACTAACTGAAATAAAATAAAAGCAAATGTGAAATACTTTTTCTTACTGATTTTTAATACTGATCAGTTAAAGTAATGAATTATTTGTCTTGGGGCCTGTTTCATGCAATCCACTCGAACAATAGAAAAAGTCAATGGCACTATATAGACATTTTGTTGTAGCTACCAAAGTCCTGCCACTTTCCATCTCTCCCTGATGCTTTCAGTACTAAAACTTAAAGTGAAACTAAAATAACACTAAACAATCAAAAGTGTACCTACACTGACGTAAGGACATAGACAGGCATATGATAATGCATTTTTCACATAATCACATTTTTATCTTAATTTCCTGCCCTCTGGAAGATTTTATAATCCCGTAACTAGGAATCATATAAATGCCGATATCCCTAGACTTCCTTAGCTGACATTTCTTCAAATCCACTAGCCATGTTAGTTATCAGTCTGATCAGTGACGATAGAAAAGGTGTTTATATACAATCACTGGTCTTATCTTCTTTCTCACTCTGCTTGTATCACCCTGGCCAATGAATAATCAAGGAATGTTTGCATCACTGAATAGCCTGTCCACTTAGTTTGAGTTCCCGAGTGCTGCATGGACCCCCTATGTGTTGTCCATGGCTGGCCCCTGCATCTAAAATTACGTTAGTGCATCCCTGTGTGCAGTGGCATGTCCATGTCTGCAAGAAGTGTGAACCAGCCGTAAGAAATTCCATGTCAGCTTAGGTGCCATTTTACACTGCAGTCAGGCTTAGCTTACCCAGCCCTATCAAGTTAACTCTGGGTATGTAAAACTTGTGTCATAATACACCCCACAGTATGCATGTGGCTTGGCAGTTGAAGTTATCACTGTGTGCACGTTTATGTGTCTATGGATAAGGAGGTGATAATGGAGCAAGTTGAGTGAAGCTGTGATGTGGTTGTCCTCATGTGGAAATAGTCTTTTTTTACGCACTGCCCTGCTGTCTTTTACTAATGTGTACTTATTTGTCTCCTGAAGGAATCTCAAGAACAGCATGATGGCCCGATGGTTCCAGTTTCCGGACACCATTCGAGCAAAAGTCCTGTCATGTGTAGTGAAGAGCATCCCATGTCATCTACCCACGTCACATCACCATCGCCAAGCCAGTCCATGTTGTCAGATGAGGTGAAGCAGGTATTTCTAACTGTTAGGGGACAGCGATCTGAAACCACCTCCATTTCAAGTACATCTGCCTTCATTCCTGTACCATCTTTCACACACATTACACCTCAAGAGACGAGTTCCCCTCTGCATGACGCTGGACTGGCCGGACAACAGAAGCGGAAACTTGATGCACCAGAAGACCTGATGGTTAAACGACTTGAAGAACTTGCAGGTGAAAGAGGAACTCTTAACACACAGCCAGATGAGGACAGTTGCTTCTTTTTCGCTATAGCGGATTTAGCAAAAAGATTATCACCACACCAGAGAAATTTTGTGAAACTCAAGGTTCGTCAGATGATTTTTGAAATGGTGGAGGAGTATGAGGACAGTTGCTTCTTTTTTGCTATGGCAGATTTAGCAAAAAAATTACCACCACGCCGCAGAAATTTAGCAAAACTCAAGATGCATCGGATGCTTTTTGAAATGGTGGAGGAGTATGAGGACGGACAAGAGAGGGTGGCCACACTCAAGCCAGAAACCTAATGGTGTGTTGCCCATTTTGCTAATTTCAAGAATTTTTAGTGTTGTGTATTTGTAAAATATGCGAACAGTATTACTTGTGCAGAATAAAACAAAAGACTCAGAGTTTAACTGTCAACCTGCATTTATTTAATGACGATAGATAAAAATACAGGGTACATGTGACTTGCAAAACCCTCTGCACATTCTCCCATAAAGCATGGCAGAATGGCCAAATGGGCAAATAACCACAAATGTACCTGATAGCAGTTGCAGGGTATGTGACTTGCAGACATTGCGTGTAAAGTATATTCACACAAACACTCTTACAAGTAATCTGTTTAACATTGGTAATATTGTACGCTAACTTATATGAACACATGGTATCAAAATGAAGTGAGGGGAAAAAAATGAAACGTTTGTAACTGTAACACCATATACCTATCTTATTGTACTGTAAATACATAATGCAGAGTAATATACAGTAGACTGTACTCATTTTTAGTACAACATGCATACCACACTTAAATGTGACTTGCAAACCTTGATAGAATGGGAATAATAATAATAATAATAATAATAAGTACTTTATTGATCCTCATGGGGAAATTGTCTTTACACCTCCCTCAACTTGCTCTTTGTAGAGTAAGCTGTCCAATTGCCTTACTGTCTTCATGCAAATGGTTCATTTTATCATCTACTGTAAGAGAATGAAACAGAATGGCAAGTGGAAATTGTTTCTTCTACATATACATAAGGATTGAATACTAGAATGACTAGAATTTGAATCGATTGTTGTTCATCACTATGTGGATTATTAAAAGACTGATGTTACTTATCATTGTTTTTTTTATTCGTGGCAGTGCTTCTGGACATAAACTTTCAGAAAACCTTAGGTTTCAATAATAAACACCAATAGGCTCTAATGTATTTAGCCCCTTGAAATTACATTGTCCTACCATGACCAGTGGGTGACAGAAAAAAGGTTTCTGAGGACATGGACTGTATGTGGTGGCTTGATCCTCAAAAGCTGTCCTGCATCATGCGGGATGTTGCCACCACTTCCCAGGCTGAACTTCTGCAAAGTTCTGCATATGTCATGCTACCGTGGCACCCGCTGAATTCAGGACATACAGTATGAGGAAGTTGCCAAGGGCGATACAGGCCTTCGTCATGCTGTTGTGTCTGGGGAGCATTCAATGGGGTGTCCCAGGACTCTCTGCCAGGCAACATAAGCAGTAGGTCTGAACCAGCCGTTAGCTAAGCCGATTTCACACAACATCCAAGACAAATTGAAATTGACTTGCTCAGCTTTGTCCAGCCCTGGTCAGGAGGAGGAATACAACATAGTCAATCGAAAGAATATTTTCCCATTCATTATGCTTAATCCAGTAAGTGTGTTTTAATCATACCTTCTGCTTATTACAAGAATTGTAAAAAAACAAAACAAAAACATTTTGTTATATTTTACAAGCAGACTATCAAAAAGCACTGAGTCTGATGAGATAATTGCAAGCTGACATACCAGCTTTTGTTTCTGGGTTTCTTTGAAACTTATGCTTAAAATGGATTCAGTGCAACCCTCCCAACATTAATGAGGCTACGCATAATGGTTATGGAAGTGGAATTAATCAGCTACCAAAAAGCTGAAGATTTAAAGTCACGGATCCTGCAGTTGTGCAGTTTAACTTGCTATTCCTGCAACCCCACTGGTGGTCTCCTTCCTCTCTCAAACAAAAATTTATCTCTTCATTTCTTTGAAATTGCCTTCATCCCAGAAAGAGGAATTTCTTCAAACTTTTGGTCATTCTAAAACTCCAGTGCCCTCCAATGCATGAAAATAATAACAACCCATAACTGAAGAAATAACGTTTTCAAAAGTTTGAAAGATTGGTAAACTTCATGAATGATTATTGAATGGAACCATCCATAAATGGCCATTGACCGTGGAGGCTGGTAATCTGAGAAGCACAATTTAGATTGGATGTGACAGGTATAGCACAAAGACCAGCAGAAAATTTCAGAAGATTTAAGTGGAAAACAAGAGCACTCATTGTGCAATTAGACAAAATTTCACAGAGTGCTGTTTTCACCTAAACTTAAGTAAGACTATTAAGTGAGACTGTCAATGCTTTGCTTCATGTGTAATTAAAAGATATTTTGCATTATTTTGCCACAGCTCAGTGCCTTTTATCAATTCTTTTATATGTACTGTTTTTATGTGTAAAACAGTGCTGAGACAAAGACTTGTCAGGCCTCAATTACAGAAACAAAGAGGCATTAATCAGGCTCCTTCATAATGAATAACTACATTTACAGCTACAGCATTTGGCAGATGCCCTTAGCCAGAGCGACTTACATAATATTCTTTACCAGAATAACTGGTAAAGAAGATGCAAAGAATTGAGACACCCCCCCGGAACACTTTTTCTTACCATGGATGCATCCCATGAACACTGAACACTTCATCGAGTGTCCCTAGATTTACACTGTGGTCAACAAAAGTATATAACTATAATAGGTTGAATGGGGGGTACACGTTCTCCCTTGAGTACACCATCTTAGACATAAACAAATGTAACAATCTGGTAACAATACACATCAGTGGGGAGGGACGTTACCCTGCTGAACAGCATAGACCAGCATAATGCCAGTTGGTTATACCAGCATATATTGTGTTTTGGAGCTGGTGGCCCAACATTATTAATGCAATATTGTTGATGAACCAGCTTCATGTGCAGGTAGGTACACTACGCTTTGCATTGTTAAAAAAACTGTATCATAATGCAATGTACTGAGATTTAGTGGGGCAAAGATACTTGCGCAGCCAGGAACCTTGCTTTCTCAAGTGTGTCCATTTTCAGCTCAGAATGCAATCCTTCGCATAAAGTAAAGAAACATACGTTAATGATTTTTGGGGGAAAAAAATGTTTGTATGTCAAATGATTTCGAAGAAGAAGAGAAAGAAGTCATAACAATGTCACGCTTACATCCGTGACGGACTACAAAGCCCGCCGGTGCCGCGCTCCAGATGAGCTCGCCGTTGTTCGCTCGCGGGATTTCTCGCGGTATCACCGCGTGGCTGTCTAGCGGCGCTGGATGCTGGTGTCACCGGCGAGAGGAGAGCGGATGAGGGAGACCGGGACCTGGCGTGCGGACAGAGCCTTAAAACACTGGCGTTCATCCTGCGATACTGACAAGGGATTCCAGATATACTGCAAAATCAGCGTGTGTCACTTTTATGTATAATAGTATATTTCTCACGGACCTATACTAATTATAATAAACCAGCGATGGCGTTGAAAAGAATTCAAAAGGTTAGTCTTTTTCTTGTTTATTTTTTCCATTATTAATTTTGCCCACTTGCTTTGCTGATTAGATAGGTTTTTTATTCATTTTCCTAAATCAGCTGCGCTGGATTGGATAAGCTAAACATGTTTTTCTAGAAAGGTCAGAAAGAAGAAGGAGAAAAGACACAAAGAGCAGCGGTCAGTGAGCGGTGTGGTGGCACTGGCGCATCAGAGCGACACGGGCTTGATAGAGAGCGCCGTTTTCACTCTAATTTTGCTGTTACTTCACCTCTCCTACACTGTTACCGAGCGAATTATCGCTTCAGATTACGTTGTTTCGAAGAGGCCGGTGGTGAGTGGGATAAAATACGGAGATTTTTCGCTGGGGGTGGGGGTGTGTTATGAATGACTGAAAGCTGGTGCGCATGCGTGATGGATGACAGCTGGACGTGCCTTGCCAAACACTCAACCCCAGTGTCAACGTGGCCATATATGGAGTGGCAAATGGGGCACTGGGGCGGTTGTGGGTATTTTTAACGGAATTAGCGACGTGTTCGTGTGCCCGGGGCCTTTGGCTGCGGAGGTACACCGTGACAAAATCAGTAAACGATCATCTCATGGAATGAAATTCCGCTAGGAGGCCGCCAGCTTGATACAGTCCTCCGCATCAACCATGAGTGAATCCTCCTCATCTAAATTACCCACCGACTGTCCGAAAACCACACTTGACAGCTGTCCCAGAAAAGTGCCTTTGAGTGTATTAGCGTCAGGAACCCACGTGTGTCCGTAAGGTGACCGTACGTAGGTAGATAGGACAGCTAACAGTTGTTGGGGTTTGCAAAACGAACAGTAGCCCATTGTTTAGGTTTTTATATGGGGTGAGGTGGGGGAGGGGTCTTTGTAAATGCACTTCTTGCTGTATGTATACATTGATGCTTTTTTGTCCACACAAAAAATGAGTTTTCCATTGCTTATACAAGTTCTTTTATGTTTTGTGTATTGTATAAGGCCCAGAGAGGACTAGTTTGGCAGCACTCATGTCCTTGTTTTGTTGTTTTGTCTGATGTGTAGAGAACAATCACAGTTGTGTTTTTGAGGGCTAGAGGATTATGTGTTATTTGGTTATTGCCCTTCACCACAAGCTTCCACAATGTGATGCAGAATTAGGATGTCTATTTGTGATTTTATGTCAATTATTTTTGTGCATATTGTATAATAAATCTACCTAGGTAGTCTACTGATGCATGTCTTAAATTTAATCTCACACCACTTTGGTGAAGTTCCAATGACAAAAAAACACTTTATGTGAACTAATTATTTAGCATTATTTTGCTCTGATGTATTAAGTTACATAAAGTTTAATCGATCTCCTTGTTGATGCATAAAAGTTTTACAAACAGTGATTTTTATTTTCTTTGGAAGCTCACCTAAAAATTAATTGTGTTTGTTTTAGTATTTCACTATCAATTTGTGTCCTGATCACAAAACAAATATTTTACTGTAAGGAAAAGTAACAGTCGTGATAAATTCAGAAGAGATCTGTTTACATTATGAATGTGAAACAAATCAAGTCAAAATGAACAGTGCTGGATCCAGTAATGAGTCTGTTCTAGATATGCTTTATTCATTCCAAGTGAATGTGGAGGAAAGCGAGAAAGGACAGGAAAATATGAGTGTAGCATTAAGGATGTAGTAGGGGTAGTCATCTTCCCAGGCTACTGCTTGCAAATGTGCCCTTTACTTGAAAAGTACATCCAATTAAGAGAACCTGCCTTATTTGACATGATGCTTGTAATCCCCAATGAATTTGCTTAATTTAAGATACAGTAAACGTCAGTTTATAACTGTTTCTACACTCAGTCCCAATACAACATAAAATCTGAGTGAAAATATAGGGGAAATGCTATAGTTCTGTTTGCCTTATTTGTATTTTCTTTTTCATTATCTGCTACAGAAATTTAAATTAACTTCAATATATTAGGATGCTATCCTAATATATTGAAAATTTAAAATGCTATCAAGATAAGCATTTTTTTTTTTCATTTTTAATCTCATTTTGAATGTTGAAACATATTTGGACCAGTATTCTGGAGAGATCTTTATTAATCTTCTTACAGTTGAATGTATTCTTCAGCCATAAGTATCGCAAGAGTGATGAAAGAAATAAACACTAATTTTTGGCTTCAGATATTTCGAGGTTGTACCTCTTATGTTTACCATGACCCATTTATAAATTTATAAATGATAATGGAAAATGGATTGGATGAATGAAAGTATTTCATTATATTTCATCTAATTGTTCATTCAGGATTCATTGACCTTTTCCTTAGTTGTGTATTTTATGCAGCATCTTTCTTTTATCAGTCCCCTATATAAATAACTTTCAGCTGTGTTTCATGTATGACATATAAATACAGATTATATCAATATCTTATTTTTATTATTATTGTTATTATTACTACTGTCAGGAGTCTCCACATTTGGTCCTCAGGGTGTGCTGGTTTTTGTTGCAGTAGATTTCTTTATGAAGCTTTTTGGTTTGATTTTTGCTGTGCCTGAATGAATTGCACAGTTTTCAACGCATTGCATCAGTTGAACTCTTGCTCCAGTATTTAAGCTTTTGTAAAACCTTGAAATGATCATTGTTTAACAAAAGAAAAAAAGAACGGTGACAGTTTCCAAAACCTCCAGTGTTTTTCTTTGATTTTTTTGTGAAAGTCAAACAAGAATAAACTACCATTCTGAAATTTTAAATTACGTGGTTATTCATGGTTATCTTAATTGGTTAAGGATTATGTATGATTAAGTGGTGTTTAATGAATGAATAAATGGGTGCACCATACATTATTCAGTGTCACGGTGACTGTGTAGGTAGCACTGTGGTCTCAGGCCACAGTGTGTGCAGTTTCCCCTGGTTCTTTCCCCAACACTCCAGTTTCCTTCCACAGTCTAAAGATGTGGTTTTGCTTAAGTCTTACTTAACTTTCTTTGCTTTTGATTATTATTATTATTATTTGTTGTTGTTGTATTGTTTGTTGTTCTAGTTATTGTATGTCTGTGTGTGTGTATGTGTGTGGGATAGCCTTGACAATTTTCTGCCATGGAGTGGGAATTTTGGGAGAAAAATGGATGCCTTCCGACCCTGACCAGGATAAGCAGTTGTAAGATGGACAGAATGGACTTATGTATTATCCTTTCATGTATTTACTGTGTGTATTTCTGTATTTACCATCATAGGTCCCCCTTGACTCAATGATTATTTGTTTGAATGTAACTGGAAAAAATACGCACTTCTTGAATTAACCAAATCGCTGTGATTTTCACGGTGTGATTTATACAATTAACAGCTAAGTTAAAAGAAAACTGTCAAATAAAAACATCAGTTTTAAGCACAGCTGTAATAAAAGCAAACGTACCCTGTAGCTTGTTTAAGCAGCAGGGCTCAGCACCTCTGCTCTGAGCAATTCACGCATGGTACGCCACTCCTTTGTGCTGCATGTTAATCAAAGCTATGGCATCCTCTTTCCCTCTGTGGATTTTGCAAGTCTTGCAGAAGCTATATATAGCAATAGGCGAGCACTGACACCATACTAATGCCATGTGCTCATTTCAGTTTTTGGTTCAGGGGTTATTTGTGTAGCTTGGATGAGATGAAGGACTTTCTGAAGGCCGTGGCTGATGGTGAACCTTTAATGCAACATATTTGGAAGTATATTACTTTCATTCAGCTGGTGTTTAAATTAAATGTCAATGTTCGGACAGCTTGAGGTCAGGTATGTTGTAATGAGACTTAAAGTATTGGGTATTCTGGTTCAGGCTTTAGCCTGAATGCTTCAGTTTTGAGCAAATGGATGTGAGGCTTTCAGTTCCCAAGACTAACTATAGAAGAGGTTTTTCTGGCATCGTGAGCTCTGTGTTATCACAGTCTATTCCTGCAGCCTCATTTTAACAAGCTAGCCTTGAGCGAGCATCTCCATTTAAACACTCCATTGCAAGAATGACCCATAAAGATTTAGATAATTATAGAGCCAATGTATGTTGTGAACTTAAAGTGCAATGTGGGCTGGTATTAGTGTTACAGAAACAGTAGAGGAAGTGGTGCAACTAAAGATGCCGCTTCAGATATTCATCCACCCACTCCCTACAAAGAGTGAACTGTAATCCAAATAAGGAGGTGTGTAAAGTCATCCAGTTGTCTGGAGCAGTGTGTTCACAGCATGTTCCACTGCAGCCTGTTTTTCTAATGGACATCCAACATGTTTCGCTGTGACAGTACTAGTTTGCCAGAAAATCTGTTTGTGTGGATATAATAAGTATACCTGTGTTCCTCTTCAATCTCTAAAAACATAAGAAAAACATAACTGGAAGTGCAGTTTTGGCTCATGTTGCTTGATGGCACGAATAGTTAGGGATACGGCAGCAAACAGTTGAGGTAAATGGTTTTTACATTTTTTTGTAAGTTGTCTTTTTCGTCTCATTAATGAGAATTACTCATCTGCTGTGTCCATGCCAGAAACATCCATAGCTGGCAGCTTTTCACTGCATTACACCCGCTCTATAATTAGCACTCACAGCACTGCAAGCCCTGCAAGTCTCATCTTAAATGATTCAGTGTTACAGTGCAAAATGTATTTTGGGATTCTCACCTGGCCTTTCGTTTGTAATTTTTTTGTAGGAACTGACAGATCTACAGAGAGATCCTCCAGCACAGTGTTCAGCGGGACCAGTCGGTGATGATTGTAAGTGACTGAGCCTAGCTGAGGGTCCTGGAGGTGTAATGTAGGTCACATGTCATACCTCAGATGGCTAGCCCTTCTAAAAGTTTATCCTTAAAACTTTTTGTTGTTAGATACTTATCACTAGGACCTGTTATGGGCTTGAGGACCAACTGCACCTGTTTGCCTTTCTAACTCTTTGAGACATTGCAAGATGCAAAACAGTTCCATTGATTTGGGATACCATTTGAAAGGTTAAAATAATGCCAAATTTCGGTAATAGATAAATAAAAGTCATGCATGAACTGATGCTATGATAACCATATCTAACCTCAACAGGCTCATAGTTCTTATGTCTTCTATATCTTTTTGTTTGGCAGAATCGTTTGCATTTTTTTTATTTATACATAGAACAAATATACATTTAGTGAAAACTTAACAGGTGTTGTGGGAAGTATAAAAGTGAAGCTGAAATGGCTTGAATGAAAATGTAGGTACAGTGACACCTGTTAGATCTGCCCAAGCAGGATGTGGTGATGGGTTTTTTCTGTTTAACGTGATATATCTTGTGTTTTCAGTATTTCACTGGCAGGCAACAATCATGGGGCCGGTATGTAAAGCTTTCTCTCAGTTTTTTGCGCAGTTTAAAAGGAATGTTGGATTTAGTATTATTATTTATTATTAGTAGTAGTAGTAGTAGTAGTAGTATTTTTTACAAACACAGTGAAGGAAATTATGGTTGCTATGTAAACATTTCAGAAATCATTGATTTAACTGACAAAATTTTCAATGAATGAATTATTGTTTCGTGTGTCATTTTCAATTTGATTGTTTTTAGCCTTAATTTCCCTTTTTAATTCTTTCTAGAATGACAGCCCATACCAAGGGGGGGTCTTTTTTCTGACAATCCATTTCCCCACTGATTATCCCTTCAAACCACCAAAGGTGAGACACGAATCCCTGCTCTGATCATGAAGCTCCAGCATCAGCAGAAAGACAGAGCTTTAAAATGTAGCGATGCAATTGTAGGTTGCGTTCACCACAAAGATCTACCACCCGAATATCAACAGCAACGGCAGCATCTGCTTGGATATTTTGAGGTCACAGTGGTCACCCGCTCTCACGGTTTCCAAAGGTAAGTCTCTTTGCGTTCAGAAGACTTTTGCAGGATCCGTTAAAAACGCTGTACCACAGAAACTGGTTTTACTTTTAAATAGTGTAACCAGAGTGAGCAGTCAGGGTCTAGAGGAGCTTCTCAGATCATACTCTTTGCTGGTTAACCATTGCAAAGCTATAGCCCTCTCCACTCTTCGATAAGCAATAAATCTGCCTCATTAAAGTTTAGTTCCTGCTGTCGCTAGTTGGTAGGGTAATTTCTCTTAAAAGACAGTCATTTGAAAGAAAACACATAATTTTAGCTGTAACGGAAAGGTGCCGTACCAGTATCTCCTCAAGCATCCGTAACTGCATCTATGATTCAAGTATGCATGTAAATAAATATGAAAAACTTGTTGACGTACAAATGTGCTTTTCCATTGTAGGCGTGGTTTTTCATTTTCTTTGCGATGCCATGCAGACATCCAGCTAGGCAATGGAAGCAGAATTATATTTAGATTAGGTTGGTGCAGGAGGCAGGGCTACGTCTTCACGCCATCTACTCAGGGGAGACTTAGCCAACAGGAAGTGTTGTCATGGCAGTAGAGATTAAAACAGCATGTTGTGTGCAGGTGTCAGATCATTTCAAGATTCAGGAGCCCTGTGCAAATGTGATTCTCAATCTAGATCACCTAGGTTTTATCTGCACTTCTGTGACGCGTTTTATTTAATCATATTTATGCATGCAGTGGTAATATATATTGGAAATATATATATTTTAAAATAATATATATATATGTATTATATTATAATATATATA
>JAODKF010000046.1:13147421-13174385 GCA_026779585.1 Mormyrus proboscirostris | reverse complement strand
TATTATATGTATTTGAATCCATGACTGACAACCAATAAAGAAAAAGATTAAACACAAATCTTAACATCATAACACTTTTGAAACTGAATGTAGAAAAAGAAAAGCAAAAAAAAATAAAAAATTTAAAAGCCTTCAAGTATGTAGTGTCTACAGCCAAGTATTTCTGTCTGGGAAATCTATCAAACTTCACACATGGCATCTAAAACAATAGACAGTCTAAACCATCTGAAACATAAACATGCTGTATAATCTGCTATCTTAAATCATTTGCTTTTCGGTTCTTTGTTCTGAAAATCATTTACAGGTGCATTTAAATTGTAGTCAAAAGTTACTGTGGATTTGATATATCATGTTTTGGAAATGTTATTCAATAATCATTGTTTCCCTACAATGCAGTTCTACTGTCCATCTGTTCCTTATTGTGTGATCCAAACCCCGATGACCCCCTGGTACCAGAGATTGCACACACCTACAAAGTGGACAGGGAAAAGTGAGTGTCGGCTTACTGTGCTGTATGATGTAGCATGTTGCCTTGGGCATTTCATGCTACACTGTTTTAATGGGGCCAAATTTGATTAATCCCACCAAGGGGAAATCAAACCGGAATGTTGCTGAAGGGAATTGCATTACTTTGAATATTAATTTTGCTTTGTTTTACAAAAAAGCAAAATCACATGCTTTTTGCATGGAGCAGTTGCTTATTTTTCACTGTTTTGCAAGTCAACAGAGTGTAGAATCTGTGTCCCCTGTGTTATGCGCCACTATTGTCCAAGTATTTTTCTATTCTTTCTTGATATCAATATCCAGCAAATTAATTCCTGATCTGCCTGTCAATAAATGTGTTTAGTTTAGGTTTCGAAAGACCTTCTCCTGTAATATTTATAAGATTTTCATTTAAAAGACATCATAAGTCCTTTGTGTTACAGAAAAGTAAAGAATCATGAAATGCCTCACTTGGGTTTGTATGTACACACTGTGATTCACATATTAGGAAACTGATATTTCCATGAAATAAGAGTGTACTAAAATGAAATTGGTATTGTATATTCCTCCTGCAGTAATCAGGAAGAACACAGTGGAACAGTATGATAAAATTGTGTACAGTACATATCATGGTTCTTCGGATTATGTAACCATGTTTTTTTTGGTTTCTTCAAGGTATAACAGACTTGCCAGGGAATGGACGCAGAAGTATGCAATGTGAAGCTTTTGAAAACTGCAAAAAAAAAAAAAAAGAAAAACATACATACACATACAGGAAAACAAAAACATTTTGCTTGACATGAGCGTGAGTGTTGGGGAGGGGGAGGGAACAAGTGAACTGCATCACCAGATTGAAGACGGACAAAGAGAGAGACGCAGTCTGACTGGAGCGCGCCATTGGCCGTGAGCCACGGGGGTCAGTGGGGCTGGGCTGGACGGCCGCTGCCCAGTGTCACTGTGGAGATGGAACAGGCCTCATCTCTAAGCGTGCCCGGCCGGCGCCCTGCTACAGGGACTGTCTTTTACTACTACTGCTACCACTTCCTCTACTATTCTACTAGTATCACTATCATCAACATAATGACCCATGGTTACTGTTTTTTATTATTGCTATTATTATTATTATTATTATTATTGTTGTTGTTGTAATGAAGATTGTGCTACTGAATGCTGAATATTGGGTTGAGAAGTTGAGTCTCCGAGGTTAAACACTCCTTTGGCACGGTACTTTCTGAGCCCCCTTCCGAATGTCGTGTGTTTCTGTACACATAAGAGTGCAGTGGCCGTTTGCCGTTTTAATGTTGTTAACCTTCTCCCAGGCCTCGTTCTGTTGAGAAGAATCAAAGTAGGGAGAGACTCAATCATGGTCAGCTATGGCAATTTTATTTCTTTTTAATTTTTAATTTGAAGACTATTTTGAGGCAGAATTCTGTGGACCTTCCTATGTACGCTTGTACGTAGGTGGACCCCATGGGGGGGGGGGGGGGGTTTGCGCTGTGACAGATGTGTGTGTTTTTTTTTCTCCCCCAAGTGATGCACAATCAGGTCTGGTCTTCGACTATGGACGAAGCAAAAATGGAAGACAGGCTGCGTCCCAGTGCGGAAGACACTTTCTATCTTGTCTCCCTTCTGCCACGAAAGAATCATCTAGGTTTCTAGTTGCAGTGTGTCTCTGGTCTCTGTGACCTTAGTCCTGCTTGAGGGGAAGAAACACTCCTTAAGGTGTAACTGGATCCAGTGCAGCAGTGCTCAGCACAGCCTTAAAGGGGGCGGCTTCCCGGCTACTGGCTGCCAGGCTTTGCCCATCAGTAAGACTGAGATAATCTAAGCTGGCACACAACTGTTAAATACATACTTTATTCCCGACCCCTCCTTTGGTGTGAGATGCAGACCTGTGTTGCATGGCATGCAGAGGTGCTGGTTCATTTCAAAGTATTCTGAAATACTGCAGCTGTATTCAAGTAGTGTGTGCAGGGACCCAGCTCTGTGAAGGGACCCCCTTTCAGCCTCTCTATTCCCACTCTGCTGATCCTCGTGTATGTGTGTGTTACACTTGTGGAGTTTATGGACATTTATGATGTCCTAAAAGTCAGCCGTCCGTGTACTGTTTTATCCTGCTTTGCGAAGACCTTGAGGAAACTGGAAAAGGAAACACACTAACAAGGCTTTAATTTTGTTTTCTGAACAATTTGAAGTGTAATGGTTTTCTCCTTTCTGGTCTGAAGCTTGATCAAAGACTTGGGTCAGACCTTTTTACACTAAAATTCAGTATTCTCTTTTTTAATTAGCTAACTGTTCCACTATGGAGCTGATCTAGCTTTTTATCATTCTTACGTTTAGTTCTGTCCCTTATTTTTGCAAAGAAATCACTGGGTGTAGTGCTGAACTCAGGGTTGAAATTTAACGTGGAACAATGTTCTATCCCTTTAAAAGGTTAATGCAGTTATTGATGGGCTACAAAAAGGTTTTTGACATATTAAACTGCTAAATCGTCAAGCAGATTTTGAAAAGCAAATAGTCTATTTTAAAACAAAATTGACTATTATATAAATATTGGTGAAAAAAAATATATGTAAGTGTAATTTATGTAGAAACAATGAGTGGCCTAGGCGTATATATTCACCTTAAATTTCAACAAAACCCACTTAAACGGTTTTGACACACTGATCGTCTGCAAAGATGTACCTAAGCAATACAAACTATAGATGTCTGCTGGTTTTTAGTGTTAACTCGTGAATGTAATACACTACTTTTCAGAAAGTACTCAAGATAAATTCCTGGAAATGTGATTGATCTGCCCCTACTTCTTTCAAATGAGTGCCCGATTGTACTACTTAAACAAAACTGGTGCTACTGTTCTGTTATCTCAAGCTCTTTTTTTGTCAGTCTGTTTGCCACTGTGGTTGGTTTCAGGTCTTTTGACATTGAGACATCTATTTTCTCAATAAAAGTCGAAATGAGACTAATGCGGCCGACCTGTGGTCTAGTGAACTGCAGGGCAGACAGGCATCTTTCTCTCAGACGTCAGCTAGGTGTGGCAAACCGCTTGCTGATGGCGGTAAGGAGATCTGCGCTGGAAACATTTCGCTTTGTGGTTGGTGATTGACTAGTTTTGAGTAGTTCAGGCAGCTACAGGGGCCCAGACGGCTTGTTAAAAGCATCTAAAGCCCCACCACCCTCTTTCACATGCTCATGTCATTATCCAAGATTGGGTTTCAATCCACCTTTTCTCAAGGGCACATGTTCTTTCCATGTGATAAATTAGGCTATGATTTTGCAACACAGATAATTTTAATACATTTAATATCCTACATACTACGGCTTTGCACAGAAAAATAATATCACTATATTGGCACCCCATGGTAGTCTGTAATGCTTTTGAATGTATCTTTTACACACGTGTTTTTACAGCAGGGAAGAACAATTGATTGTGGATGTATTGAGTAAAACACTGGAATGATTATAAACTGTAGCTAAATTCTTATGCTTTTATATATAATTATTTATTTGTTTTTTGTATGCGTCTTCCGGTTGTTGGCTTGAGTGCAAGCAGCCTTTATAACCTTTTGCTTTATTTTTCCCACTAAGTGAAGGTGGTGTTTATCTCATTGGGATGTATTGTGCTCCAGTTCATCAGCATGCTGTGCACATTGAAAGAAGTAACTTGTTTACAGCCATACGCAAGATTTCAGGGATTTACATTATGATTCATACGCCTGTCTTGACACCTTTGGCAAAGTTTTAGCCTTAATTTGGTTTATCCTATATATGGATATTGTGGAATGTCAACTAGGGCTTCATCATTTTTTCCATCGAAGGGGGAAACTACAATTTCATGTCAGCAGGAGCCTAGGAGGTTAAATTCAGCCTAACCATCTCCCTCCTTTACTTTCACCAAAACTTGCTAACTTGAAATGCTAGATACCTCCCGTTTTAAGATACTTAAACGGCTTACTGGTCTTAACAATGCTATGTGTCTGTTCTGAACCCTCTTGCCCCCCCCCCAGTACCACCAACACAACTTCCCTCCCAGTGCATTCTGGCTGAGAAGAAAGTCCAAGGTGTCAACACTGAATAAACAAAGCTCTTTTTGTTGTACAAGTTGTCTGAATGTTATTTCAAAAATATGATGAGTCCACAGTGAATCTGGACAGTGAAGTGCGAATGTAAGTGATACCAGTTGCACTTTTCTGTCCAGCTAAGTAAACAAGGGTGTATATTTTTTTTTAGATTTTTAAGGATAAGCACAAACTCTTATTAACTGGGGCAAATTGGTTTCAGATAGGAAAAGATTAAGAGATCCAAATGAAACAAAACGTTTTTAGTAACCTTTAACCAAGCCAAAAAAAAAGTCTTCAAATAAAACTTAAACTGACTGTTGAGTCTTGGAAGTATTACATTTGAATTTGAATCTACAGGTGAGTGTGCTTCCGGTTTCTGTGAATATGCATGATGTATGTGGAGGCACATAGTGAAATAGCTGGACATCCTATACCTATTTTAAATGGGGAGAAACATCCAATTCTCTTGCGCATATAGTATGTCTCATTACTGATTTACTCTTCTGTATCAGACTGACCTTCATCAGACTCTTTTTTTTTCATTTTCTACAAAGCATACATTTAATATTAAATTTATTCTGTTTTGACCATCCTAGGCAACACAGAGCACAAGGCAGGAATACTCACACAACAGGAAATTTAGATTCACCGTCCACCCTGTATTTAGACTGCAGGTAAAAACATTACGGAGAGAACCCACAAACACACAATCATGTGAGGCCACGGTCATAACCTTTGAAGCTCTGCCATCTCATTATAAAACTGCTTAATTATATGTTTCAATAGTTTCATTATTAGTATTTTATTTGTGGTAATATTGTAAGCTACAAATATTATATATATAGCAGTGTTTCTCAAACGGGTCGTTGGGACCCACAGACAATTCATGGTTTTGCAGAAGGTGGGGGGGGAGATCAAACATGTAGCCCATCTGCAGGTGCCAGAAGACAGGATTGAGAAACACTGATATATACTTACATGTATTTAATTGGCGAACGAACTGAAACTGCATTCAACTACTGAGACTGAGAATATAAAAGTCTTTGAAATGTAGTATTTCGAACGAGAAAGCAGTTACCTAATAAAATATTTAATTGCGGTTTAAGGTTAATTTAAAGGGCAAATTATTTAAGAGACAAAATGCAATAAAAACACATTGTTGCCCATATTCAGAAATCTGGGTGTGAGGTAACTGTGGAGGACTGGGTAATTTTACTGTCCAAACCTAAACTAATATTTTGGTAACACCGCACCTGTTACTTTAAGTGTACGATTAGATTACAACACAGCAAACTTTGTGCAATATACTTTTAAAAATATTATTGAATGCTATAGCTTACTTGTTTTTAAGTTAAATAATCATTTATATTAATGAATTTCTTAGGATTTGTCAAGATTATAGCGTTTTGAAAGGCCCTTTGTAAATTGAATGTAGGCTATTAGACGCATAATTAGAAGTTTCATCAATGGAATTTATAAATGTCGCAATGTTTTTTTTTTCTTTTCGAAGCAATGCGTCGTGCGTTGCCTAGATTCTCCATCCGATTCACCACCAACCTACAGAGGGCCCCTATTCATCGCAAATCGACGGAAAGTTACCCAGCTCTCCTTGGTCATTCTCCGGGAGATAGTGAACTATTGTTTATAGGCACCGCAAACTGACCCGAAATCAGTTTGTGTATTTGTCACGCAATGGCTTGAAACGGTGATCGGCAGGGGATGAAATGACTCTGAATCAGATTTCAGTGGGGGAGAAGCAGCCGGAGCGGGGTTTGCTCTCGTCGTTGTGACGAATCTGGCTCCGCTTCCTGTCGATGCACGAACTTGGATCGTAATCAGTGGCAGGCAGGCAGACTCCACTTCACCGCCTGTCACTCCGGCACACGGCGCCACCATGTCCGTGAACCTGAGCAAAAATGGCCCGGTGCTCACAGCTGCCTATAAAGAGGTAGTGGACGAGAAATCAAGCACTAACTGGTAAGCGACTTTAATATCGCCTTACGGCTTGTTTCGCTGTTCATTTCTGACTTCTCCGCAAGCATTCCCGAGTAAGCACCTTCCTTCACGTCAACTTACTTAATAAGCCAATTTTGCATAAATAAAGTGTTAAAACACATCTATGTTCAGAATAAACGTTTATTAATTCATTAATTTATTTATTTCTCCCGATGGCCGGAAATCCTTTCCTTCTTGCTGAAACGCTAATGCGTGCACCGATAAGGAGGCGTATGCGCCGCGGTGATGTTATTCCCAGCGGTTTGTCTAGCGGTAACTAAGGTCTTTTTGAGGTTACGGTGCGTTTGTACTTGTAACAGGTTCTCTGATTGGCTCACGGTGTTTAACAACGCAGAGCAATTGACATATAGCTACTATTACGGGGCCGTATGTAATTCCAATGTCATTTTTTGCATACGCTTCGTTTGCTCTGCCTTGAAATAAATATTGTCCTGCTGGGAGATCTGCGTCACTCCCAACATAAATCTGCTTATCTTATAGCTTCATTTTTGCCCCTTAAGTTTTAAGTTAAAATATTTTTCCCCTCGCACTTCTCGCGGTGTTGAAGTGTCACCATATTTTCCCAGAAATAGTTTTTTGTTAATTAGTAAAATAACCCCCGACCTCTATCCATGTGCATTTTACAAACCGCTTTCATAACAAATTGTTAATATCACAATGCAGTCCGTTGTTGTTGCCATGCGTTACGTCACCGTATTAATTGCAACAATTATTCTAAACTGTTTGCGTAAAGAAAACACGAAAGACCAGTATTTGTTTTTTGTGTTTTCATTAAATCAATTTTTAAAACACCGACGTTAATTGAAACGAGTCCTACGGCCTTAGTGCGGAGGAGGCTGGCGACAGTTAACTGGAAAGTGCCCGCGTGTGTCTCATCTGTCTAAGTTTGTCGTGTTCATTAAAACAATACCCTCCCAATAAACTGAATACCTAAAGCTTTTATTCGAGCATTAAGCTGTGCTGCTGACGGTTTGCTTCTCTGAGATATGTTAAGACGGCTAGTATGACATTCCAGCGCTTCTAAGTCGGTTTGTTTTCGGTTTACTACGTCACGCCGTGTATAGAATTTCTTCTTATAGTACAACAAATAGAATATAACCTGTTCATAATTTTTAAAGCAGTTTACATCAATAAACTAATCATTTTGACGGAACTATCGAATCCTGACCTTAGAAGTACTTGTTTGTGTTCACTGTGTTGTACATAGTTGATTGAGAAACACCGAGAGCTATAAAGTGCAAGTAAAATCTAGGCTATTCGAAGTAGTATTTGGCTTAACATTGGCATCGAATCTAGGTGTATTCCAGATATGCGTGATGGAGCACGAAAACGCATTGCATTTGATACGTTTTCCTAGCAGCGTGAACTGTAGTTAGTAGGGAGGCTGAGTCAGGAAAATGGCATGAAGGAGGAATGTCTGCGTTAGAGGAGCGCGGGGGAATCCTAATGGAAATCGTAATGGTTTACAGGCATAAGGCACTGCAAAAGCATGCACAGAAAATAAACCCCTTTACATAAAGTTAACACCCGTATAGATTTGGTGTTAAATGTCAATCCGCAATGAAACGTTATAATTACGGTGTTTAATGATGACCTGCATTAATTAACCTAAGCTTTACATCAAGGGATTTACTGCTTCCCTGCTATGGTACTGTTAATTAAGATATTTTCAACATATACTTGCTGATAATGTACTGCATTCGAACGAACTGTATGAACAGTCCTGTCTTCCTTTTACCTTCCATTGACACTAAGTTACAGATAGAGTGCTAGGAGTCTGGAATTTCTGACAGTACACATCCAGTTGACGCTGTCATGCAATATTAGTATGTACTGTAGTAGTTATATACTGTTTAGTAGCACTCATTTGTGTCTCGTTAAATCGGCCATACACACTGTACTGTCCAGCTTCTGTGGTCATGTTGCTATGGTGTTTGTATTCCTGAAAAACCCTGTAATGCATTGTTATCAACTGGTATTGCTAACATTGAATCTGCCTAGAATTGATATTGCTAAATGACTTTCCCACATGTTCTGGAACACAGATAACTTGGGTGTGACGTCATTCCTATCTCCAACCTCAGAGGAAAATGGAATGCAGCAAAAACACCCTCTTTGCCTTTTCTGTCCTAGCATGTAATAACTTCAAATCTTTCTTTCAAGGACGAAAGCCTCAAAACCAGACATAGACAGTGGTTCATATTTGGCTCCTGAATTGCAATGGATAGCTACAATCTTTTAGTATTAGACAGACGTGGTGTGTTTCACTGGAAAATCTACAACATAGAGAAGATTCTCATCACAGGGACTAACAATTCTGCTTTCAACTGGTTGACTAGCAAAGGAATTTAACTAACAGCTGTGCATTGCCATTATAATGTGGTTGCTGGTTGTTGCAGTGTACAAATTCCTGGTCACACAAATACAAACTACTACCATAATAGCAACCTAGTCAAGATGATTAAAAAAATAACATAATATAACTCTCACACTTAAAGATGTAAAAATATAGTTTGCTTTTAATGATCATCAATGGTTATTTTGCAGACTTGAGCTGTGCTATGACCTGTTGGCTCTATTAACATGAATGAGCAAAATATACATCTGGCAAGAAGACATTTTCTTTTTCGTACGATTTTTCATCAACTTTGGTGATGCCTCTGCACTGTTTCATAAGTCCTACATGTCTGAGTTGGCTTCAGTCCCCTAAAGCACATCCACAGTGTTTCTCACTTAGGTTAGCTGATATGTCCTCTTATATTTTTAAAGCAGATGCTGGATATTAAGTGCCCCCCTTTCCATATGGATCCCTGACGTCTCCAAATAACAGTCAAAACCTTCTACCTTGGTTAGGGGTGGTGAAGCTGATCCGTGGAGAGACGGTGTGGGTTTTTGTGATGACCTCTCAATCAGCCAATAACAGTGGATCCCCAGAACTGGAGTTGAGAACCACTGCTTTATTATTGGCTGATTGAGAGGTCATCCCAAAAAGCCACACCCACAGCAGCATGGATCAGGTTCACCACCCCTGACCTATCCTGTAATGTTCAGAAAGAAGCAGTTATGTGTTACTGTCAGACTGAGTTCACCAAGTCCACGTTCACCAGTACTCTTGTATGTGGATTTTTTTTAATGCGACTTTTTTCGTCCAGGGCCTTGTTTACATATGAAGGGAACACCAATGACATCCGACTGGCTGACAAGGGTGGTGAGTATCACTGCTCTTCAGAGACAAGAATTTCCTTGAGACTCTTAGTGGAACTGTAACTTTTTTGTTTGTGTAAAAATGTATACATTTCGATTTCATTCCAATGAGTTACAGTAGTTTTGATGATTCATAAACTGTGGTTGTAAGTATAACCCATTGAAGCTTTACACACCAGCCCAGTGATTGTGTGTACTGTTTGTCTGTATGTGTCCATATACACTGATGAGAAGACTCATATTAGCCTTGTATGTTCCTCCAAAGTTTTGTTGGGCTTAACCATTTTTGGAAGCCACCTGAACATTATCAGTCATGTAATGGTACTAGCTGGCAAACTGGATGTGGTGAAGCTAATATCATTACTGTCTGATGGCGGTAACAGTTTTTAAATTCTTTTCATGCTAATGGTAGCAGTGATTTTGCTTATCCCAGATTACTGAGGATGAGGTTAAATAATTCTAGACTGATTTAATGAGATTGATTGGCTAGATGCAGGTGAGGTTCTGCTGGTATGTTTTATTTGTTCAATGAACTACATACGTTTGTCTCCATTCCTATAGTTTAGTGTTTCTCAACCCAGTCTACAGGGACCCCCCAGACAATTTACACTTTTCCTCCTTCGCAGCTCTCGGTAGGGATGGGCAATATGGACTTAAAATTTCATCATGATATTTTCTGGAATTTATTGTGATAACGATATCAATGACAATTAAAAAAAAAAAAAAAAAACATTACAGTTCAACACTCAACATGTCTTTAGCCAAGCAAAATGCCACAGCCTCCATCAATTCCTTCCGTTGTTTCCTTTGCTTATCATAAGTAATGCAATGAGAAAATATGTTGGCAATTCTTGTCTGAGTTTTTTTAACTGTAACATTACAGGTACTTGACCCTGCTGTCTCCTCTTCACGCATTTTCTAGCTTTCCTCATATTCAGGTTTGTGTTTGTGTTTGAGGTGGTGGAACAAACTAGATGTGTTGCCATCCTTTGTAAGCACTTTTTTTGTTTTTCTTTTTTGTTGTTGCAAACTTTGTATATTTCAGTTGTTTGCTCCACGTCAGATTTTCTGTAACCAAATCAGTTCCAGGTGATCGAGGTAGCTCCTTTTTTAGCAATGAACTCTTCCTTGGCTTCTACTCCACCTTCCACCATGCCCGTTACAGTGGACCGGGCTGTGAGTACATCGCACACACATATATCTGTCTCATCAACTAGAGTTTCTTGTTATTAACACAGGGTGATTATTATAGTGGGGAATTTTTTCCAAATACAGTAAAACCGGTCTAAGTCGACCCTCGCGGGACCAGCTTAAAAGTGACGACTTAGAGAATTGACGAGATACACCTTTGGCGACTTATGTCTGTCTAGCCGTTTTGTCGACTAGTAAATATAACTAGTAGTCAGGGTGCGGGAATGCAGCGATTGGGGTGTTGACTTACAGGTTCATTTGTGTTGTTCGGGACAGGGATTTAGGTGACGACTAAGGGAATTTGATGACTTAAAAGCGGCGATTTAAAGGAATTTTAAAGGAAACATCATTAGGAAAAATCGGGACTTTTGCTTGAGCGTCGACTTGTGCACATTGACGAGTTACAAGCCGGCGACTTAGACCAGTTTTACTGTATATTGGAAATGTTGCCCATCCCTAGCTCCCAGCACGCCTTAACCAAACAGGTGAGCAATCAAGAACCCTGAACACCTGGTACAGGTGTTTTGGGAGCGGGGAAAGGAGGAAAAGTGTGGACTGTCCAGAGGTCCCCGAGGACTGGGTTGATAAATTCTGCTATAGGTAACTTTTGCTTTTCATCATAATTTTGCATGGACAGGAAAGCATGAGCAAGTTGCGGTGCAATTGCATTGATTATTGGTGACGTTCTTCAGAACATCCTACTGTTGTTTGCCAAGGCAGCCCCTCTCATGTCAACACTTCCGTGCATAGCTTTTTTGTCACATTTTGCAGCATTGGAGGTGACAGGAGAGGCTCAGTCTGTTTCACCATCAGAAAGTTATCTGCAGTTGGACTGTAATGCAGGTTCAGTTGTGAATTAACTATCTAAGAAAGATGTGTAAAATACTGTTGGTGTTCGAAGCTGGGTGGTGGTGTGGGGGCAGGTTTGTGCTGCAAAGTACTTTTATCAGCTTTTAGGTGATATGAAGTATTCAGCTACCTTCCAATTAACCACAGTAGGTTTAACATTCCAGACCCTTTTTTTTAAAAAATCATTGCCTAGTTGATGAGAACATGGTGTCTGGTTTTCATCATTTCTCCTTCTGTGTGAGTTCTTTAAAGCCTCACTTAGTGAGCATACATACATGTGTGTATGTGTGTTGATAGAGCTCATGATCTGTTGTAGATGGAGGTCTGGAGGAGCTGGTTGAGGAGTTAAACAGCGGGAAGGTGATGTACGCGTTCTGCCGCGTCGAGGACCCCAACTCCGGTCTGCCCAAATATGTGCTCATCAACTGGGTGGGTACTAAGGGTCGCATGTTGTTAGCACAAGGTATGCTGCATTCCATTTCAACTGGGAAGCTGGAATGTCCGAGTTCCTAGTTGGAAATTTCAACTGGAATGCCCCCTGAAGTCGGAGATTCGACTTGGAAAATCAGAGGGACCTCTACAACCCCAACCTTAAGTGAAGGCTGTACTTATATACTGTTTATTAGCACTTGTATCTGGTTTGTATCTCATTAAATTGGTTGTACACAGAGTAGTCTCCAACCGCCATCTTGGGAGTAGCATGTGGCTCAGTGGGCTAAGCCTGTGTGCTTGTAATCATAAGGTCGCCGGTTCAAACCCAGCCTCAGCACGTCCGTGGCTCCTTGAGCAAGGCCCTTAACCCCCAGCTCCCTGGGCGCCCCAACAGGTGGCTGCCCTTTGCGGACAGCTTGCTCTAAAAAGATCAAGTTGAGGGAGGCGTAAAAAACAATTTCCCACAGGATCAATAAAGTGATGATTATTATTATTCTTGAATTATTATTGGACACCTGTGGACATGTTACTACAGCGTTTGTATGCACAAAATGCCCCATAATGCCCTGTTATCAGATGGAATTACTAACAGTGGCTGCTTTAAACCTGTCTAGAACTGGGATCTGGTTCAGAAAGCAGGATTTCTTGCTTAGCAGTATAATCTGTCGGATTTAAGGTAGTCTGGACTAAATGTAGGTGATTGAACATAAAGGCCATTTAAAGTGAGCTACCATAAATCCGACAAGTTATCTGGCTAAGCAAGAAATCCTGCTTTTGGAAATGGGTCCTCGGAGTTGCTAAATGGCTTTCCGACTTGTTGTACTGGAATGCAGTTACCTCGGGCGTGACATCATTCCCAGCTCCGACTTCCGACCTCTGAGGTAAATGGAACGCAGCATTAGCTCGGAACTTTTCACTTTCCCTTGTCCTCACCGTGAAAAATTATGAAACCTTTTAGGTAAAAATTTGATTCAACGAAAGGGCCCTTCTGCGATTTATTATTTTTTTTCTTGCAGACTGGGGAAGGGGTTAGTGACGTTAGGAAGGGACTGTGTGCCAACCACGTCAGCTCCATGGCCAATTTTTTAAAGGTGAGTGCAGGCTGCTCCTCTGAGCTGTTTTTTTTACCCTTAAATGGTGAAGTGTTGGAAAGGTCACGCTAAGCTGACTCCCATCAGTACAATCTCAGTCCATAAGCAGCTTCCTTCACGCTAGTTTTTTGTGAGTTTGTCGGCTCCATTGTTGCATTTTATTTTAAATACAAGTAATAATGTGTATGACCAAGCTGTATAAGCTAATTTCAGCAGTCTATGGCTGCCTGTCTGTGATGTGTCACCTTCGACAAAAGCTAAATAAATGTAGATATTAAACGTTTTGGATTGATATTCAGATTCACATTCTGATCTAGAGGCTTTGCTCTTTTCCCCCCCAGCTCGCTCACTCTTTAGCCTACATGAAAATGACGAGCATACATAGTTACCCATCTGGCCAAGTGCTGCTGTGTTGTTTCACGACTTTCACTTCCTCAGATGATTTCACTGCCTTTTAAATGTTTTTTTTTTTACCCCGTGGATATGGCAAACACTGTTCCAGATGTTATTATTTGTACCTTTTTGCCATTTGTAGTTTTCAGAATAAATGAAAAAAGAATTATATTCATTTATTTATAGCAAATAGATGTCCTAAGCAATATGCCCGTGAGCACCGGGGGAGGCCCTGACAGTGTTCTTACAGCCGATCTGATTATGGGCCCTTCTCAAGGGCCTGGTGGTGATACGATTACTCTGCCTGCAACTGATAAATGGTTCGTTCAGTTGTGTTCTGAGATCAAGGCCACGATAATGGAAAGGCCTTATACTGAAGCAGTGTGATGCATACGTCTGCCAAGTGACCTTTAATGTCCAGTTATTGTTTTTTCTCTGGAATCTTTGGGCCTTTTTGTCGCAGCCAGTGACCTGTGACCTGCAACCTCTGAATACAGGAACTAATGTACCAAAGCTGCATCTTTTAAAACCATCTAAAGTAGCGTCTGATGCACATGGACGCTGTGGCTGGATCTTAGCCTAAGAGGCCTGCTTGAGGTGGGACTGGGAACGAGATGGTCTGAGAACTTCAGACTGAAGTAACGCACCCAGTTAGCTTATTGCTTCTCCTGTGTGGCTCCTTTGGTTTTAAGAGGCTTTATTTCCCATCACCCTGTGAAGGAGTGAACAGCATGTTTGCCTTTTGCAGTAATCGCTCTGAAGTTGGTTGTATTGTCAAAGTCTCTGTTTCTGTGCCTTCTGAACTTTGCTCCTTGGTGGCCATGTGACTGTTTCCTGGCATCGTTCCAGGGGGCCCACGTGACCATCAACGCCCGAGCGGAGCAGGACGTGGAGCCCGAGGCCATCATGCAAAAGGTGGCCAAGGCCTCGGGAGCCAACTACAGCTTCCACAAGGAGTCCAGTCGCTTCCGCGATACCGGCCCTCAGGGTCCCGTGGTACGTCTGGCTGGATGAATCTTTTGTCATTTATTAACTTATCTTCCTGGGTGAATGTTTGGTTTAGGGGGCTGAAATTGCTGCCCTTTTACCAGGATTGTATTTTCCTGTGTTCTTGCTCCGTTAGTGCAAGTTTCCTTTAGCAGTAATAATACTTTATTGATCCCTATGGGGAAATTCTCTCTCTTCCCACTCCATTATGCTCTCAGTGAGAGCAAAGGGCTTATGGGCTTTGCTCACGGTACCACAGATGTGATTATTCTGCCGAGAGCAGGTTCAAACGACTTTCTGATCACAGGCACTGAGGCTGGGCCACATGCCGCCCCCTTTAGACGCTCCTCTGGTTTCATCCCACAGTCCAAAAAATACGATTTAGCTGAATTGATCCATTAATTGCCCCTGCAATGGACTGACACCTCATTGAATACCCACTATACTCCTGCCTTGTAACCTCTGCTTCCTGGGATAAACCCCACGCTCATCACAACCCTCTAGTGCATAAATGCTTGGAATTAGGGTGGATGGATAAGTAACGGTACATATTCAGCTATTTTAAGGCCAATTAACTTTGAGAATGCCTTTAGTTGTACCTTTCTGATGATTCCATTGCATCAGTGCCATTTCCATGTTATTAATCTCCAAAACTAAATTTCATTTGAAACCATCTTCTACTTAAAAACCGTTTAGAAACTAAATAAAAAGTTACCTCAGACTGACCAGCGCGCATTTTGAATTATTAAATATACAGCCATGTAAAAAATGGAGACGACAGCACATTTTTTGCTGATTTCTCGATTTATGGTTGTGCATCTGTGAATAATAGCGGCATGTGGCCCAATCAACTGATTAAATATCATTTGAAAATCATATCAACTGTGTTCCCCTCAATAAAGTGTGTATTTTAAAGAAATGATTGGTTACATGTTAAAAAAACACGTATTTGTGGTTTGAAAAAAATATATATGACAGAAAGTAACAGAATTGAGTTTCATCATAAAATTCATGAACCATAGCCGAAGAGTGTGATAACTTTGAGTACATTCGAGTAACAGCAAACATGTATTTCTTAATAAATAAATGAAATATATGAAATCATTTGGGTAACAGGACTGAGCGCTGAGTTTGCGAGCCTCAGACATACTTAAAATATCATCAAGAAACAGGAAAGAAAGTGAGAGAGCATACTTTTGGTTTCCCTGTGGTCTTCAGGCAGCTGAAATGATGCAGGGTCCAGTTGAGCATAACACATGTGGAATGTGCCAAATCTTTTAGGGGCAGAAATGTATTGGGGTAACAGGACTGAGTGGGGAAAAAATGTATTTAAAACATACATGGGAAATACTGTCACACAACTATACAAAAAAAATATTTTTGATTTATGAAGGTTTCTAATTATATTTCATGGTGAAGTGTAGCATTAGTGAGCAGTGATAGGTGACAAACCTTTTTATGGTGTCCTAGGTAGTTTTCATTAATGTTTTGCATTATGCATGTTAATTTTGCAATGAGGACATTAGCGTGATAATAACATGTATTATAAAGCTAGTTTTCATGCATATTTATGCATATAATGTCCTGGGGGCACACATGGCTCTGATTGGGTGAAATGACTCTCTTACTTTCTAGAAATCAGATAAGGAACCTTTCATGATCGGTCACTGTTTGTTTTGTAGACAAATCTGTGTAGCATCTGGTTTCAGCCGGTTTTGTCCTCGTTGTTGAAAATGGAGCCGAGTTTAATCCACCGGCTTTGCAGGAGGCTAATTATTGTTTGGCAGCACTGAACGGGCAGCAGAATGCAGGTCCAGAGGAGAGTCGGGCCTGATTACACAATGCTATCAGCTACGGGGCTGGCTCAGCGTTGGCAGAGGGTGCGCTGACTGGGTGCCAGTGTGTCTTTGCAGTTTTGTTTGTGTGCACGTGTGTGAGGTGTGGCTTTGGTTCTGTGCTTTCCTGTCCATATACAAGAAGAACTTCACATAGAAAAGGTAAATATTACGAAGTGTAACTGTTCACATTCCCTTTCCGCTTTCAAGAAATGCCTCAAGAAAATTCTGTTCCAGAAATTCTTCTATCTTCCGCTCCATGTTTCCTGAATGCTCTTGGTGTTGCAATTTTTGCTGACTTGAATGCTTGTCTCATTAGGTTCCCGCTGCGTTTCCAAGTCGTCGTTTAGCTGCTGCTCCTGTACTGATTACACTTAACTGGGCATTCAAGAAATGCTTCAAGTCTGCTGGATCAATGGCGACCCTGCGCTCCGCTTCACTCGCAGCTGTATACTTGGCAAATGAAGCATTTCATTTCATTTTCTTTTTCGTTTCGTTGGAAGTTCCGCCTAGCTGCATCGCTGCCTCGTCAATTTCTCAGCAGCGCGTTTGTTTGCATTGCGCCGTTTGTCTCGGTTGTGCTTTGGAGAGAATCATCTGTGGAATAAAAATAAATGTAAATATATCTGTTATGCTTGACAGGGTTAGTGTCGCATTGCAGACCGCATCCTAAACCTGACCTTGTGGCAGAACTCGAGCACGTCGATGATACGCTCATGTCACTCATGAGAAATTTGATGCCTGTAGGGTTCTGTCTATCAGAAGACCAACGCCTTGTCTGAGATCAAAAGGACCAACAAGGACAATTTCTGGGCACAGGCTGAGGTAAGAGTGCATTATCAGTGATAGTTTAACAGTTCGCTTACAGGCTTGTAATGATGATGCATGCGTGTTGTATTTGAAGCACTTTTCCAAATGCAGATGACGTGCGTAAGTGCGTGCCTGCTTGTGTGGTGGGGAAGTGGGGGTGGATCCCAGAGGCTGTGCCTACGAATAGCATGAGGTAATCAAGTCACCTTTGCGGCGAGTCAAAGAGGAGGCTTCCTCCCTCTGGCCTTCAGAGAGACGAGGAGTCCCGGCGCCAGGAGGAGCGCAGGAAGGCGCTGGAGGAGCGCCAACGGCTGGAGCGCGAGCGCAAGGAGAGGGAGGCCCAGGAGGCCGCCCAGAGGGAGCAGAATTACAAGGAGAGGGCCCAGCTGATCGACCAGAAGAAGTGAGTCGGCGCCGGTCCCGAGAGGCCCTCGTGCCACGGGTGTGCATGACTGCTCACACGTTTTCTACCTCTTATAAATGTAATTAGGTAATTACGTATTTCATTTCTGTCGTACTTTTGGTGAAATGTACTGCCTGGCATGATGGCTCCCTGGGTAGTGCCTCCAGAGCTGGGAGCTCGAATCCCACCACTGCTCTGAGTGTGTAGGGATTGTGCGTTCTTCTTGGTTTACACTGGTTCCCTCTAGGTACTCCTGTTTTCCGCCGGAGTCCAGTGACATGCAGTTATGCTTATCAGTGTCTCTTCATTCTTGTATAGTAATTGATATCATGTATGTATGTATGTATGACTGCGTGCCTTGTGATGGACTGGCAGTGCATACAGGGTGTCCCCCAGTCTTGTGTCCTAAGCCCTGTGATACTGGACAAGCAGTTAGGAGATGAGTGAGTGGGTCGTGGTTTATATAGCGCCCTTCCTAACCCGTCTTAAGACTGAAGCAGTCTAAGAAACTGTTTCTAATATTACCTCTCAAATTTTCACAGTCAGATGCTTCACTTTTGCATTGTTATAAAACCACTAACAGTAACATTTTCGCACCATACCAGACCTTAAACACTGCTGATGATAAATCGCACTGATAAAACAATTGCTACTGCTTCCAAGATGTTGAATAAGAGACGTAGTGTAGAATAATTCTGGGATGTAACTGTGTGCCTTTTATTTCTGCCTCTTTGTATCTGTGGGATGTAAGGCATTCTACTTAAAGATGTAATCTCAGGAGGGCACCACTGTTGTTAGTTAACTGCAGTGGACTTAAAAGCAAAACTAAAGCTGGATACAGCATGGAAGTGTGGAAAAGATGCAAGCAATTGGAAAGAAGAGAAGTGAAGCTGTCTGTGGCGTGCTAGAATGTACCCATGATCTGTAGGCCTCTGCTTCAGGTTCTGTGGCCAGCAGGATGAATTCACCATTGTGCTTAGCTTTGGATAGATGTCTGCTGAATAGGTTCGATGTATTTTTGAGAAGTTGCCCGGAGACAGCCGAGCTCATCCTTCCCTCTGATTCTGCCAGGAGGTTCCAGCAGCAGCAGGAGGCTGAAGACCGGGAGAAGGAGAGACAGCGATGGGTGAGTGGCTGGCCATGTGAGGTTCTCCGTCTGCACCTACCTTTTATGGAGAATCCATAAACCTCTCCAGACCTCTGGAGAGCAGGACGTGTAAACCGGGCGTGTTTGCCGAACAGCATCTGTCCATCGTCATACTGGGTGCCCGTGCAATCCGCGGCACAGGTTCCGTGGCGTCTCGGACGTGTGCGTTCTGTAGGCACCGTCGTTGACCCGCAGCGATGCTTTTAGGAGCAGCAGGAGGCGGGGCGTGCGGCTGCACAGGAGAAGGTGCTGCGGCGCAGCCAGTCGGTGGAGACGGCCCACGTGAGTGTCCTTGCTAAGGCCAGCTCTCTGCTTTAGTACCGCCACACTTCCTCGTCTCTCATCTGTCGTCCATCTTTCTCAAGTTTGTTGCCTTGTCGTCTCTTCTCTGCAATGTCTGGACCACCTTCAACTGTGTAAGGTCTACATCTGCTTTTGATTCCTCCTTTAGACTTGCTCTTACAACAGTTCAGTATCTACAACTATTCTAGCTTCCTTCTCTGCTGTTGGGGTCTGGACCCGCCCTGGCCTCCATTGTCGAGGTCTGGAGCCACTCTGGCCTTCCCTGTCGGACCTGCTTTCTCCACCTTCCTTTAAGTTGGCAGTCTCCATTTTCTCATCACCTTCTGCTGGTGTTATTCTGGACATCCTCCCCTGTACCAGCTTTGGCTTCAGTTGTCTTGACCGGAGATTCCATCTGAATTCGTTCTCTCTGGTCCTTTTTATCACTGTATTGCTTAGCTCCTCTTCCCCAAAACTATCCCTGCTCTTGCCTCGTCTTGCCCCTGCTCTGCACAGTGGCTAGTTTCTCTCTTAAATCCCTCTTATGCCTGTAGCATTAACCTTTGGCATAGCCCTCACTGTGACAGTTAAGCTCTCCTTGGCCTTGTGCAGGTCTTGAATGGCTGTTTCTTACAGGAAGCAGCCTCTGTCATCTCCCAGCGTGCAGTGAACCCCAGGGAGGTGTTCAGGCAGAAGGAGAGGGGCATGACCCCGGGTGAGAGAGAATCATCTAGCAGCCCGCAGCCAGGTGAGGAACAACCTAAGTGTTCAACTGAATGTTTGTATGTTTCGGAATTTTGGCGTTTAGCTGGACAGTGACCATGTTCCTCAGACCCTCGATGCTGCATGATAACTCAAAGTATTTATTTTGTCTTTTTCAAATTTTGCAGACATACTTTCGATCAGCGCCAGATTTTTGCCCAAAATGTTATAAAAACTTACTGCAGTTAAAAAAACATAAATTCCAAAAGACTCGTATTTTGATTAGGTTACTTAAGGTTAGGGCTAGGTAGTGGGTTAAGGCTGTCATTCTTGGGATTAGGGTAAGGCCATAGACATGAATGGCGAGTCCCCACAATGATAAGCATACAAACATGTGTGTGTGTGAGTGTATCCCGGTATCTCCTGTATCTCTGTACCTCTTGCCATCTGTCTCCCCTTCTCTAAATAACCCCAATTCTCATTCTCCCCGCCCCCCCACCACCACCTGGGCATCTCAGGCCGGGTGCAGAGCCCCTTCTTGTCCAGGCAGTTTTCTGACCCAGAGCCTCCCGCTTCACCCCTCCGCCAGATGTCTCCGTCCCCTGTCCGTTCAGCCTCTCCCGCTTACTCAGCAGGTCTGTGACCCGAGCCACACGCTCACACACACACCTAACTGAGGGTCTCCTTATACCGGCCTTCATTTCCTCTGCAGAGGAGGAGTGTGGGGGCTGTCTGGTTGGGTTTGAGCTCTGCCACTTTAATTACCCTTCTTGCTCAGTGCAAAACTTTCCTACGTTGTGCTGGTCCCTTGTAACTGAGTCAGTTTCACTGCCACAGCGCTGAGATAGCGCTTCCCGAAGTTGTGGAAGTCGCTTTATCTCGGTCGCCGTCGTGTGGCTCCCAAGAGCAGGCCCGGTGCTCGCTTCCACGAAGGTCACCATCGGGGTGAAGCCGGGGAGCTCTTCATGTCTCTGTTTTTGGGTCTGCCAGAGGAGCGCCGTGCCCCCCCTGAAGAAACCACCTACCGGGCCGCCACTCCCACGCAGGAGCCGTGCAACGATGTCGCTGGAAACGATGCCATCTACGAGGAAGCTTCTCTGGTACGTTATCTTACTACCCAGCTAATGTATGTCAGCCCCTGTGGTACAGCTGCATACATTTAATCAGGGTACTTATGTATAAGTATGTGAGGCATGAAGACCTTTCATATCTAAGCCGAGTGAAGTCACACCATACAGGTGTGTTTACACGCTTACATATATACATATACATACATACACACACACACACACACACACACACACACACACACACACATGTATGTATATGTGTGTGTGTGTGTGTGTGTGTGTGTGTGTGTGTGTGTGTGTGTGTGTATGTATGTATGTAATGTATGTATGTAATGTATGTATGTAATGTATGTATGTATATATATGTGTGTATGTGTGTGTATTTCTGTGTCTGAGAGCAGTGATAGGCTACAGCCCGTGGTTTACTAGCCTATCATTGAGCCTCCATCCGTTTCCCAGGTGGATGTGCAGAACTCATTCGCTTATGAGGTGGACGAGGGGGCCAACCGGGGAATCTGTGCCAGGGCTCTCTATGACTACCAGGCTGGTGAGAGACTCTGCCCTGACTCGCTTATCGGAAGCCGCTGTGGTCTTCGCAGGAGCAGCTGACATAAACAGGGCGTGTTGATGAACTTGCTGAGCCAACTGGAGCTCCGTCTAACCAATGCATATTATTATGTTATAATGTCCTTTTCTCCAGGGTGTGAGAGTTGTGCCCTGGCTTTGAACTTGGTGCTGACCCACTGTAACAGAGTTATTTACAGTAGTTTAAATCTTGGGATTTAAGTCTAAAACCATTTTGGTACAAGTTGAGCTAATTGATAGACTATCCCTAAAAATCTTTTGGGAAGTTTGTAAATGGCTTCATGTATGGATGGCCAATTAATCAAATTTTAATTTCAATTATGATTTTGGCTTCCAACAATTATTGAAACAAAAAAATTGAGAATATGAATATTGTGCCTCATTTCATTTTGCAATGAAATTCCTTTTTTCTTTTGTGTTATACCATAGATCCTCATCATTTTATGGGTTTCTCAGTCGAATTATATTTAGAGTTCAAGGAAATCCAGACAGGGTTTTTTTTTTTTTTTTTTAAGAAGTTCCATGAACACATGATGGATATTTCCCTTGGGTGAATTTCAATATGCGTACTTGACCATACTTGTGTTCTCATGTACCCGTTTTACGTCATCTTCCATTGCCAATGACCAGGTCCAATACTAAGAACACAAGTACAGAGGGCAGTAAAAATCCCTGGATGCTGGTCTTGCTCTGCCCCAAATATCAAAGATACATCAGTTGCATCCTTGCCACACAAGACCAATCCCATGATTCATTGCGCTCCAATTTTGTTTTTGGAAGGTGAATAGGCAAGACCAGAAGTACGGTCTTTTCGTTCTTGGTATTGAGATTCACCCATAATCAAGCAACTCTAACGTGAAGCCTTCAGTGCTGGGGGGGCTGGATTACATAGCTAGTTGACAGCCTCTGCTGAATAACTTGTGACATATTGTCATTCCTTCTTCCTGACCGCTGCTTTCTGTTTCGTATCCACAGCTGATGACACTGAGATCTCCTTCGATCCTGATGAAATCATCACAGGCATAGAGATGATCGACGAAGGCTGGTGGCGGGGGTACGGCCCTGATGGGCGTTTTGGGATGTTTCCCGCCAATTACGTAGAGCTGCTGTAAACCCGAGCCCCGGCATTCTCAATGGTTTCGTATGCTTCAGGTGGGCTATGCCCCCCAGTGGTCCTGACTGGAACTTCAGCTAGCTAAATGGTGGTTATAATAATCAAGAAGGCCTTTATATTTGATTTCTTCTCCATTCCAAAAGGTCTGTAAAGTACTAGATAATACAGGCCGAAAGTAGGACAGTGGTTCCTTTTAATGTTTTGGGTTTTTCTTTATAATTGTCATAAAAACTGATGAAATGCCTACTTTTAAAAGCTGCTACAGACGCCGAGTTGGGGCACAGTTTGAAATCTTGTGGAAATTTCCAGCTCGGCTCTTTGGTGAATTATATCGTGCTTGTCGTGTTCCATAGAGGTGACCCTTCCTTTTGCTCTGCTCGTCCTGTCGTAAGCCTTGCTCTTCCCCGGCCACCCTGAAAGTCATAACCACAAACGTGACTTAATGTTATTCAAGGTTTTGACAGATTTAGACGGCAGAGAGGGCTGTGTGTCCGTTACACTACAGCTCAGGAGGCACTTATTCTGCTATTTGCTTTATTTCTTTCAAATCCCTGTATTTATTTATGAATGTATTATTCTTAGAGTAAACCTGACTTTGCTTGGTATGATTTTTTTCCCCCCTCGTATCCCCCACCTGAATGTTTTCTACACTGCTGCTTGTTTTCTTTATTCTGGATATCGAATGTGGTTTGTCTCCGCTTTGTGAACAGTGTGATGCATGAAAAGGGCAAAGCCAGAATATGAAAGGCCGAAGCTGAATCGAGCAGATCAGGGACGCCCCTCTTCGGAACAACTTGTCATGAATAGAACCAGCACCCAGCAAATATAAGAATTCTCATTTTAGTGCAGATTTTTCTAACGCCATGGAGGGGAAAGATATAGTCAGGGCTGAGACTTGGAGAGTCGAACTGTCCCTTTAAATTTCACATGCTAAATGTACTGCTGGTGTAACTGCGCGCCGTGTCCCTTAAGAACAAAATGTGAAGCCTCTTAGAAAATATTTTGGATAAATGAATGTTTTGTTAATCATATCCGCCAGTGCTCTTGCAACTGATCATAATAATCAAGGTAAACATGCAATTTTTTTTTACATATAGTTCAGAGTAATTTACTTGATTAATATTGCCATATAGAAGAACAGATGGAAGGTGCTTGTGTGGATTCACCTTCTGCTAGTGAAGCTATTGATATGCTCTATGGGGTCTTAACTGTGTTCCTCAGACAGGTTTCTTCATCACTGCCTTCCTGTTGAGATTTTTTAAAAATCACTTAAGGACCAAATGGTCTTACTGATCGCATTAAAATGCCAAAGGAATAGGGGTTGGAGTGAAGAGATGTTTTCAGGGTGCTTTCACTTTATAATTTAATATATATTAATCTGCACCAGCTCCTTTTCTAATAGTGTTGTCTTTACCTTCCCATTCTTTTAAGTTGAATATGTCGTGACAAATTCATGGGAACAAATTTGCTTGTACTTGAATAAATGATGGTGAAACTGAAAATTGATTCTGAATTTCAGTTGGGATGACCTCACTCATCTTAATTTCGAATTATTACATTCTTGTCCACACGGCCAGGCATGCACAACAGGACGCCGATTTATAGCATTCCAGCTCTTATATCCCGTGAAATTCCACGCGCTCCAGGTTTTGCTTTTCTGCAGGTGTAGTGCCTTGGTTCGGACACAAGGGGGCAATGTGTCCTATTTATAAATACCCCCTTCCAGCACTTGGGAAACAATCAACATTGTGCGATATTGCATATAGCAACGTGTCAAAGCACCTACGTTGAGTGCAGTTTCTTCGGTCTAGAACATTTTCTTAAACTGCTATTAGTTACTTTACCTTGCCTTCAAATGCAACTATTTTTGTTCTGGATTTGTATTTTTCAGTTCGCAAAATGATTTTTTTAGTGCTGCTTCGATTAGACGAGAAGGACACCCAGCAAGCTGCACTTTAGCTTTTGATAGTTTTATTTTATTTTTACTGGCTGCCAAGGGGAACCCAACTACAAATCTCCATGCAAAGGATGAGACACAAAATAGTTCCGATAGGATCTCTAAATACGGGCTTTGTTGCGTGAAACAGCACTTAGATTACTTCACATCCCATCGACAGGGTTCCACACTGGGCTTCAATTTATTCGTTTATTTTGAAAACTATTGAGGTCGCCTTGGAAATTTAAAGGAAATAGTGCGCCATCTCAGCTTTTCTGAAATACTGAGAACACACGCTGGGGGACTTCGACAGACAGCGGTTTTTTCGGACGTTGCTTACAGTTAAGAGTATCGCTTTTAGTCTCAAACATGTCCTTAAACCTCATGTTTTATACGTGCTCAATAAGCAGAACATTTCCTGGAATAACAACGTCAATGCGATAACAGCAGTCTGGGGATTTTTGTTTTGTTCACCTAGGTTTCAGTTTCGAAAGAAAAGTGAGATTATTCATGTCTCCCCTTTGAAAAAAATACACGTTTTAAATCTTTTTTTTATGCAGGTTGTCCGTAATTATTATGGTCGCTGTTACCATGTTTGCTTTTGTGAATTTGAAGTGAGATTTGCTGCCAGTTGTAATGTGTGTTTTGCACAAGTACGGGAATGGGGACGTTGGTGTATTCAGTTGAATTCTGGAAAAGTAAAGAATGTTGCACAGAACTATTGCAACATCCCATCTTTATGTAACTGGTGAATGTGGTTCTCTTTTAGGCCAATTTATTGAGAATATCAACATTCTTTTGAAAGGAGAACCAAGAAATACTTGCTGGAAAATATTGCCATTTCACTTCTGCAAAAATGGTTTTGGAACTGCGTGGTTGACCTCTTCATTACACATATTGCAGTGGCTGCATTTTAACTAAATCAGCTGAAGTCTCACAATATCACAAGACCCCAGATGGTGGAGACAAGAATAGCTGTGTGCTACAGATGAGCAAAATTCCCAATATTTCCTGGAATAGTGCAAGTTAAAAAAAAACGGGCTGAAAGCAGTCAGTTGTGTTGATGGATAGTATCGCTGACATCTGTCCATTTTCGCTGCGTGTGAGCAATTATTTTAGGTTTACCTAACAATTATCGCAGCTCAAACTGAGTGCAGCCACCTCCTTCCTAAGAGTGGCCTTCAAATTCCTACAGCTTCTTGCAGTTCCTGCTCTTCTTGGCCCAATTTCCAGAAGCCTTGTGCTAGTCGTCCTTCAGCAGTTTGACTGACTAATGCAGGTTCAATCACTCCGTTGCTCTGGGTTCTGTAACAATTGCCAGTAAAGCGAGTCTGACCAGTAAGACCTGCAGCTCATGACTGCGAGGAACAATGGGGAGGGTGTTGAGCAGTGGAGAGTGGGGTCAACGGCTATGTCGTGGAAGAGGGCTTCCTGCATGTCATGGAAATTATGTACTCTGTCATCAGAGAGCATACAAAGGAAAATGTGGCCCTTTTCCTGGTAAGTGAAGAGGTCATGAAGTGAGTCAAACTGTAAATCAGATCATCTGTCATTGTTTTTATCAGTATATTTTTTTCTGATTTCCCCTTTGATCTGTATTTTGATCACAAGATCCTTTGAAGGTAAAAATGAGAAGTGACTGGAATATGAATGGAGGGGAAGGCAAACGGAGGAGGACAGATTTGGATGCTGAGCGAGGAGATGTTACATAGCAGTGGCATGTTTCACTCTAATGACTGGAAAACACCAGTGAGTGCAGAACGCGTGAATGAAGAGCAGTGAGAAACATCGCCAGGTGCTAATCGAGTGTGGATCATCTCCCAGGCCTCTGACTCAAAACCAGAAACGACGGTTTGCCTGGAATGACAAACCAGATTCATTTCTGGTTAACCATTTCATGTCTGCAGGCTGCTGACCTCAGCACGAGCTTGAAATGAATAGCTGGGAATTTTCTCTCTGCTTTTAACTCCTCTCTGCTGCTCGTCCCTTCAAAGTGCTCTTAGCTTCTACCTTGGTTGTGACTCATCGCCATTCTCGCATTCAGCTCTGGCAGATAGCCTAACGCTTTACCCTGCTTCTGTTCACAATCCAGAATAGTCCCAGTGATTCAGTCTGTATTATTATTTCCATTCTTCTTTCCATTATCAGTCTTTCATAACGCTTTACTGACAGATGTATGTGATCGAAATGTTAACGTTTGCTGCTTTAATGTTTTTAATGTTTGGTGTCTTAAGATTTTTCTATTATGATCTCTAAATGTTTTTCTTTTATACCGCTTCATTTTCAGTTTAGGAGTATGCCGCCAGTGGTTCGGCGCGTGTCACTTCTGTCGGAGATCAGAAAAAGCACTATCCACGCTTAATTCCACAGGTC
>JAODKF010000046.1:13135714-13146075 GCA_026779585.1 Mormyrus proboscirostris | reverse complement strand
CCCCCCCCCCCCCCCCCCCCCCCCGAGTCCAAAAACACGCTGAGGTTAATTGGAGTTACCAAATTGCCCACAGGTGTGAATAGTGTGTGAGAATACTCATTGGTCGGTAGGTGCCCCATCCAGGGTTCCTCCTTGCCTTGTGCCTGTTGACCCCCCGTCACCCTGAATTGGATAGGCGTTTAAAAAAAAAAATGGATGAATGAGTTTTCTGTTTTCTGTTTAAAAATTTCTAATTGTTTAATGTGATTTTATGCAGCTCTCCCAATTTAAAGGCCATTTCCTGCTGGAATATGATTTATGTAACAACTATAGGCAGCGAAGACGTGGCTTCTTTGAGTAACAGGAATACACAGACTAATACCAGTACTCAAGATCTCCTCTGCCCACTCACAGATATTATGAAATGATATTGAATCTAGTCACTCTAACATAAATAGCTTTTTGTTTGAGAAGAAATCAACCAAGAAGGGTAATATTTAGTTTTTTTTTTTAAGTGTATATGTAGTATATTTATATGGCCTTCATAAGATATCTAGTAATTATGTCGTCCGGATTTGTGTACTCATTCATTGTCCATTCAGCTATTCCTTATTGGTTCAGTTGTTCTCAAAGGTTTGCAGAAATAAGATATAGTAACAAATATAGTAACTGCTTGAGATAAAACATGGATCATGATTCACTAATGATGAATTTACATGAGATCAGTGTGTAACTAAGACTTAGTTTGTGGTTAATTAATACATAAGTAATAGTTTAATACTATATTATTATATAAAGTGTTACCAAAAAAGAATTTTCTACAGAAAAGATCCCACTATCATTATTTTAATAAGAATGTTTTATTTTGTCCTGCAAGTCAAAATGTTTGCACTACATCTACAGCCTTATTGCTCCAGTGCGGAGTACTGGAAGAGACGCTAGGCAGATCCACAAGGATCGGTCTTCAATAGGTTTTGCAGAAAAATATCGTGCTCAGACATATGGGTCCAGGTTTCATGTTCACAGCACAAATCATCCCTTATGGGAGCTGGACCTGCAGTGTTCTCAGAAGTCAAATTCTCTGTCATGAGTGTGATCAGGGGAAAAGGCAGAATCATTCTTTTTTTTTTTGCTTTTAAAAGGGTGTTTCACCGAGATGATTGAATCATTTTAAGGAAAGCATCTCTTTTCACTGTATGTTGTACCAGCTATAACTACATGTGACGAATAAAGAATCTTGAATCTTCTGGTCGCATTCCCGAAGAATCATATCTGCCTTATCATGAGTGTGATCAGGAGAAAACACAGAATATATATCTCTTTTCATTTAAAAGGGTGTTTCGTCAAGATGATCGAATCATCTTAATGAACGTGTATTTTTTGGGCACATAACATTGTTTTTTGGACCTGATCATTTCTATCTGGTGTTTCAAGGAAGCAAAATGTAAGATAGTGGAGATAGTGAAAAGATTGAATCATTTTGTTGAAGATGACTTCAAAAGGAACAGCTTGAAATTGCTTGAAGTACACCATGCAAAGCCAAATATTAAATCATTAATTAAATATATGTTCAATAAATCACGTATTTTATTAGGTATGTTGATTGCTTGATTCAATTTTCTAAAAGGTTTCCAAAAGTGCAAGCAGAGGCCGTAATTTCTGATATATTGCATTTTGGTGTGGTGTGTGGAATCTTTTGACTAACCGCAAAGATACATATTGACTCATTCGGATGATGTGCTGGCTGAAGGTGAGATGTTTCATTTATGAAAGGCAGTACAAACTGCAGGCAGCATACATGTACGTAAAAAGAGTGTCAATGTGTTTATTATTTGGAAACGAATTCAAGGCTTATTTAGCGTGCCGGTCAAATTAAACTTTTTGAAGGAGTTTATTAGATGTGGGTTTTTATATGTTAACACTCAAAAAAAGACAGAGTATATCATAAATGGACACATAGTCTGTCAGATGGTAGAATTATTCCAATTTAAACATGATGCTCAACAACATCTAGGTATTATTTTTGGGGAAAATACAGGATTTGTAGTGAATATTTCCACCTTGTCTAGTCAAAGTCAAAATTTGGTATGTACCCGATAAACCTCTTTAGGGTAGCATGAATTATCAGTGGGGGCAATGGCCTTACCTGTATGTATCTGGGGTTGCTGGTTCCATTCTTGCCTTCATTTCTCTGTCGCTGTGGAACTGGTATATTCTCCCCTATTAGTGCAGGTTTCCTTCGGATTCTCCAGTTTTCCTCTCACAGCCTAAAAACATGCAGTTTGGTTGGTCCTGAATTTCCTGTAGTTGTGTGTGCATCGATTCTGCAAAGGGATTAAATGAGATCTGCGACTCCCAGCTTTGTACCCCTGTGCCTCCTTGGATTTGCTCCAGGCTCACTGCCACTTTTTCAGCAATTACATTCTTTTGAACATCTAATGGAAGGTGAATTGCGTTAATATATTATCGTACAATATGTATCTAATATGTCGTCAACAGACTAAATGATCAATCGCAAGGGGATTAATGTTTTTGTTTAATTTTGCACTAGAAAGTACCTGTGAAAGATGGGCAGCCAGTCTGGCAGTTCGTTATTTTGACATTTAAAGGTTAACCGTACTTAAATGTCAGTCACTATCCGTTTCAGGCGAACACACGGGGCCTCTCCAAATCATAGTGATCCGAAACTTCTATCGCAAAGCCAGATTAAATGCTCTCAGAAACTACCGTAGATAATGACATATTTTGTCCTTTAACTGTAAACATATTTGACAGTTGTTTGAGAAATGTAAAGGGGATTTTCTCAGGTAATTTCACAGTAACAATTTCTTTAAGAGCCCAATATGAGAAAATATGAGCGGAATGAGAAATACAAAATTAATTTACTGCAATTGATTTATATCGTCCTATTCGACATACAGTAAATGATGCTTGTGTTTTTAAAATCCTTAATCTCAGGGAAAGTATAAACAATAAATGAGTTAAACAATAAATTTCATGACAAGTATAAATTATGTTTCCAGATGCTTCCACTGCGGTTTCATTTATATTGCGTCTTTTTTTAAGGAAAAATGAATGAATAAGTAAACAAATGATATTAAATGGTATTTTCCTTTTTGAATCCAATATGAAGGGATACAACCTAAGCAGGCTGATTGTTATAGTTTTGAGTCGTTGACCTTGCAAATGCACTAACGGTGCTAATAGCTTGTGTTCATTGCCCCCCCCCTTCAAAAGAGCTGCCCATTCTCTTGTCTTGCATGGGGCCCTGATGTATTAAATGTCCTGTACATAAAAAAGTGTCAGGTGCCAAAAATAACACAGGAAAAGAGGTTGAGAAATGACTCAAAGGACTCATAAGAAACAGAAAACAGGGTCAGTGGTTTATCTAAATAGAACCTCAATATAAGACCCATATTATGTTCTGAATTTGCTGACCTGGGGCATATTTTGTACTTTTGTGTTTTGTACATCGGTGATTAAAACTGGCTGCGTGGATGATTATAGTGCAATTATTTAACAAGTTGGTGGAAATTAGCTAATGCAGCAAATGTATTTAACTTAAAAAGGGACTTAAAGGGGAAATGCTGTAATTAGTAATGACATTTCTTAACTTCGCAGTGACCAGTAATGCCAAAAAAAGAGGGTCGTCAGGAGACAGGAAGTTACAAAAATGAAGGGCAGGGTAGATAGTTATATGAAATATTAGTGCGCAGTGTAGAATATAAGATGTTATGGGTGTGTCTGTGTGTATGCAGTACTGTGCAGAAGCCTTAGGCAATCACAGATGATGTTTAAAGGCAGAGCTGGACTGGAATTTTAGCCCTGGAGTTTTGGGTGTCCAATGGCCCCATGACAAGGGCGCAGCCAGACGTTTTATGGAAGTAATGTTATGTCAAATACCTGGTAAATTCTGTCAGCCCACATACACATCAGCCCACTGGGAAATTACCTGGATTGCCAAGTGGCCAGTGCAGGTGTGCAGTAAGTACTTCATATTTCCTTGAAAAAAAAGAAAAAAAAACTCAATTTAACATTAGAATGTATGCAAATTACTAGCAATAAAAATATACAAGGATTTCTTCTGTTTTCCAAAATGTTACTGATATCTTGTTGGATGCCTACAAGTGCCTTCACACCGCTGGAACTTTTTTCTGGAACCAGGAACTTTTTTCGTATTCACACCACAGGAACTTGGTACCACATCTCGGAACAAACATGGCTGACTCCATGAACACGCTACTGTGTGTTGTTGCTTTATATTTTAGCAGATTTGGAGTGAGATTATTTTTTCGGAGAGACAAACAAACATGAAACACGAACTAGTCAAGCCACATTAAAAGCTTTATAAAACATTTTAGCACATTCATGGCGATATTCTTTTTTCGAGAGGCAAACAAACTACAAGCCGCCATATTGCAATTACGTCACAGGGGATTGAATTGGAAAGAATTAATCGAACACACCAGTAGTTCCTCAGAGGCAGTTCCGGAACCCTTTTTTAGTACCTGTTCCAGACTATGTACTTTTATTCGAACACGTACTGTGGAGGTGCCAGAAGCACCACTAGCGTGGAAGTTACGTGAAATTGTGGGAGAAAGATAGAAGTAGCGGTGGAAAACTGAGCAAAGGAAATTAGTTTTGAACTCACATTTAATAAATCGTTTGATACATTATTGCTTGTTCGATCGCAAACCAACGCAATTTTGCCGGTGCCGGCGGTGAAACTTGGTATTGGTACTTGGTGGAATAACGTTACATCATTTTTATTTTGTGAAATTCGGAAGATCGATCTGCTGGCCAGATTTAATAGGAAGCATGAATAATACTGCAAGTCGTACAAGTAAAATATTAATAAAATGCTGCGTCAATAACTAAAATAACTTAAAAAAATACGTATGTATTCTCCATTGTTTCGGTGTAGCAATGTATAGTTTCATATGAAATTATGTGTGAAGTTTAGCCTACGAGCGTTTTGCGTCTCATGCTTATTTGGCATAAGTTTCCCAGTTCCTGTTGTGTTGTGTGAAAGCCACACACGAAAGTTTCCAGGAGCTACAATAGTTCAGGTCGAGATAGCCCAGGAACTTGTAAACCGGGACCAGGCTCCGAAGCCGTGGTGCGAAAGCACCTTATACGGACACGCCCCTTCGGTTCCCAAGCCTCTCTTCGGCCCCCTAGCAATTCCCTGTCACCAGCATCTCTCTTAACTTCATTAGTTAAATCATTAATTTAGGGATTGATTAACCAAAGATGGTATGCTAGTGGTGGAGCAGAAAAAATACATGGGTATGTTGGGTGGGGTGATTTTAGGGTAGGTTCTGAAATGGCTAAGCTGACACACTTTGACAGGCATAATATATTAGTTTCAGACCAACAAGAAGATCATTTAAACATCTTTTTCCCTTACTACCTAGGACTTTTGCACAGTGCTTTGTATCTTTTTATGCATAGCATTTTAGCCATTTCTCAAGTCCTTGTCAGCATGTAATTAAAAGGCAGCACTTCCTGTGAGTGCTTGCAGTCCATAGGACTCTGTGTGTGCATATGTCAGGAGGAAGAAAAAGTGTTGCAGTGAAGCTCCATTTTGATAATGCACTTCAGGCAGACATTTGGAAGGTATATATACTGTGGATGTGCCCCTTATAAATGTCAGACGTTCTCTCTTAAAATGGCGTAACTACTATTGTATTAAATTGTGTCATTTGTTTCATTATTATTTCAGGCTATTCTAAATTTAGCTTCTTTTTTTTTAAAGTGTATTTCACATGTTGCATCTGGATGACGTTTGGAAAGTATAATATCCACTTTTCTATCTGTGGGAACATAATACCTTTGCTGTTAGGTGCATTTAATTCAAGTCTGAGTTTTATGTTTTTCATATTTTTAAAATATTAGCCCTGCAACTAGCTGCTAAGCTGGTGAGTTTTGAGTTTCCAAAAAGATTGGAAAGTGTGTGTTCGTGACAGTAACGTGTGGGTTATAGGTCCTATAGGCAGCCTGCTGGAGCATAAAGGACTTTCACTACTGAAATCTCAACTCCAGTTTTGCCTCAGCCAGCCAAGGGGAATCCCCAACTATGTGTCAACTGAATATCACAGAAGAAGGTCCTCAAAGCTGGGGAGAGGCAGAAATATCTTGCTTATTTTGCACCATACATGCTGGCTGATATGGAGGGTGATTTTGTAACATCCTTTGAGGTCTAATCTATAAAAGAACAGTTGCTTCTCTGATAAATGCAGGACCTTGAGTTCAAATGATGAAATGCAAATGCACAGATGCTGGTGATAACTGTCTTTGCTGAATGTTTCAGATAATGGCTTTTTTTTAATGATGAGAATTGTACAATTTAACATTACTGAGAAGTAAAAAAAGGTAGGTCAAATTTTTTACTGAAAGCACGAGTCATATGTTACAGTATTTGTTTGTCTTATGTTTCTTGCTCGTGTTCATATGTATTCAGAATCAGCATCTTTACATAAAATATAAACCACAGGGGCACATAAGCCAGTTATGTACAGTGCACCAAAAATGTTCATTTGATTCTATGTAAATACTCTCCCAGTGCAAAATAGAACCCAAATATGTTTTGAATAATTCTGAAGACATGTAAATGACTGCTGTTCTACATACGTATGCGGGATTTCTGTGTTTCAGTACCTATATCTCTTTTGTAATCGCTTTTGCCTGTATCGTTATAATATATAAAATATGCACACACACATTCATATTTACACCAACAGGAAATGTAAGGCCTATGGGAAATTAAACAACAATTGAATAAATAAATAGCTATGGATGGTCTCTTGTGTGACTTGTTTTTAGCTTGTTTTGGCTTGGTCTTTTTGCAATGCCAGCTATTCCTATTTAATTTATGTAGAGGCTGCACAAAGCATTTTGCTGCAAAGTCAAAGCAATGTGCTGAATTGTAACATAACCCCAATGGGACTGGAACATGCACGGCCGTTATTAAGTGAGATGTAGGCAGGAAGTGACACAATCAGTTCATTTGCCTGCAACTACTATTTCAAATTATATCCTTTCATTTAAAAAAAAATAAATGTTTTCTCCACCATCATATTTTAGGGGAATTCTGCACCATTCAGAATGGGATGTGATACATGCAAATTTCATGGGGCCCAGGGTGGTAATCTCCTGTCCATATTACTTGCGATGACTTGGCAAATGACAAAAATGAATTTTAAAAATGCAGATGAACCAAATGCAAAATTCTGTACACTGTACATGGGCAGATATGCAAATGAAGAGAGCGTGGCGGAGGGTGAGTTTGAGCCAGGATGGGGTGGGGGCAGAGCTTGAATTTGCACTTGCACTTTATGTGTATGGTTTCTTTTTGATTATTTGGGGGTAATAAATAAGGCTAATTCAGCTAATTGAGATTTACTTTGAACAAGCGTATAATTTAAAACTGATATATTAGTATTTTAGACAAGTATTTCAAAAATAAACATCATGCTTTAAATAACATTTTAATAATAAACAATTTCTGAATATTTGGGCTACATATTTTCTGGATCACATTCATAAACATAAATACAACTCGTCATATACATACTGTATAAGATTTATTGTAGTTTTAAGTGAACCTTTGGTAATATTTTCACTGAGAGGTTACGTATGTAGATGATTTCCAGAATTTTTCCTACTCATATTTGTCTTGTGGCCTTATTGACTCAACAGCTTTGAATCTGATTTCTTTTCATCACACGATCAAATGAGGAAAATGTGATTTTGGGAATTTCCAGTCAGAGCGCCTCAGAAAACTTGAATGTTTTTGTCTGTTTTTAAAGGTAGTTCCCCGAGGCCTGACGTACTGTAAACACTTCTGCATATTAGCATGTAATTTATATTTCGGTCAAAAAAAGAGCAGTTATTATAAATATTTATTAGTATTGCTTTACTGTTATTCACAGGAGAGTTTAAAAAGCTGTCCTTGATGTAATATTTATGTTTTATCTAAACGTGCTAATTACATTTCGTTATGTTTCCTCAAATTTAAAATTAATTTGCTAAAATGTAAAGTCTTTTTGCTGATGGGGTGTTTTGCATTTTTTTGTATTTGTACTGCTTTGGAAAGAATATGTGGAAAGTTGCATTTTCAGCATATTAAAACTTATTATTACTTGTTAACCTATTAATTGTGCTAATATTTATTGCAGTTGTAAAGTTATTAATTTGTCTTAACATAAATTTTCCTGGTATTTGTTTTGCATGTTTGAAGGGTTATTATATCGTTCAGTGTAAAACAGAACATTCAGAATTTCTCTGCTCGACGGAAAACGTCCAGTATAGTACTCAGTCAGTGACGTTAACACAATTTAAAAACTCGAATTCCCACGGTACTTCACCGTTCGGGAGGGGCGTGGCCTTTAGCAGTCGTCCAATGACATGTGTTCGTGACAACGAGACTCTACCTAGCCGTATGGTTTCGAAAATGACACTTCTTATGTAGTTAACATCAGACCGTTGTATGGAGTAATCGGAACAGTAAAGTTATGGGAGATTTAAGATTATAAAAACTAAAGTACATCAATAAGAGCTATCGACGACTAAAAACGAGTATATGTGCCATGGGTAAGTTCTGTTTCTTTACTAACCAGCTACGAAACGGAAACAAGTATGCATTTTGCATATTGTTCCTGTATACAATATAGGAAACATTTTACAGCTCGCAGTTAGCCCTCCGTGTTAACTGTGTCAGGAGGTTATGACGTATTTTGCTTGTTAATTTGCTATATTAATGTTTGATTAACCTATTCAGTTAAGTGGCGTGTATATCACCATTGATGGCTGTCACACAATCAAAGTTCATTCATTATGTTTGTTTTGTACTGCTTTTGCGAGTAATAAGTCTGTACGCCGTGGTGTAAGTGTTTTCCTTATTTCTATTACATTATATTTTCTGGACTTAACGAAGACAACGTTGATCGTAGCTGCTGCCAACGCTTTAGTAATACATATTTCTTTAAATTCTGTGGCTGGCGCATATTATTGTTACTCTGGTTGATATAATATTATATCTTTTAGATAATTTAATGCTTTTAGGAAACTTAACTTGAGTGTCAAGCGCAGACGTGTGATAAGCATGCTATAGCCTACAGTATTAATTCATGCACCGTGGCAATAGTTATTTTTCATCAGGGTATTTGCACTGTGGCATCGCTTTTCTCACAAAGAGTGTAGAGGAAGTGGTAAAAGCTACTAAGCACAACATGTTTAGCTAAATTTACTGGCTTCTGATCGCTGTCACCGCATCTGCTTTGCGGACTGGTGTGGAGCAGCGGCATTATCGCACAAGGACTAAACTCTCAAAATGATCGAAATACCGGGGAAATACTCCTAATAATAATGCACCCGGTGCATAACGCGACATAATGGCAGCTGACAAGCATCCACAGTTTATTTGTATAGGATTATTTTAAATTGTTTCCTCATTTTACAGTTTCTGTAATGCATATTATTGGTAATTACTGAAACAATTTCAGTGTGTTGCCCTGCGATTAAAAGTCACATATTGTCGAAACTGAGCATCCAGCCCTGTGATCTTCAATTAATTTTTACTGTATGGGTAATTATTTGTAGGTTAACTCAGGAATAGGTAGATATAGCTAGGTGAATAAATGACCGTCATTGTTTGTTTGTCTATTTTTATTTTTTAAATGTTTGTTTATGTCAGTGGTTAAGTGAGATGCCTGTACTTGTTCAGTACTAAATCAATCACTGGTAATAATTTCACACTTGTTTTGCTAGGTAGGCTAAGTCTAGTTAGCAGTATGCTTCTGTGATTTATTGTAATTCGGTGTTTGTGAATGTTTAAATGAATGAATTTAAATGAAACCATTGCGATTGATTTCTTAAAAATAGAGCATCATGTCTTACAGTGAATGTAGCAAAAGAAGCAAAGACCTCAACAACTCGCCGCAACACAGGAAATGGTTAATCTCATGAGTAGATCCTCTGGCGTTTGCAGTCAATGATCTCATTATTGGTAGCGGTGTGAATGTGAAGTTTGCAAAAAGGAAGTGCATTGTTATTTTCATGGGGGTGCATGATGTGCGGTGGCATGATTAAAGTTTCTAATGATTATGATGACATTCCACAGACGTGGAGTTCCCCCTCTGCATTCCGTAAGATGAAGTTCGACAGGCCAGTCAGAGTATCAGAATATTAAGCTGTGAAAATTGTTAGAAATATAAATCCGTGAGTTATTTCAGAGTCTTTGGCGAATGGCGCCTTTTCAAACATGTTAAGTGTATTAAGTGTATCTGTATTAATATAAAAACACTCTCTAAGATACTCATTCACTGACTGTGTTCGGTGTTTTTTTTTTTTTTATGGGGGGGGGGGGTGAATAAAATGTA
>JAODKF010000046.1:13108645-13131055 GCA_026779585.1 Mormyrus proboscirostris | reverse complement strand
TTTTCATTACAAAGATATTGCAAAAAAACAACCTCACCGGGTCATTTTTGACCCACTTGTGCATCTTAGGGTTAAAATGATTTTTTTTAACCTTATAGGTTTGTGTTTTGAGACCTGTCTAAGATGTGTGTGAAGCACAGGTCGTGTGTTTTGCAATATTGCCTGTGTATACATTCCAGTACCACTCAACAGCCCACTCATTTTGAGACCTCTAATGAAATGAGATTGTATGCTTTATCAGAGTTTTACTTTTAATCACCATATTGAAGTGAGCTTTCAGTGTTGACTTTCTTCTTTCTTAGAATTTTCTCTTTCAAGTTGATGCTCTTTTTCTCCATTGCCACCGGCTCACCCGTTTCCCCTCGTGTGGTTTTGTCGAGCTCTCAGCCTGGCATCCTGGGATATCCACCACATAAATTATTTTTGTTACAGATATGATTATGATGCATGGGTATCCTCAGAATATATTCCACCGTAATGTTGTGAGAGAACGGCTTCAGTTCTTCCGGTTGTTTTCCATATGCCTGGTGATGGGGGAGGCTTGGGCTTGTTGAGGTTCTGAAATTGTGTTGAGGATCAGCATCCACGGAGGGGAGCGTAAGGGATGAAGACATGGAGGGTTCACTGCAGACGGCAGAGATGGGCCGTGGCCGAGTAGATGTGCGCTGGTGACTCAGACGAGGCCAGATCCAGGATTGGGGCTCGTGGCTTCGCTATGATTCAGAGCAGGGGCTCTGCTTCTCGGAACCATCGCCTCGGAGAGGAACTCGATTCAGTGTGAAACTGCCGTCTGGTGATGCTGCCGCTGAAGCTGAGCCCCGGAGAGAGCGTGAACAGGGACGGACAAAAACCCCGAGAGACAAAGAACAAAAGAGTGAGGCACACAGTGTGTCACACAAGCACATACATGTAAAGCTGTGCCAGGTTGGGGGAGTGTTAGCGTGCTTTCCCAACAGTCTACTTTTTGTGAAAATATTGATTCAGAAAATGTAGCGGTTTAGCTATGGTCACTTCCCAGTTTCATTTCAGTCCTGCATCTCTCTCATCTTCTAATAATTGAGCGTAGTACGTCAGGGAATATTTCTCCGGCGAGTTGTGACGCTGCGTGTCTGACCTGTCTGTTTGGAGGGGATTCGCATTCAGTTTTGCTTGCCTTGCAGCCACGGTCAGCAGGATTTACTGCTAAAAAAAAAACAGAAAAACTTTTGTAAATGTTATTTGTTAAATCAGATATAAGACAAGTTGTTGTCAAAGATGTTGTGGGCACATTCTGCAGTTTTCCCTAGGGGGAAGCCTGCTGGGCCAGTGTTACTTACAGGTTTGCTTAAATGCTGATTAGCCTAGCTGTGCGGAGGTGACCTCGCCTGTCAGGTAGAGATGGTAAAACCGCTGCAATGTGAGCACAGCCTAAGGAGGTGTGGCTGTCATTTGTGCCTTTTTTTATTCCTTAAATTTTGGGAAACAGGTAAGGAGTCATGTTACTGGTTTACACTATCAGGTGACTGACAGTGTAATATGGCTTCGCTGAAAATGTTCTTTAGAGCCTACAGCCCTCTTGAAAGGGCAGCTTGGAGCAGCTGAGTGTTGAAATTGCTTGAGCCTGTAGGATCATACCAAAGGCAAAGTTAACCGGCAGCAATTTCCCAGACTGCTCTGTTTGAATGCCTGGAAAAAAAGAACCTCATGTGTGTTTCTGCAAGTGTCATAGATTTGGTGTGAACCAAGGTCTTATTTCTTTCCTATTTCATCTGGATGTGAAACTGAAATTGAGGTTTTCGATGACAAATTTCAGCAGCCCTCATGGTTGCTCTGAGTTTCATTGGCTCATATTTTCTGTCGGCATATTGTACTCCGGGTCGGAAATTCGCACTTGCACAGAAAGAGCCCGACGGATAATGGGCTGCGGCGTATAAGGCACTGGATACAGTCACAATGTAAAACTGAACTGTACACAAGGCCCACGGCGTAGCGTTGGGTTGACCTTTGGGATTAGGTGTTTGCAGTAAGTTTCAAATGCAGTGAAAATAAGAGCATTAGAAAAAAAAAATCAGTGACACAGAACTGACACATTTCAGTAAGTCTTCTGTGTTGGACTGTCGTATCGGGCATTTCCAGCCCCCAGAAAGCGCTGGAGGTTTGATGCCTTGGCTGTTTCCATTCACAGCACAGCATGGAAACGGAGATGTCTGGTCCTGTCAATGACGGGGAGGATGGTACAGCCACTGGAGAGTTGGAGATGGAGGAGAAGACATTTTTGGCCAGTTTGTACCGCTTCATGGAGGAGAGAAACACGCCTATAGAGAGGATACCGCATTTGGGCTTCAAACAAAGTGAGTTTATAAACACGCTTTGCATGTGCTGTTCATATTTCCTCAGATAATGACTCAAAGCGAATGGTGTCCCTGATGTGCCGTTTCAGCTTATCTTGTACCTCTGTTGTGCAGTTAACCTCTGGAGGATCTACAAAGCTGTGGACAAGCTCGGGGGTTACGACTCTGTGAGTACCACTACTCCATAGATTGATACGAACAACTAGAATTTCCTGCAGACCTCTCCACAGGTTCTTCTAGAGAGCAGCTTTATATTGCTAGGTTTGGCACACAGCCAGACAGGAAACGTTCAATTAAAACATGGCCCGTCTTGTTCAAGCGTCATAGTGGACAGTGAAAATAAAAAAAAAGATGACAGGCAAGTGTGGCTGGTTGGTTCCACAGTAATTTACAGGTCAGTTGGCTCATGTGTGAAGGTGGAGTTATGTTGAGCGGCAGAAAACCGCAGTTCTAAATATACCAGTGCTTGCAGATGGAAAACTTTATACAGGGCATCAGGGCGTCCATGTCTAAAGGTTCATGAGAAAAGAGATGTTTACGTCCCGCCTAAGGTGGTAGCTGTAGGGTAAACGGTCCGAGACATGCGCCCGACTGACCACCACATCTAAGGCGGCGAAGCAGGATATGTGCATGATTTATAAAGGTGTTTGAGATGGGGCGGCTGGGCTGAGCAGCATAGCGGAAGAAAGAAGCCGATATGCCGCACCAACTTGTTGACAATGACCGTTAGTCTTGTACCACAACAATGAGAAGGGAGCCATCTTCAGTTTCCACCCTGCCGACTTCCTGCGTCCTCATTGCTCTTTCGAAGATGGGCAGGGACCGAGTCTTTCTGCTGTGTGTCTGAAGTGGCTTTAAGATGGCGTTCATCAGAGGTCAATTCAGCTTGTTTAGTAGGCCAACCATTGGCGAAAACAGAGGGTCTTTTTTCACCGTTTTTCCCCTTTATCTCTGAAGCTAAATGTGCTTCAAAGACAACTGAGACTTAAAGTAGAGTCTCGCGTGAAAAGAAGGCCAAAGAGAAAACTGGGAAGTTTAACTAGTATAAAACTGCTTCTCTAGAGCAAGTTAGTGCACTATATACTATAATCCTTTTGGAGGGAAACCGTGGGGCTTGTGCCATCTTAGGGAGCCACTCCACAGGAAAAATAACGGGTTGTACAGCAGCATAGACAGGGAACTGCTGACGACGTAAATGCGAGGGTCCCAGTTCGTTAATATCTGTCTAAACGTAGGCAAGTGTAGCGTGCTGAGTAGGGCAGCGTGTGCCCGTGTTTCTCAGTGAATGTGGCTGACGCTGCCCCTTCCCCCTCCAGGTAACCGCCCGGAGACTTTGGAAAAATGTCTATGATGAGCTGGGGGGCAGCCCAGGCAGTACCAGTGCAGCCACCTGCACCCGCAGGCACTATGAGAAGTACGCACCCCACTCCTGCTACCCCCGCCTGCTCCACCTTCCCTTGTTCCAAATACCATAGTTGAACAGACATACCATGCACTGTTTGCCTTGAAGTGTTTTTTGGTCTGTTCATTTTCTACGGTCATGATCATTTTTAAGGGCCACATTCTACATGTTTAAACCCTGGTCTTCCCCGACATGCCTCTCATTCTGTTGTTTCGATTCTTTTGTCCTTGACAGGCTGGTGCTGCCCTTTGAGAGACAGCTGAGAGGGGAGGAGGACAAGCCGCTGCCCCCAGCTAAACCACGCAAGCAGTACAAGAAGAGCCCAGACAGCAAGAACAGCAAAGCTGAGGGCAGGAAGAAGAGGAACCAGTTAGAGCCTGAGAGCCGGCTGGGTGCTGAGGTAGGATGCGTGATATTGTAGTTATTTTACTAGAAGGTGTTCTGAGTATCTGCCACACTTTTACTAATGGTAATCACAAGTATTATGAGAGTAACTTTCATCTATGCTCCTCAAATGTCCAGGAGAAGTCTGATGATGACGCACACTGCGAGACAGGGATGTGCACACACTCTGTTGCCTGGAACCTACCGGCTGACCGGCCGCAGTCTGACCTCTGCGGCCCACAGATGGGGTTAGCCACAGTGAAAGACAAATCTGCTGCTGCCTGCCCAGTCTCGCAGCTGGGCAGTGGGCTGTTTCCCAGCATGCAGTCATCAGGTGGTGAGGTGATCTCTCCGCTAGAGAAAAAGAAACGCATCGCCCAAGCCAGCCTCGGCCTTTCCAAGCTAAACCACAGTCCAGAGAAAGATAGCGGGGAGAGGCCCTCTGTGATCCACTGTGCTCAGTCCCCAGGTCTTCCCCGCTCGGACAGAGCCCACGGCTCCTCTGAAGCATCCCCGGTTCCCCGATCATCTCCCTCCACATCTCGCAGCTCCTCACCCTGCTCTGTGTCGTCCGACGACTGCCAGGCCGTCCTGGACGCTACCACTTGTGTGCAGAACCCCGTATCACAAACTCCGTCGTCCTATGTGGGTAATTTCACATCTGTCTCCTACACTGGTGGAGTCTGCAAGCCTGTGACCTGTTATCCCAATGTTAAGGATGCAGCTGGCTACCTTAGGCATCACAGAGACTTTCTGCAGGTCGAGCCAGAAGGGGTCAAGGGGCAAAGACCTGATTCAGCTTGGAGTCCAAATTGCAAAGGGGAGGACATAAACCCTATCCTCAAACCCCACCAGACATCATCTTCTAACTCCAGTTCTGCAGGATACAAGCCTAACTGGGTACCAACCATGCCTAACTTCACTAAAGTTCATCCAAAGACTCTACCATCAATACCTTTTCAGTCAGGCTATAAATTTACCCAAAGCCTCAAGAGACCAGCCATGGATGAGATGAGTGCTTATGGGAAGAAACTGCAGCTGGTGCCCTCACTGTATCAGGGAGATCTAAAGGAAAAGTTCAAACCAGGCCTGCCCAAACCTCTTCCTACCCAGCATCCCCTCTTCCATTCCCATGCCAGCATGACAATACCATACCTCCTTCCATCCTATGAAAAGACAAGACCTATTTCAGGCCACCAACTCAAAGGCCTGCAGTTGCCTCCCTTGTTTGTTCCTGCCCAGTTGACTCTTCCCGCCACCCAGCCAAGTTCAATGTATCGCCACATCATGGCCGGAGCTGCCTACTCTGTTCCATTAGAAGCAGTGCGTCCCTATCCCTATCCGTTACCAATCTGGCAACCCCAAGCTGGGTACACCATCGCTGGCCTACATCCACAGTACCCCAACACTAAGCTGTGACGCAAGTTACAGCTGTGTCTTGACTATATATGTCTATATTTGACTGACGGAGGTGGGATGGGGCTCCATCATGCAGATCAACCCTCCCCCCCCCCCCATCTAGATGTAGGGGCTGGTCCCAGAGTCTGGCCGGAAGTCAGAGTAAAGGCCCTGATTTAGCCTGTCGTCTCAGCATTAGGGGGTTTACAGGTGTGGATTCAGCATAGCAGTTCTAGAAAAGGTGCCCTTAACGTGTTGGTGATAGGCTAAAACATTTTTAAATGACAGACCTCATTGCAAGATAATCTCCAGTGGTTACATCCTCAAATTTTTTAGATTAGCATTTCACTCAGGATTTGGATTCCTCTTACCAGTGTTCGGAGTTGGAGAACATATGCAATGTAGTATATGGGAACATATGCAATGTAGTATATGGGAACATATGCAATGTAGTATATGGGAAGCGGACATTTGAAAGTTGTGAATGTGCAGCTGTTTTTGCCAAAATAAGCATCTAATGCATCACAATAGCAAGAACTGTTGATCAATTAAACATTTTTTTAATCCAATAGGCCAGTACTGTATGTCTCTCATAAGCATATGACTGGTTGAATTAGGACCATGATAGTGTTGTTTATGAGGCCTCCTATTGTCTCCAATGGGCTTTGTTGTCATGTGAACAATACAAAAGTGACTTCATCCTTGCAAACTCTATACACTACAGCAGGACTGTTTTCTGCGTAATGGATTATTGAACTGCATTTGGTGGTGCAAAACAATGGAGAGTGGCTCTGAAAAAATAATTTATACTCCCTGTTTCCAAAAAATTTAATTTTAATTTTAACTGTTAGCTGAAAATTTGTTTCCATTTAGACATTGGATGTGTTTCTCATGTACAATGAGTTAACTTGGAAATATAGATTACCTAATGCATGAAAGGTTTTGCATGAAAATTTCAGCAATGGATAAAGTACTCTGCTCCCCATATATGACTGCACAACTCATTCATGTCAAGAATAGGTGTACTGTGGAGATCATTTATTGGAAGTTTCTGTAGACACTCTTCACTGAACTGCCAAATGTCATGGTTACCTATGATAATTGTATTTATAGCCTTGTTTCAAGTCTGAGCTAGATGTGACAAAGTTATGTTGTTGTTTGTTTGTTTGTTTTTTGAATTACCTTGTTTTGGAATATCTCTAAAATAGGTACTACTGGCATTCAGTCTCATTGAAATGTGTTTGTTAATGTGGGAGTGGAAATGTAGAACTTTCAGTGTACCCTGTGACGTGGACATCAGAGGGAACATGAATAGCTGTGTCCTGGTTAGGGCTCCCCTCTGTGGCAAGAGCGAGTATTACACATAGATTAAAGTTCATTTGCCTTTGACTATGCAAATTATTACCCTACGTTGCGATGTTGCAAAAACAGGGTTCTTACTGAAGAGATATTCTGAAAGATGTATACATCAGCATGAATGAGTCCAGCATATCATAAAAGTCTTCCAGCAAAATGCCTTGCACTGGCTTGTTTGACAGTGTATGGTTTATGTTATAAATTTAGTAAATTCACAGATTACATGTATTGTATTCATTCTACAATAGAAACAAATGTGTATTTTTGTACAAAATTAAAATAAAACATATAAAACCCAATGTACTGTAACCATTTTAGTTCTTTCAGTATTCATAAAAATGAGAATACAGACGCTCCTCTACTTACGAACTTTCAACTTACGAACTTTCAGACATACGAACGAAGAGGACTGTAAGTCCAAACTGTGTTCATTGGGCTCCCGTTTCCTGCGCGCAACATCGTTTTTTATGTGCGACAAATCCGCCTAGTACGACTTCTAGCAGCAGCGTAGCGCGCATACTCCCAGCATCCTAGTTCCTTGTACTTGCGTATACCCTTAAAATGATGTTGAATAACGACTTATGAACATTTCAACCTACGAGCGGCCGTTTGGAACTTATCTCATTCGCAAGTAGTGGAGCGTCTGTAACTGCACATGTCCCAGCAAACCATGATAAGCTACATGTATGTAACATGTGCTTCAGTGAACAGTGTCACTGTGACACACGGAGCCAGTCTTGTTGGGTGTAAAGTGGGGGCACACCCTGGATAGACGTATAGTTTGGAGTCACCCATTCACCTGACCCTGAGTACAATGCAGGCTTCCTGCGACAGGCAAACTGGGCACGATGGGCCAAATTCTGAGGGCTTCATGTGACTCATTTAGCTTATAATATGTGCACTGAGATGGTAGCTCTTTGATAATATGAATCTTTGATTGTGACACAGAGGTAACCAGACATCCCATTTTCCACATTACTGAAGTTCAAATGATTGTCCAGATAATTAGACTGGAAAAAAAAGAATTGGTCCATGATCCTGCCAAGGATAAGAGGATAGAAGATAGATGCATGGAAATTTTAATTGGTGAAGATAACTTCTGGTAATATAAAAGCCCCAATTTCAGTGTGAAGAAGGCATTTCAGCAACTAAATGTTTTGAGATAAGCTGTATTCTCAAATTCATCAGAGTAAAACAACTAATGAAACACAAACATTCCCTTGCGATTACTTCAGTACACTGATCCTAGATAAGTTTAAACCCTTACAATGTAGCAAAAGGCAACACTGGTCCAAAAATCTGGCGAAAGCTGTAGTATGTATGTACTTTGTAGCTTTTTTTCAGGCAAAAGGTACTAAAATGAATGGAAATAATATATAGAACCGCTTTTTTATGCATGTACTGTAGAAATGGTAACGGAAATACTACCCATAGTGGGAAAACCAGCCTATGAACAATCACAATGAACTCAATCGAGAAAAAAAATAACACCTCTCTTTTTAGCTTACCAAAGCTTATCACTTGCACTGATTAATTCCCTTTGTCCCGTTCCTCAGGTTTAGATTTGAAACATTTATAAAAAGTCATATATAAACATGGATAATTCTGTGAGAAAGTCAGCAATGACATCAAATGCAAAAAAAAAAAAAAATGTTGCACGATTTGACTCGGTTTAATGTTATACAACACAAACAAAACCAATACAAATTTGGGGATTTTTAAAATTATATGCTTACAGTTATATTAGTACGGAAAACTCAAATCAAACTCCTTGGCTTGCTGAAAACTTTGTATAACCAGTCCTGCTACAACGCATTATATTACATGGCGAATTTAGTACCCAAGTCCAATACAATGCAGAATCGCAAAAAAAACAGTACTTGCGTGATTTTCAGTCGGAGAAGAACACTACACAAACTACAAAGCGTTATGGTGTTAGCGAGAAAAAGTACTTGCCCGCAAAAACATCTATGCAAGTGAAGAATAGGCTAGTGATGTCCGATTTGTGAATTAATTCTTCCCGTTCCCAAATCTAACTTTTTATAGATCCACGCATTGCACATGACAAATTATCATACAGAAACATAGGAACATTCACTTTCGCTTTTCATGGAACGTCTGTAGCCATTTTACCTTTAGTGACCCTACGTATATCATAATCCAGTGCATTTGTGCTATGTGCATGCCCAGCTGTGTGGTGGCTGTGGCGCACTATTCCCAACTCATGATGGTCGAATGACGCTTTGTGAACCATTTGCTGTATTTTTTGACCCCACTAGATGGTGCTCTCTATTTAAAAAAACGCTTAAAGCATGCACCCGAAGGAAAGCTAGTGGGGTAATATACAGCAAATGATTCAGTGTCATTTTGGCCATCAGTACTCCCGAGTCTCGGCAATCACAAGTTGGCGAGTTTGGCACCCGTTGCTTTACAATTCTCCTGTGAATCATAAGACCCATAGGAGATGTTTGTGATATAATTTACTAAAGCATTATTATTATTATTATTATTATTATTATTATTATTATTTTCTATTAAAAATGCATATAATTAGCTTACTTAATTGATAACTGGTATCACTGATTTTATTACTTAATTAATTTTGTTCGATGTAAGTTACTAAGGTTTGGAGTTGTGTTCCCCCACCCTATTTTTCCCTTTGACTATATGTATTTTTATACGCGATTGTAGAGAATGTGAGTTTTCAGGAACACAGTGGCATTGTAGCAGAACTGACTTCTACATACTAACAACAGACATGTGGCTTCAGTGTCAGTGCAGATCAATCATTACTATCAATACAGTCCATTGAAATAATTATAGACCTAATTGCAGATAACCGGGCTGCATATACTGGTCTGAAAAAAATGCTTTTGTTTAGTCTGTTGGTGAAGTACTTCACACAGTCATGGTAAAAATTACAGTAGCTTAGTGTAGGCAATGACATAACATTCTTGTACGCTTCTCGTAGCGCTGAAAACTCAGATGATCACAGTTCAAGGTGAAGAGGCGGTTTAAATTCAGGTTTGATGAAAAGTTCTGCATTGAAAGTACAATCTAATCTAAATCTCATTCCAGTGTACTTTATTTTGCTATTTTCAACAGAACAGTGTCAGCAAAGGGTAACTATGGCAAGAGGGTACAGGAAAATATATAGCTAGGAAAACCAGATTATGTTTCCGTGAGATAACCACAGTATATTTCAGTGGATCAGTAAAAGACATTCACTGTTTTTCTAGTAATAGTTCAGGCGATATTTTGGGTATACTGTTTTTCATTTGTGAAACTGGTTTCATTGTCTTCTTATTACCACCTCATTCTGAAATTATTTTATGTCACGAATCAGGCTGAAGGTCTTTTTTTCTTTGTGTTTACACGTATGAAATTCATAGGGGACTTTCCAGCAAAGGTTTCCACAAGTAGAACCATTCATAAAAACATTACACATTCACAGGCAGGAGCATGCGAGTCCTAGTGGCTACTGTTCGGGTACCGCCACTTTGGAGTTCATTCAGATAAACTCACTGCATTTTGAGAAGTTTCAAAACCACTGCAAAACTAGATGAGAAACTCCACCAGGCAGAGATCGCAGGTACCACTGACACTCAGCTAGCTGCTAAATATATGTATTTGTTAAGTATGAATTTGAGACATGGATCTGCTATACAGGCTGATGTACTTTTTTATTTTGTTTTTTTTTCTCTTTTAAAATCAGATCTATGGTAAAATCTAGGTCTTCATTGAAATTAGCTACTTATTTCACCTGTAGTACTAAAGCTGCAGACAATCGCTACCTTCTTCTTGGAGTAAATTACAGGTACTAGTGTTTTCCATTTGATCTCTAAAATGAATCGCTTAAGAGATTTTTTGCTGTCCTTACCACAGAGCTATGGGCCATCTTCAAATAAACAAACAAAAGAGATCTTAGAAAGCTTGCTAGCAATTAATTTTGATAAAATAGCTGATTGCATGTTGATATCTTTATATCCATCTATTCAACATCCATCCAATCCATCCATCCGTCCATCCTCTATACCTGCTTATCCTATGCAGGGTTTCAGGGACCTGCAGCCTCTCCCAGAAACCATGGGTGCAAGGCCAGGAATAACCCAGGATGGGGCACCAACCCACCACCACAAGGTAATTCCAGTTCACCATAGCATAGTCGTTTGGAGTGGGGAGTGGGGAACAAGAGAACGTGGAGGAAACCCCACAACAACACGGGGAGAACATGCAAACTATATTTTATATAGTTTTATATAGTTTATATATTTTATATTATACAACTGAATCAATCTATGTTTCAGGAATGGATACTGCCCCATGTTGCCTGGGCTGTAGGTATCTTTGATAGGATATGAGGTCATATGATGGATGGATGGATGGATGGATGGATGGATGGATGGATGGATGGATTTCAAATACTGGCTAACATGAATAAGAGTGATGCGATATATTCAGACAAAATATACTAATTGTGCACACCTGTTTCAGCCAGAAGATGACACTATTTTCCACTTTCACAAGAGGAAGCTGTTCGTCATTCCACTGGATGCGTATGAAGCGAAAATTATAGCTGACACATCTTGGCTGTAGCATTTGAAAGACAATATTCGACGAGCCTTGATTGAAGCGTATCAATTCATACTGCAGGAAAGTGCGTAAATATCTGTTCATTTGTATTTTGAGACATGCCTGCACCATGTAGGTGACAATGGAGGATTTTAGGCTTATATGTGTAAACAGTGAAAAATAATATTTTATTGTAATATAATCAGTACTCCTCAGAAGATGAGATTTATTCTTATTTTTCTGCTTCCTGGGACCCTTCAAGTGCATCCATTGATCTTCCCAGCACTTATCAGGTACAGGGGTACAGTGAGAACCTTCAAACTCCAATCGTAAAGGTGCAAGTGACCATGCTACCAGCTCCTCCACCTCGTGTTCTCTCTTATTCCTATTTAATGCTTATGGGTGGAGATGCTTCTGGTGAGAGCAGTTTTTTCCATCTCTGTTCATTAGACCCTTGGAGACTGTCACTGCCCCCCCCCCCCCCATCATAATAGCTCTGCCTTCCTACATTTAACCATACAGAGTGTTCCAGGAATCCTCTTAGGACTTGTTCCATTAATAATAGAACGGATTTTACACATCCTCAGTGTTTTCCCAAAATAAATAAACCCTTGGGCTCCCGCTGTATAGGACGAAGATGAGAGGTCAGATAAATCAAAGAAAAGAGGGGAAGCCTCAGACTGGGATGTGCGCCACTGGAGTTTCTCTCATCCACCATGTGAATTATTACACCAGAATAACTCTATTTGTTCTATATGTCATGTTGTAGTTAGACGCTATATTCAGTCACACAACTAGGGCTTGAGTTATATATAATGTGATGTTTGAAAATATACCATTCACCCTATATTGTTCTGCATAATTTCACTCCCCTGTATCAGGGGCGTCCAACCAGAGGACCACGCGATCCCTCCACTAGCACCCCCTTGAGCAAATTGTATCATCAGTGATTTTACAACTCGACTGCTGGTGGTGCTGATGTTGCTTCTAAAACTTTATGTTCATTTGCTGACCTGATCTGCAGAAGCTATACCCTGATGTAGCCAAGACCTTCAGAAATGTAAATAAATGGATGCGACCAAAACACGTTTAAACTAAAAAAAAAATGTACTTTGTCCAGCTAGTTTTCCTGCTGTAGTACGTGAGACTCATGACCAAAATTTTATCACCAGCAATGTGGTTGCCCCCCCCCCCACAGAGATTTGCCCCCCATCACCTCCCTTCAAATATTTTTACAACTCTACCACTGCAAACAACCTTCTGTATAAACATTAATAGTGCATTAGCTAGTCCCCTGATGGTTTACTGTTTTCCTGTGGCACCTCACCTTGTTAATCATCATAATACAGCACCCAATGGGACATTTACACAGCAGAAAAGCCATTATATCTTACAAGCGTGGGTTTTTGTGATGCTCACTGTGACAGAGATGCCCCAGTCAATTTGCAGCACGTAGGGTAAGCGCCATTCCACGGAGCATTGCACATCGAAAATGACAGCTGAGGCTATGAATAACATTACTATGCAGGGCTGTGATCAGAAATATACTAAATTAATCTTCAAAACAGAAAGGAAGAGTATGATCTTGTTCCACTATGCAGTTCTCTCAAGACTGTTTTTACTTCCTGCCTAGGTTTGTTATCATGGTCTCTACCGCAATAAAATGGTTTTAAATAAATAAATTCAATTTTTGAAAGAGCTGACACCTGCATTCATTGGTGCTAGTGAGTTAATTTAGTACTGGATACATCTTTATTCTGGACAGCTCACTGCACATTTTCTGGTCATTTCAAATAAATACAGTGATTTAAATTGTATCAATTCAATTCAATTCTTTTTTTAGTGTCATGTGTACAAGTACGAGTATCGTGTACAATGCTTGCTTGCATGTGCTCCTGCAGACAGTGAACATAGACAACAAGACGACTAGACAACAGGACAACAAGTGAATGTAATGATGGAGTGAATTATAAATAAGTAAATAAATAAGACTAGACTCCCAGAAATAAATAGAGACAGTGGCAGAAATATACTGTATGTATGGGTAGCAGTGGAGGTGACACAAGGATACTGATTGTTCATGAGTCTGATTGCAGTTGGGTAGAAACTGTTCCTGAACCTGGAGGTGTGGATCCAAATGGACTGTAGTCGCTTTCCAGACGGGAGGAGGGTGAAAAGTGACAGTGCAGGGTGGCTGGGGTCCCGCCTGATACGGTTCAGTTTCCCAAGACAGCGTGTATTGTGGATGTCGTGGATGGCAGGGAGCCATGATGCTGAGTGCGCCACCCGCTGCAGAGCTCTGTTGTCCTGAACAGAGCAGCTGCTGTACCAGGATGTGATGCATCCTGTCAGGATAGATTCCACAGTACACCTGTAGAATCTGCACAGGGCTGAGGGGGACATCCGGGCTTTCTTCAGTCTCCTGAGGAAGCAGAGGCGTTGTTGTGCTCCCTTGACTATTGCCGCAGTGTGACTTGTGAGGGTGACTCCGAAGAACCTAAAGCTGCTGACCTACTGCTCAGCCTCACCTCCGGCGTAGACGGGGCTGTGCTCCGTTGCCTGTTTGCGGAAATCCACAATCATCTCCTTAGTTTTGTTGACGTCGAGGGTGAGGTTGTTGTCCTGTCACCATTCTGCCAGGAGTCTGATCTCCTCCCTGTAGGCCATCTCATCCTCCACGCTGATCAGACCTATTACAGTGGTATCATCAGCAAACTTGAGGATGGTGTTGGAGCTGTACTTATCTACACAGTCATGGGTGTAGGGAGAGTGAAGCAGGGTTCTCAGCACACTGCACTGCCGGGTGCCAGTGCTGATGGTGATGATGGAGGAGGTTTTTCCACCAATACGCACTTGCTGGGGTCTGTCGGTGAGGAAATCCAGTACCCAGTTGCACAATGAAGAGCTAAGCCCCAGATCCAGGAGTTTAGTAATGAGCTGGGATGGAATGACGGTGTTAAATGCAGAGCTGTAGTCCACAAACAGCAGCCTGGCATAGCAGTTCTTGTTTTCCAGATGGGACAGGGCGGTGTGGAGTGTTATGGAGATGGCATCCTCCGTGGACCTGTTGCTACGATAGGCAAACTGGAGAGGGTCCAGACTGTCAGGGAAGATGTCCTTGATGTGGTCTAGCACCAGCCTCTCGAAGCACTTCATGGCTATGGGAGTAAATGCTACTGGGCGGTAATCATTAAGGCAGTCTATTTTATTTTTCTTTGGGACAGGGATGATGGCTGTGTGCTTGAAGCAGGTGGGGACAGATGAAACTGTCAGAGATGTATTAGATATCCATGAAGACAGCAGCTAGCTGGTCGCAACATGTTTTTAAAACGCGACCTGAGACTCCATCTGGGCCAGGTGCCTTACAGATGCTGAGTCGGGAAAAAGTCCTCCTCATGTCATCCTCGGAGAGCCTCAGGCTGGAGTCTTGTGGCGCTGCGGGGGGACGCGCGGGTTTGTCCGTTTTAGCGAGCTCAAATCGAGCAAAAAACACGTTCAACTCGCCCGGGATTGAAGCGGCGATAGCTGTGGCCACGTGTGTCCGAGGTTTGTAGTCCATCATCACAAGATATCACTGTATTTATTGGATAAATAAAGTGATTACCAGTTAAGGAATTATGATTTTCGTTATAATCAAATTCTGCACACAACACAGGCTGTCAAGATCAAACGATAAAGATATATTTAATATTTTTGTCTTCATTTTATATGTCTTTCTTGAATGTTTCTGGAATTTGTTCTACATTATGATGTACACTATGTGGAAAAAAGTACCGGGACATGCCTCTTAATCATTGAATTCGAGTCTTTCATTCAGACCCATTGCCACAGGTGTATAAAATCAAGCACCTATCCATGAATGGGTCATTCTGAAGAGCTCAGCGAATTTAAGCTTGGCACCGTCATAGGAAGCCACCTCTGCAAGCAGTCAGTTCGTGAAATTTCTCCCCTGATAAATGTTCCACGGTCAATTGCAAGTGGTATTATTGCAAAGTGGAAGTGTTTAGGAACAACAGAAACTCAGCCATAAAATGGCAGACCATGTAAAGTAACAGTGTAGGGTCGCCGAGTACTGAGGTGCATAGTGTGTAAAAGTCGTCCGTGCTCTGTTGACTCAATGACTGCAGAGTTCCAAACTTCCTCTGGAATTAACCCCAGCATAAAAACTGTGCACCAGGAGCTTCACTGAATGGGCTGCATGAAAGCCTCACATTAAAAAAACTTTCTTAAAACATGCAAAACCAGCACTCCATGAAAACATGGTTATGTGATTTTGATGTGGAAGAATTTGACTGGCCCACATAGAGCCCTGACCTCAACCCCATCGAACACCTTTGGGGTGAATTTAAATGGAGATTGTGAACCAGCCTGTCACGTCCAGCATCAGTGCCTGACCTCACAACTGCTCCTCTGGATCAGTGGGCAAATATCCCCACAGACACACTCCAGCATCTTGTAGAAAACCTTCCCAGAAGAGCGGCAGCTGTCACAGCTGCAAAGGGGGACCGGCTCCATGTTGATGCCTATGGATTTAGAATGTGATGTCATGAAAATTTCTGTAGTTGTAATTGTTAAGTGTCCCAATACTTTTGTCCATATAGTGTATGTTTACAAAGTTTGCAAGGGGGAAAGTTGTAACCGAATAAAACATCTATCAATTAATTCATATTCCAGCCAATCATTCTGGTGACGGTCACAGGCAAAACGTAATAGCGATATAATAAATCAAAATCTAAACCTGCCAGAAATGTGGCAGAAGCCTCGAAAAGCCGTTAGATGCGGTTAGAGGAAGCCGCTTTGAACTGCTTTGCAGTATTATAAATTTGATCCCTGCTCCAAAATTCAAAACAAAAGTAATCTTTTTATTGATTAATTGCGCCTCCGGAGGTAAAGTTGAGACAGTGGCACAATGGCAGTGGTTACCTCACACCTCCAGAGACACGTATATCATGTAAATGGCAAAAAAGAACATAAATATAAAGATGCTACACACACGTCTAGAGTAGGGAACATTTCTGCCCCCCCCCTCGTTAGCTATGGCAGTGACGTCCAGCAGATTACCTGGTGGTGATGCTGCACCTGCCATCTGGACCGGCACCGGTTCCAAGGCTTCTGGGTCACATGCAATGAAGAGGGAGCAGAAACCGAAAAGACGGCAAGGTTAGTGCGGAAGTACGAATAGACTGTCTGAGATACCGATGACAGCATTTACTACAGCCAGTTAAACCATGATAAGCGAGACAAAATCAGCACGGCGGGAATCTGAAGGCTCCGAGGACCATCGAGAGGGCATCCCAGAATGTCCCATTAGATCAGGCCTCCTCCAAAAGGCGGCCACTCATTGATTTCTTTACCATGTATCCTTCCATTAGAAAGCGACATGTGCACATTGTCCAGCTGGGCCACTTCTATCATTTCAATTTTTATAAGCGAGTACAGACCCTTTGATCCCTTGACCGCAGTATATTTATCATTAGATTTAGCTTGTTTCCTCTTTTTAGAAGGCTGTTGACATCAGCTGTCTGACTGACGAGTGTATCTGAAATCGGTGTGACGTTTTTAGGATCCACCCTAGCAACAGCATAAACATGGGACCTGAATAGGGGAGAAATATTGGTTGTAGCATCAACTTCGAAGAGTCTCCATATTAAACAAAATACATTTACAGCATGCAACAATTATTCCATTTCTGTATTATTGCATCTATCTATCTATCTATCTATCTATCTATCTATCTATCTATCTATCTATCTATCAGGCTTTCAATCAGAAACCTGGCTTTTGTAATAAAGTGTCCAATTTCTCTAACTATATGAAGTACAGCTGAGTGGAAAGTTGCAGTAGGCTGCAGTGAGGCTTTGGAATGAAATTTTGAAATCCACACTGGATACCATTTTCATGCTCACTTTTCATTAGATACTGAGAGAATCTAATTCAAGTTCACATTAACCTTCAGGTGTCTGTGAGCTAATCTATAATTGTCCAGAACTATTGAGTACCTCAGATAATTAATAATGTTTGAAGTAACACAACTATTTGATGTGCCAGCAGTGGATCAAATATAACCGTATAAAAATAGACGGAAGATCGTATCTTGAATATCACCTCAATTACAACATGGTTAGTTATTACCTCATGACTCACCTTATTCCAGTCACAGGTCAGAAGGGAGGAAACTAAAAGCAGCTGAAACTGTGGGGCTGAAGGTTTGGACGTGACCTTGGATGCCAGCATTTCATATCACATTTATCCGTATTTATATATTGTGCCTTTAAAGGGAGTCAAATTTGCCTGGAGCTTTGGACTCTAGCCATACAGTTTTTATTAATATAATATACATATGTCATTATAGATGGCCATGAGACATTCTGAAAGACAGGGGAAAGTCATTAGGGTGAATCTTGTGTTTCCTTTTGCGGGCAGAGGTCTAGTTTTGGGCCTTGTGGTATGTCATTAACAGAATGGCTTTATTTCCTGAAGCTGTTTAGCACTGAGAATTTTATAATGACATAATAGTGCATATATTTCAGTCTAGATATCTGTCATTCTGGGAACATCCTGACATGGAAACCAGTGCAGATATTACTTAGTTGGTGAGAAGTAGATAACTTTGAAGTTTAAAACTGAGCCAAGGACACGGGTAGTGCTGTAAAAGATGAACTATCCACCACTTAGTCGGGAGACATCAGGCTGTTCATTTTCACTGCAACCTCTGGATTTTCATAGGAACTTTTGAATTATTCCTATCAAGTCCTCCTGGTTTCCTCACACTGAATTGGCATCTCTAAATTGTCCATAGTGTGTGATTGTGTGTGTGCTGTGTGATGGACTGGCATCCCACCAAGGGTGTATGCTGTGCCTCAGCTTGGTGCCTTATTTGAAAAGCTGTAGGGCTTTTGTGACCTAGTGCTGGATAATCAGTTAGAAAATGGATGGGAAAAGCCAAAGATTAAATTATATTGAACACTATGTTATTAAAAACAGAGAATCTGTATCAGAAATCAGAAACTAGTGTTCTGATGGTCTAATTTGTGAGCTGATGAATACCCATGTGACTGTAAGCCACAACATATGCTTCCTGGTGACCTTGTTTGACTGGAGACAGTTATGCCTAGAGAACCTACTCTCAAATCAAAAAGAGGAATATAATTTAATCAGATCTTGTCTCTAGTATTCAACCTCTGTAATATCTTTATAAACAGCGATTATCAAATACAAGCTTCAAAAAGTGACCGTCAGACCATCAAGTTCCATACGAGACACCTACAATCAAGGTCATTCCTGTTGCTCTTTGTTTCTGAGTCTGGGCTGTTTGACCTTGAGTCTATATGAATTCATGTAGCACCATATTATGGCCATTCTGCAGTCATTAGGTGAATTGCTGTGATACTGAGGTCTCCATGTATTAAAATCAAATTACTTTGTACTTTTTATCAGTCTAAAATAATCTGGTCAGAGACAGACTGTACAAGTTTAGGTTGGTCCTTGTGGGTTGGGAGTAACTGATGTAAACTGTGTTTTTTTATCATAATAATAAATGGTAAGATGATGCAAGGTATTAACGGTGTCTTCCCTAACTGTTTTCGTTACATTTTTTCACACTGTCATGGCCCCTTTCTTGCCCTGTTCATATTTCTCCTAAAGGGGACACCCCAAATGAGCCTGTCCTTCCCTGCCCTTTATCAGCATCTTGTACATCATTTCACTATTGCGGCCTCATGGTTACTTATTAATGGTTTCATAATAACCAGCGAACATTTCCGATACATCAATTATACATGGAAAAAACCAGCATCAGACTGACATCCCATGCAAGGTGCCCTGAGCCCCCCCACCCCCCCCAAGCCTGACCAGGAAAGGCGGTTGGAGGATGATTGGCAAAAACAACATTAGTGTATAGATTTCTGAAAATTTGAAAATTTTATTCAGTCCTTTAAAGCAGATTTATCCATCACTGTAAGCTTGATTTGAACACCCAGCTGATGCAGGAAATGATTGATGCTGCTTGAAATTGTTTGCAAGCTCTAACCTAGAACATTTAGCAAATGTGCTTTCCTAGTTGGAACAGATATGCCATGTTTCAGTCAATAACTTATTTTGTGAGACTAAAAAGAGAATTGCTAAATTTATAATTGAAAATCGACTAGAGTTGAAGTTCTCTGTCAGAAAGTGAAGAACGAATGAAAGTACTCGGCATTCCTCGGGTCTTAGCACTCACAGCGGAGGTGTGATTCCTGCCAAATAACACAGATCATGCCTCTTTGCACCAGATGACTGTCTGAATACATTTGTCTCGCTGCTCCCCACCATCCAACTATCAGTATGAAATCACGTGGGTTGACAGCCCCAGTGTGCTGTGGAAACAAGTGGAATGTCACTGCTTATTTCTCGAAATCACATTTATTTTTAAACAGTCTTACGAGCGCAGTGATAATGAAGAGAAAGGAAGAGGCACAGGAACAGAGGGGATGGGCCCCCCGAAAATTTAATTTGGCTTCATTCATCATCCGGATAAACTGACCTTTGTATTTAAATGATTAACTTGTAAATCCCCCCCGCCCCAATATCAAACTGTCTCACGTGCAGACAAAAAGTAAAAGTCACAGGGTATGGTTTAAATTGCATGGCAAACTGTGCATTTTCAGCTCATGTGAGTTTCACTTACACAAAAATGTTCTGACGGCAGATCAAAAAAAGACTGGATCAGAAAGATAACCAGTCAGATTTTAGAGGAGATGGGTCCAAGCAACTGGAGGAGGCGGGACCAAGACATCTGATTGTATGGTCCCACCTCCTCTACAATCTGACTGGTTACCTCTCTGAACCAATCATTTTTCGTTCTGCCCTCAGAACATTATTGTGTAAGTAAAACTCCCATGAGCACAATTTCATGCTTATTCCTGTTAGAAATTTTCCTTTTGGTGCTGATAATATGGGCAAGGAGAGGCTTTCAAATGTAAGCACAGAGTGTGAATTAGTTAAGATATGGTGACAGAGTTCAGTAGCTTCAGGTGAAGCCTGTCACTGCTAAGAGCCCTAGGTCTGCACTGTTGATAATATCATATAATTAAGAGCAAAGAGAGATTGCAGTGCACAGACTAACCATCTAGGAGCTGCAGGAGAATGGTTTCCATGCCAACTAGCCTGCCTGGCACCCAAGAGTAAGCGGTTAGAAAGCTCTGATGGCCGACTTTCTGCCCTTTTGTTTCTTGTTAATTGGTTACGTGTAACTTGGGCGCACCACACCTGCATTTACTGTAAAATGAACTGCATGCTTTTGACTGCTTCTCTATGGGAAAAAAAAAAACAGATTTATACAGTATACTTGTATAGCTTTGTTAAAAGGCGCTACTCGTTACAGGATATCGCCTTACTTTCATGCAAATTTTATATTAACATCCACATTTAATATTCCTCATCTGATGTGTCTCATATGAGCTCTGGTATGTGTTATTATATAAACAAGCTCTTTTACTTAGGATGGACCGGCTGAGCCTTTTCATTGCCACGGCTGCTGCCCCAGACACAGGTGCCCATTCGTAAGCGTGACCCTGACCAGTGCAAGACGCGTCCAGCGGCTCCATAATTACAAATGTGCCATTCATTTCCCGCCAGCAAGATGATCCTATAACACACTGTTCTTTCTAAAGCTAAACTTTAATGTCCCGTACGTCATTGACACGATTATCTGACATCCTTTCCTGCACCGTGAGATATATGAAAGGCTTGTTTTTTCGCAGGCGATGAGTCAGTTTCAGTGCCATTATAATAAGTCACCAAAATCACATGGTGCATCTGTTTGAAGAATTTGCGCTAATTCAATAAATCACCAAGGGAATAGAGTATATTGCTTAAAGCAAAGAGGATGGTGTACTTCCAAATCCTGTTTCATGCTTAGATGATCACTGCTTTCCAGTGAAGAATTAAGTGCGAAACTGCAGACAGTGAGTAGGCACACCTGTTTATTATATTGCCTTTTCTAGTTGACACTGGTGCACTTATACATTTGTGTGTTACAGATAATTAGTCACTTATGAGAGGAAGTTAATGTTCCATCGCTCTTGCCAAGGTTCCCTGCAGCATAGATCAAACTGGATGCAGGAGGCTGTAAATTCAAGCCCAATTTACAGTGCTGTGTAGAGTCCACACCTTCAGTACAGCGTAGCTGCCTACCCTACGCCACAGCCCATGCTATAGCATGACCTCCACAGAGATGTAATTACAGACGTCGGGCTACAGCACAGGCAAGGGTGCACCGCTACGTAGCTACCAATGGAAAAAAGTAAAATAAATCGGACTTCACACGTCAAATGGCATGTTACTGCACATAGAACGGTGGTATGTTTTTGATTGCTGTAAGGAGAAAAACTATTTGAAACGATAAACAGCATTTGGGAAAAAAGAAAACCAATTTACTACAATTTACCTACATATATGATAATGATGATTGAAGCGACACCCCTTTCCACACAAAGTCCACAGTGAACATGCAAATGACAATGAGAGTTTGCGTTACTGTATTTGGCTTTCAGGCAACTGCCTTATAACTTCATTATATTATATCGTAATGTTTTCTGGTTTCTTCAAAATATCGCACCTTATTTTCAATATGTATGCATGTATTTGTTTGTTTGTTGGTGTATGCAAGCAGTTCCCTAAACTGCGACTGTTATCATATTTTATTTGTTTTGCTCTCAAACTCCTGATTCCCCAAACACCCATGTGCTGGGCTAAATCCAGGTGTCAGAATGGGTAGATGGGGTCAGTGAGCGTTGCAGACCAGTGTATTTTCTGCAGCAGGCATGTTTTGGTGGTTATGCTCTGATGGCTACTGAATGTCTGCCAGACTAATGTGCTGTGCTGTACACACTGTGGGCTGCATCATCCGTCTCACTCCCTCTTTTCATTTCACTGAAGATCCGGTCATTCTCTTCACTTCCATGATGCCTGTTTTTGTTTACATCTGTA
>JAODKF010000046.1:13067009-13097705 GCA_026779585.1 Mormyrus proboscirostris | reverse complement strand
TGGGCCTTTAATAATGAGGAACACAAGGTGGGCCTTTAATAATGAGGAACACAAGGTGGGCCTTTAATAATGAGGAAAACAGTGATCTAAGCACAACTGTACACCTGAAATTGATGCAAGCATCTTCTAATACGTCTGTCACCAGGTAGTCACTGTTAGTGGTTCATAGGTGTGAAAAGTTAATTCATTGGTGAATGTTTTCTAATTTGTTGGTGAATGTTTTCTAAGATCATTTCCTGCCTCGTGCCCATCACTTCCGGGAAGAGCTGAGGAGCCCCACGACCCTGGAAATGACAAGCGGGTATGGAAATGGATTGACGGATGGATTTCTTCTAAGAGTTCATTTCTACCCATCCTTTGTTCTGGGCGCCTCACAGACTGTGTATTCAGCAATGCTTTACATTAACTGCACATTCATAATGCTTTTAAAATGTATTCGTAGAGCATTAAGATCACCTTCATATTGCATTCATGGAACATTCGTAAGTAAAAGGTTTATTATACATAAAATTAATGACAAACCTTATGATTGTACAATTATAATGTTTCTTATGAAGGTTCTATGAATGGATTATGAATGCATTATGAAGGTGAACCGAATGTTCTATGAATGCATTATAAAGGCATCGTGAAGGTGGAGTTAATGTTAAGCATTACCATTTATTCTTTCGTTCAGTTGTTTTCCCAACTCCACCGCTATAATTGTCAGACGTTCCAAACAGAATATGGAATATGACCATACAGTGCCTTTTGCTGCAGTCTTATGTACACATATATATTTCTATCTTCTGGTTGGGTCCAGCTTTTGTAAACGAGCAACACTGCAATGAAGAAAGCGATGGCACGTATGTACTAGGTATACAGCCAGTGTGTAGCTGCTTTCATTTCAAGCCTTTTATTTATTTTGTCTATAGAGACCCATCATTTGTGGTCTGATTTGAATTTCAGATCTAATCAGGTGGTTTATTTCATTTAAAAAAAAACAATTGTGGCTTCATTTTGCTACGCCTAAGGGACTTTGTAGAGAATTGTGAAAATGCCAGATTTTTGAACAAAGGGAAGAACAAACATGAACAATGAGAAAATAAATATATGGACAAGAAAACCACCGACTCCTCTGCCTGATAACAGTTAGGTATCACACTAGTGGTCAAAACTGTGGAGACACCTGACATTTTTGGCAAAATTTCTACTTGTTATGTTTATGAACAATCAAAGAATGTTTGCAAATGTCATACATTGGATGATTAGACAAGTAACGGGAGTAACTGGAATAAGGTTCTGCAATCTCTAAGAATTGGAAGTGTTTCTATACTTTTGGCCACTGGTGTACATACAATTAGAGTAAATGCTGCATATCTCACAAAAGGACCATCTTAATCTCATATAAAATTATGGCTTATTTGATAAATGTTCTGCTGCATACTACATATGGAGCAGCCCAATAAAGTGAATGCAGTCTGGTTTTATTGACTAGTCATAAACAAAGTAAGTATGAAGCTTTTGTTTGACCATCTTTCTTCTGTGAAGAACACTGCCACACTGCATTACTCTCTTCCAGTGCTTCCACAACCAAATTTGTAAATATAAAGGCATACATGTCCCCGTTAGCATGTCTGTCTCATAACTGCTCACTGATAACGCTGCTCGTGGCCTGAGGAGAGCCTTACTGTTGTCTCATAGCAGCATTCAGAAAAGCTCATTACCTTCTAAATTACTTTTAACTAACAAGATGGAAAGCAACTCCGGTATCACAAACAGCTCTCCCCCGGAAAACCATGCAAGGCTTCCTAGAACCTCCGGACATCATTGAGAGTGAGGAGAATTTTTCAGCTGTCACGGTCACCCATTCTCTGTCAATAGTAAGTAGAAATTGGACTGACCCAGAATGCTTTGCCGCAGTTAAAGACATATTTGGTTTCACTGTAGTACTACTCAGCTTTTACCAGTTTAATAGTTATTGGAGTAAAGGTATTCACATGGGTTTCTTCCTGCTTTTTGGAGCTAAAAGCAGCCATTTTTTTTCAGTGTCATGTTTTACAATCTCCTGATTTGGGTTTTGTAATGACCTGTAAATGTACTGATATTTGAGTTTTGTTGATATTTGTGTTCACGTTGCTCCTGAAAGTATCTCCTTCTGGTATGTAGCTTATGGATCTGGTGCTCTCCTAAGATAAGCATATGTGTGAAGGTCTGTCATTAGGCTTGCAGGATGATTGCTAAATAGTTTTGGCCTCTGAAGGGCCCCACATATAATAGGGTTGGGTTCAGTTTGTGTATTTTCCTTTGTTGTTATAGCCATTATCATCTCTCCATAAGCAGGACGTTTTCCTGAAGGTGACAGACATTTATTTGTGACTTTGTGAAATTTGAGCAGTTTGATATCTGCTTGACTTTGTCAGGCAGTGTGTGATTCTATGGGTTAATGCTCTGTGCCTGTGGTCAAATGGTTTCTGCTTCAAACCCCGTGGCTGCATGTAGGGTGATGTCACTGCTAGGTTCTTTGAACCAGGCCTTCAATCCCAATTTTTTCTGGCCATGCGCTTTGGTCCTTGCTTCTATATAACTTTTGACAAAAACATTTTCTTGATACATGTATTAATTTGCCATACAGTGTCAAAAAAGAACTGTCATCAGTACTGAACTAGATATTAATCTGTCACTCAAAGATCCGTATTTGCATTTCTTGTCTTGCAGCTTGTAAATACATAAATCATTATGTTCAAGGTTCAAATGCGAGCATGACCCTAATCTCTCTCGTGTTGGGAAACAACGATAATACTGTTTTGAAAAAATAATGGAAAAAGAGAACACATGACATAATGAATGATGGGCTGTTGATAAATGCAGAAGATTTTCCTGGGAAAGAGCCACAGTCATAGCCCCAACAGCAGAGAGAGAGAGAGAGAGTGAGAGAGAGAGAGAGAGAAAACAAATGAACTAAAAACTGGTGCCAGATGTTATCATATGTGTTTTGTGGAAGGAAAGAAAAGAAAAAAAGAAGACCAAATGATTTTTCAGTCTTAATTAAATGCTTATTTGATATATCTTCTCCGGTCAAGTCCAACAACAAGGAAGCTAAACAAAACAGCTCAATTTGATTGTTTGAAATTTTCTGGTGTGCATGATTTGTGTTATATTTACAGTGGGAAAACTAAAGTAAATAAGTTTCTTGACCCATCAGCGATGTCATAGAACCTGTAAATTCCTGGAGAGACACATCTGTTATTTTTCATTATAACCTTGTCCATCCATCCATCCATCTTACTGCTTATCTGGGTCAGACAAAGACAATTTTTCCCTCTTCATTAAATCAGAAATAATGTACTGATACTATGTCAAGTAATATGTAAGTTTAAAGCCAATTAAGCTACAAGTACTGTATAAACAATACTCTTTCTATCCTAACATGACAATGTTATGGGTGTTACACTTAGTACACGTCCTGGGTTTGGAATCCACTGTTGATTAACAAGTTGAAAGCTGACTGGAATATTTAAATTATTTTAAATGCTACAAATAGCATGACCTTATAACTGATATGGTGAACTTATTCAACAGACCCTGACAGCCACGTCTCCTTGTTCAGACATGTCAGAAGTTAACGGTTCCAATATGTGAGAGGAAATGAACACCGATGGATTTCATTGCTATCGGGATTAGACTAGTATACAAATGAACACACAATTGCCCGTCAATAATAAAAAAGAATTTGGAATTGTACATCTTGAGGACCAATATATTGTTAGCGACGTCTATTTGCGGGCTCTTAGTAACGTGGTTCACAAAAAACACGACAGAAATCGGTCTCCTTGATGGCTCCTTGTCTCTTTAAGAGGAATTCATCCAGCGATCTTTTCAGACCCCAAAAAGCCTCCCCCAACTACCTGCTTTTGAACGTTGACGCTTTGACTGTCGGGAAGTCCCGTTCGTTTCTATTGCATCTATGCCAGCAGGCGGTAAACTGATCCCGGATACACGCTTTTGCAAGATTATAATTTGCCTGACAAAGGTAAGTTATTCACAAGGGTTTCCTGTGATAGTGTTGGCTTTTGTTGTGCATTTTCTTATATTCTTGCTTGATAATGTTCAGTATTGAATTGGACCAATGAAATTGGGCATTAAATTTAATTTTACATCATTTGAGATACATACCTATTTCAAAATACAAACTGACCCATTGTCTTTAGACTTAAAATAACTGCTTTGCGCCCTTTACCTTTGTGAACGAAGATGCATAAACTATAAAATATTTTTCTGATTTATGTGGTACTATTCAAAAATTATGACACATGGTACTTCTGGGACTCCTTAAATTTTTGGTTATAATGTCACGTATTTATTAAATACGCGTGTATATGTTTAATAATTTATATATTCTCAGATATAAATACAGTGAAACAGTTTAACGTCTTTATTGTTTACATCGCTCAGTCCCTATCTATAAAGACTTTGGCAAATTCTCTAATCACCCAATGATTACCAAAAACATAACATTTGACATAAAACTGAACATGTTTTCACACGCAAGCATTATTCCACATGCGGAGTGTTTATTTTGGCTGGCTACCGGCTCGGCAGTTACACATCTGATTTTTCCTGAACGTTTCATCCGTGCATTTAATTACTTTTCTTTAAGGGATTATTCATATGTGTTTAGCTCTTCAAAGTGTTCCATTCCGTTGTTCAAAATCATTTTGATACATGTATTTTGTATAATTATGTTAAAAGATATATTTTTTTAACTGATCAGTTTTTTTTTAATATAATTTAAAAATTATAATTTCACCACACATTAAATTAAATGACGCTTCATTTGATAAACTTAAAAGGAATTTGATTGGTAAATGAAATCATTTTTATTGTTTATATAGTTTTTTCCTCCGATTTCACACCGTTTATTACCTGCCCAGTTGCTCAGTTACACTCTTGACGTTTTATTATTTAGTTCTGGTTTCACCTTCTCTGGACAATTTTTAAATGAAAAAAGTGAAGTGCCTGTGATTTAATGCTGTAAAAGTTAAACATTTCAAATGCATGCCTGTTACATTTTAATGACCGTGTTGGGGGATTGTCATTCTAGGTAGATAGTTTACAAATTGAGCTTAAGTGAAACTGACATGAAACAATTACTAATGTACTTGAGTGAGTAGTGTACTGAATACTCAGTAGTGTCCTTAGCACATGCATTAGCCAAACCAAATCAGAGGGGTCACAGAAGGGATCCTAAGGTGACCTTCACCAAAAATCTTTGTACTAAAATTGTGTATATCTAATATTTTGTAAAAGAGGGTTTTATTTAATGCATCAGATTTCCACATTCTACAAGAATTTCAGACATACTGTGCTCCAGCAAACATCCTAAGATAGCCCTATAGCTCTCCTGTCTGTCACAAGTGGGGTTTAATCCACCAACCAACTAATACTTGGATATTGGTTTTTATTTCGTAGAACAAACAGTGATAGACAGCACAAGCGAATCACCTAAACCTCAAATTTAAACAGCAGCTAAAACTGGGGTACGTTCCGAATCCTTTCTGAAATACCCCGTGCCCTCATCCTGCCATTACACCTCAGCAGGTGTGAGCCCAGGACACCGTGCTGAAATTCCTTTTAGGCTATTACCATTGTGTCATTTGTCAGATAGACCCAGTGCCAGATGACGCCTGAGTGCTGGCAGGTGTCACAATATTGCGTCACAAAGACCCAAGCGCTCGAGGCGCCTTTGAGGAATTCATATTCAAACTAAGAAAATCTTTCACCCTGGGTACCTTGTGGAGAATGTTATTTCATGATCGCCTGACGGTGTTCAGGTCATTAGTAACTCGCCTGGTCCCCGGGTGCTCGAATGCTGCGTGTCCATTCATTTTTATCACATTTGACATTCGGATTTTAGCCATATTGCTAGAAAAACGGGCTCTATAATTTAGCAGCTGATAAAGTTAAAGCATACAAGCCTGAAACCAGAAATAAATCTCATTGGGGGGTCCAGCAATCATCTCAGTAGATGTCAACCAGGGGATGGGGTCCCCCTTGGTAGAGTTTGCTGACTTGGGGGCTTGTAATTTTGCTACATGTCTATGTGCCAGATTGGCAACAAAAAAATTTGGGGGGGTTCAAAGCCCTCAGTTTACTACGTGGCTCCGTCTGGCTGAATGCTATGAAGAGCTGTGCACCTCGCAGACCCACACAGCGCATCCTTCAGCTTCCTGTCCTGTTTCCATGGCTCTGTCCAGGACACCTTGATTCACGACTACAGACCACCATAACGGCCGTTACACCATTGCTTTTCAGGGCCTTGTTACTTTCCAGATGCTCACCACTGCAAGCTGCTTCAGAAATTACAGACAATAATGTACCACAAAACTCAGTGCGGGGTTCCTTTATTAGATTATCTCTTTATCTTTTTATCCACTTGACAGATTCTGTGGCAGAAGGCGTATGTGCTTTTTAATCTTAATGCTTGCAGGCCAAGAAAATTCATTAGACAAAATTTTAAACATATATTCAGTCCCTTATGTTTTCACTCCTTTGACTTAATTGTTTTGGATGCAAGGGTCCAGTGTCTCAACCAATATAAACAAAATTGTATTGGATTTTAGCTTGCTGTATTGTAATTTTTGATGTGCTATCTGGGAATTGTAGTGTTACTCTGAAGCATGCTTGATTTTACAGGTGTGCAAGGCCTCCCAGAAGAGCAGCAGTCTTATCACCGTCCCACAGAATCCTGGCCTGGCTTTTCAGTCAAGATCCAGTTTGTTCTCACAGACACTGAAAGGACATCAGTAAAAAGGTGAAGCGGCATAGTCTCAGTCTCAATCCTATAGTAGCTAGATCAAATTCACGTTTCAAAGTGCTTTACCACCAATCCTAAATGCATTTTAATATATTTTAATTTTAATATATTGATATATCGGCTATTGGGTTGACATACAGGGGTTGGACAATGAAACTAAGACACCTGGTCAATAGTGTGTGAGGATTCATAACTATATGTGCGGCTTGGTTTTTCAGAAAGAACTATTGTTGTTGCATATCTCCCTGGCACATTTATGACTAGGACAGGAAGTATTTGTGGCGTATTGAGAGCCACGTTATCCAGGGTAATATTGGCATACAACCAGGAAGGAAGGACCACATCCAACAGGAGTAACTCTGGACGTAAGCAGAAGCCGTCTGACAGGCATGTCTGGGTACAACAGGGGCAATATTCATGGTCGGGCTGCTATAGCCAAACCTTTGCTCTTTTGTGCCAATGCCAAATGTCAGTTTCCATGGGACCAGCAATGCTAATCTTGGGCTGTGTACAATGTGAACCATGTATTGTACTCTGATGAGTCCACCTTCACTGTATTTCCCACATCTGGGAGAGTTACAGTGCGCAGAAGCCCCAAAGAGGCTCACCACCCAGACTGTTACATATCCAGCACTGGGGTGGATCAGTGATGGTTTTGGCTACAATATTGCAGTATCCCCTAGCTTCACTACTTGTTCTAGATGGGTGCATCACTGCTGAGGATTACCGAACCATTCTGGAGGATCACGTTCACCCAGTGGTTCAAACATTGTACACGGAAGGTGGTGCCGCGTATCAGGATGATAATGCACCAATACACACAGCAAGACTGGTGACAGAAGGGTTTGATGAACACAAAAGTGAAGTTGAACATCTCCCATGACCTGCAGAGTCACCAAATCTGAATATCACTGAGCCACTTCGGCACGTTCTGAAGGAGCGAGTCAGGAAGCCTTTTTCTCCACCAGCATCACGTAGTGACCTGGCCACTGTTCTGCAAGAGGAACGGCTCAAAATGCCTCTGGCCTCTGTGCACTGTCATTCACGAGATGAATTAATGCTGTATTGGTTGCAGAAGGAGGCCCTACACCATACTAATAAATTATTGTGGTCTAAAACAAGGTGTTTCAGTTTCATTGTCCGGCCCCTGTATTTCACCATAGGCCTTGCATACTTCAGTATGAAAATGCTTTTTCATCAAAAAAAGAGAGTAATGTTCTTAATACAAACAGACAAATTAGCTGGTCAAAGTCCTTTTTTCAGTTTAAACTTATATTTTAGTCGCATCCATTTATTTACATTCCTGAAGCTCAGGCTATATCGGGGTTTAGCTTCTGCAGATCAGGTCAGCAGGTGAACATGATGTTTTAGAGGCAACAGCAGCACCAAAAGAGCTTCACTAGTTAAGCATCTCTGATATGGTTAGTAGTATGGTTAGATTATCTTTTATATGAGTGGCAATCATAGAGGACAATTTAGGGGTTGGTGGGGGAAATGGTGTATGTGTGAATGGTATATGTTTGAATGGTATAAGCATGTATTTGCATCCCATGACAGCTTGAGCCCTGAGCACCCAATCCGCAGATCCCAGCTCAGGGCCGTTATGTGCAGTCGAATGAGGTAATTCAGAGCTACTTCTGAAAGTCATCTACATATAATCCATAATGTCTTGCAAATTATGCGGTGTGCAGTTTTCATGAAAGAGATGGTGGAAATTCGCCCTCCTGGGGGCAGTGCCATCATTTTGTATGTCGAAATTATTATAGGTTTAATGAATATAACTTTATGCCTTACTATCGTAATATTGCTTCATTGGCTGACTGAAACAAGTGAAATTAGAATCAGGTGAGATAATAAACATAGAGTTCTGTTCCCTTGTTCTCAGAAATACTCTTTTATGTAGACCGTCTGGCAGTGGGGTGGTCAGCCTGCTTTTACTTACCGTAGTAACATTTAGCACACCAGCTAAACTAAACTGGTTCTGTAAACATATTCAACTGTAAATCTACTGTGTATCTGTCTAATACATCTACTGAGCGCTGTGTGAATGTCACCATATATAAGCATCTAAATAATTACTGTCTCAGGAACTTTTCATTTGCGTACACAGATATATAGTCCATGATCATTTCTGGAAAATGGTTTTCAGGTTATTCATTACTCATCGTAAATGTTATAAACATGAAATATGGAATACATAAAGAGCCACATATCTCTGAGGTCCCACTGAAGGGTACTTCATAAATATTTAGACTTTTACAGCATACAAGAGAGTAAATGCTTGGTTCTGTCATAAAAAAGCTAATAGCCACTTGTTAATCCTTAGAACCAATGTAGCTATCATCCGACCAAAAAAGGCTAGGAAAATTACAGCTGGAATTTATCAGCCCAGTTAACGATACTGTCAAGTCTGGAGACAACGGCATTTTTGGCAGTAATTTCCTGCCGTACCGTACAACAAAATATCACAATATTTAAGGAACACTGGCAAACACAGGTTGAATCCATCCATCTTCCAACCGCTTATCGTGAGTAAGGTCTTGGGAGGGTGGGGGTGGCTGGAACTGACACAGGCTGAATGTTAAACTGAGCTTTTAGAAAAAGAGAATCGAGCCTCTTGTAAAATAATACCAGAATGGTTATGAAATGTTGGAGTCGCCTGCCAGATGTCACACAACCCATGTGCGAAGAAATTATTCTGCATGACATTGTTACAAAAAAGCAACTGAAAACTGTGCTGCATGGCTGTGGAACAACACGAATGATTGTCATACTTTAAAAACACACCTTACATTGCATTTCAACTGAGTGAAACCAACTGGGTTTCAAACGCACAGTGGTCTTGTTAATAGCATTTAAAGTTTGGGCTAATTTCTTGCCACTTGAGGAAGAAAGGACGATTTCATGCTTTGCCTAGTCTGATGATTGATGAAAATTATATTTAGATAATTCTTTTGTATGTAACTATTGTAAATTCAGGTAGACTGGTGTGATTTATTTATAGTGCAATATTTATGTATTTATGTTCTACATGGGAAATAAATTGCTCTTAGAGCAAAAGCTTAAGCTGTTTCTCTTGATGTTTTTTTTAACACAGACGAATAAAAACAGACATCTAAAACCTACACCTGAACTTAGGAACAAAGGACATGAATCCTGCCAGTTAAATACAACAAAGAACAAATCATCTTTTCTGTATTATTGCTGAACAAGTGGGACATCCACCTGTGGTTGGAGCCATGATGAATAACAGCAGCAGAGCCTGGTGGGGTGAGCTGTCCTGGGACCAGTCAGGCCAGTGCCGCACCTCCGTCAGCAGCACAACCTTCCTCATCGTGGCGTACAGCGCCGTCATTGCTGTCGGCCTCCTCGGCAACACCTGCCTCGTCTTCATCATCTCCCGGCAGAAGGAGATGAGGAACGTCACCAACATCTTCATCGCCAACCTCTCCTGTTCCGACATCCTCATGTGCATCGTCTGCCTGCCAGTCACTGTCATCTACACCCTGATGGACCGATGGATCCTGGGAGAGGCCCTCTGCAAGGTCACCCCTTTTGTCCAGTGCATGTCTGTCACGGTCTCCATCTTCTCCATGGTGCTCATTGCCCTGGAGCGCCACCAGCTCATCATCCACCCTACGGGCTGGAAGCCGGTGGTGGGCCACTCCTACCTAGCAGTGGCCGTCACCTGGATGGTGGCTTGCTTCATCTCCTTGCCATTCCTCTCGTTCAACATTCTCACCAACGCCCCCTTCCAGAACCTGAGCCTCCCTTACAATCCATTCACGGACCACGTAATCTGCATGGAGCTCTGGCCGTCCGAGCGTAACCGGCTGGCCTACACCACGTCGCTGCTGCTCTTCCAGTACTGCCTGCCCCTGTCCCTCATCCTCGTCTGCTACCTGCGCATTTTCTTGCGGCTACGCCGGAGGAAGGACATGGTGGAAAGAACGCGGGACCCCCGCCAGAAGAAAGCGAAGGGGGCCAAGAGGGTCAATGTCATGCTAGCTTCCATCGTGGCTGTCTTTGCCCTCTGCTGGTTACCACTCAATGTCTTTAACACGCTGTTCGACTGGCACCACTGGGCCATCCCCTCCTGTCAGCATGACATCATCTTCTCCGCCTGCCACCTGACGGCCATGGCGTCCACCTGCGTCAACCCCGTCATCTACGGCTTCCTGAACAGTAACTTCCAGAAGGAGCTGAGGGCCGCGCTGTACCGATGCCGATGCTGGGGGGCGCCGGAGAGCTATGAGAGTTTCCCCCTCTCCACAGTAAGCATGGAGGTCACTAAGGTGTCTTCTATGAGTGTAAATACCTAACTACCTACCGCCTCTGCAAAATCAACACGGAGTAAGAGAGAGCGTAAAACGAGCATGAATCTTTCATAAGCCATATGGTATTTCCACATTTTGTAGTTAATGAAACTGGTGCATCTGCTTCTTACGCGTTTCATTTCAGTTAAGAATCAGAACATGACAGAATATTCAACTGAACTGGTCTAAGGAAATTGGCTAATGGTATTTTTCACACTAATGCTTTAATATTGTACCATATGTTACATGCTTTTCCATTTTATTACTGTGTATATTGTGTGTTTACCATGCAAGTCTCTGTTAAAATGGTAGATTGATCATTGTCCTATTTATTGCTAGTTTGTAAAGCACTGAATGTTGACCTTCTGCGTACTTAATACAATAGCGAAAGGTGAACCAGCAATCTTTATCATTATATCCAAAGAAAGTCATTCCAAATGATGAAAAGTGCTTATGATTATGGATTCCACTTCTGAAGACATTTTAGTTTTTTTTTCTCTTACAGAGCCTCTATAACCTAAATGTTTAAATCCATAAAGACCGAAAAACACAGGTTCATCCCATTTTTTTCAATGGCCGAACCTGTTCTTTTTTGTAATAGATGACTCTTTAGTTCAGATGCTGGCTCCATTTGCTGCTCCCTTCAGATGTCATTATGCATGATGAAATTCTGTGCGCTACACTCCGTTTTCACAGCATATGCTAGTCGCTCTGTCAGCGGGCATTTATCTGAGCTTAAGGTCACTGCAAGCGTGCAGCTGAATTTCAAATATGTAAATCAATTTATCTGAATCAGATCGCTGTGAAATATTTATACATTTAATAACTATCTCTTCTGGATTTCAATCTATGCTTTTTCATTCTGGTTATGTAGGTCTTGCTTTCACTGGGATTTTTGCGCTCCCTTCAGTTCACCAGTCCTCGAAGGCTGTATGAGAAGTAACACACTGCTTGAATGTCCCACATGAACACATCTCAGGCCATTATTTTGCTTACCATACTGTGCGCTTGTATGTGTGCTCATATTAAAAACAAGAGGATTTTTATTTTGGGTGCTAAACCCCTAAATAATTTTTAAATGACAGGTATCGTAGTTAATCTCGTTGCCGTTCTATGAGCAGTGAAGAGTCTGCATGCTCTCGTTTCACTTCTGTATGTCAAGGGAAGGCAAAGAACACGGAAGGGTTTCTGTTTGACTCCTCTGCGTACAGCTGTATTTCAACTGAGTGGCACAAATAGCATCTGCCTTCCTTCTGGTCCTGCTGTTCTAACCTTGGAATGGCCTATTTTCATTGATACCGTGTACCATCTGTTTGATCACTGACTCAGTTCTGGTCCAACACGATACGATAAGTAAACACTGATATGCTGATATTTTTGCAGTTTTATCCTTATTTGTATTTAGGACACTCATGAGAGTTTTACTTACACAACAATGATCAGTTCAGAGAGATAACCAATCAGATTGTAGAGGTGGGTCTAAGTAATTAGAGGAGACGTCTGATTGTTTGGTTCTGCCTCTGCTAGTCGTTTGAACCAACCTCCACCACAATCTGATTGGTTTCCTTCTGCCCTCAGAACATTTTTAAGCGACTAAAACTCCCACGAGCATTTAGGACTGTCATTCATGTTAATGCATATCGACGCAGTGCATGTTTGTCTTTCTTTACTAAATGCAATTTTTTAAAAGGTACAGCTTTAAACTTTTAATTGAGGACAGTCTAATACTATTTACCAATGATTACTATATTCTCCAATCACCCACGTCTTATATAAGTAAAAGGCAGTTATAGAGAAGGTAATGAAAAGGTTTAGATGGAATAATATGTTAACTTCACAAATACAAAATTAGATGCAATACAAGATGGTTAATACAGACACATTTCTTACATTGCATCGTAATGTTATACAATAGCCACATTCAGTCTCTTAACAATAATGAAGTAGTATTTGGCCTTAATAGTCTCCGGGTATTTGGGAATATTCAGGAAGTTAGATATGGAGAAGAATGCGCAAGCACACTGTAGTGGGTGGACATTTTATGCTTCCAACTTTTTATGAAAGTTAGACATTTAATAAGGAATATAAATTGAATGAAAAATGAATGCAAGCAATTAAGAAACTACTGGTGGTTACTGAAGCCTTATTTTAAATAATTGTTTTGGTGAATTGTCAAAAATTCCATTGTCTGCATTGTTTTTATCTTTGTAGATCGTTATTTATCTTATTTATCTCAGAATTTTCAGAACAGGTGTTATACTTATTGTCACACATATCCACTATTATTAGGGTATTACTTTGTAATATGCATTACGGAGACAAAGACACTTCACTTCATTACATAATATTTTTACAGGTTTGTAATGTTTAGGTAAATGAATATATGTATGATCATTTTCTCGTTTATGTACCATTATTTTATTAAATAAAAATGCAAATGTCTGCATTTAGAGTTCATTTTCATGCAGCTTTATCTGAATACGTCTCTGTATCAGTTTAACATTGACATCTATCACTGTGTCACAGTGAAATGCAGTTTTTGCTGTAAGTAATGGCCTGCAGTGTTTTATAGGAAAATATGTACATAATGGTTGGTGAATACATTATAAATTCAATAGCCTGAGTAAGTAACGTTTATCCTAATGGGTGTTCTCCTCTAGTAACATCTCCAAAGTATACTGAAAATGTGTGGTGTGATTTTTTTTTTGGTTGCCAAACCATATGGTTCTAGAATTGCTAACAGTATGTAAATAGAACTTTAGAGATTTATTTTATTTGGAATTTATATTAATAACCATGACACTGTCAAGAAAAATAGTCCAAAATGTTTACTCGACAGGATTGACAGTGATCATAAAGGGAAGGCTGCTTTCTTTTCATTGTTCAGTTTCGAAACCAGGTGCTTTCCTCTAAGAACTGAAATATAGCCTAATGAATCTGTGTGCAAATGTAATTAATGTGTGACCATGCCCTCTTATTTTTATGTGGTTATTACACTAATTATTAGACTAATATATGGAATGGAATATTTTGATTTGAAGTTTTGACAAAAATGAAGAATTTTTTTTTTTTTTTTTGCTAATTCGGTGATTACCTCAGTCATTGAAAACAGACCAGAGGACTAGATATCAAAAGTTGATAGGTTTTTCTCAAAATAATCATTGTAAAAGTGCTTCAAGACATTTCTGCAATTCCTGTAAAACACAGTGATTTTGCTGGCGCTACACACCATATGGCTGTCTACTCTCGATTGATTTGTGGTTCCTTGGGCTGTACCTTAATTGTGTTGTATATCAGTGTTCTTCACCTGTCACATTACATGGTATAGACGTTTCTCAGACAGACTTGAGCCGCAGGCCAGTCCCTGCAGCTGTCATGAGGACAGGACGTCACACGCCCTCGGTCAGTGCATTTAAGAATGAGCCTGTCACCTGCTGCGTTTCCTCATGCTGCAATTCCACAGTGACCAAATTCACATCACACGTAGGGACGAATAAAAATGTTGTTCGACCATTATTTTATGATGCTACTTCATCGCCGGCTCAACCATACTGGGACACCTTTTTCTGATATGATATGAAAAAAAATATATTAAACACTGTTGGCGTTACGTTTCATTTGTTCTCGTTGTTGGCTGATTCATACATGAATTATATGGCAATAAAATATTGTATGTTGATGTTTTATGCTTGATTTTGTTTTTAATGTGCTGTAAAGCTGTATTCGAAATGGTTAATAAATGTTGGACTATATTTGCGTAATTGCATAATCCAGGGTGTAGACCACCTTTGTGCCCTGTGCTGTCTGGGATAGGCTCCAGGCCTAGCAGTTAAAAGATGAATGGATTGAATGATTTTTTTTTTTTCTCGCATATATATAAAAACAGAACTAAAAGCTTCATTAGAGAAGGACATGCTGATCTGCCGCTGGGCCACATTTGCATCCAAGCGTCTACATTATCTGCAGGGGTCTGAAGATCTCCCATCTCTCTGTGAAGAACCCCAGGACCACCACAGAGCTAGGGCAGAGTAGATGAACTCGAAGCCTTTTCCGAAGGCCCCAGTTCATCCTTCATAGATGGGAGCTTTTAAAGAAGGTTACCTAATGCTTAAAACATCTCCATTGTAATGACACAAACTTTCATTTTAGATTTTTTTCAAAAGGGTTGCAGTTAAACACTAATGTGACAAAGAAGAACTCAGAATGCTCTGCTGCCCATGCAATGAACATACAGGGATACCATGGACACTGAAGGCAAGGCAGCTTCTGGCTGTAGCATATTGCCTGCATGTCACTCCTTGTCATTCACGGCTGTTTCACCACATACACCAATATGGGTTCCTCCTGCAGCCATTTGATAAGGAAAGGTCTGACCACACAATTTGCTTCCACACAGTGCGCCAATCTTTTTTCTACCTCCTGACTCTCCCAGATTTGCTCCAGAGAGTTTATTACTAACTCTATTTTTGCAGTTATTTGTCTTTACAAAGACATTTCACATGCCTGATTCCTCTTCTCCCCAACATTTCTTTCGGTGACTAACCTCATTCTGTACCACTGACCCTTATTCTCTTTCTGTCTACTGTTGACTTGTTCCATTTTAACATGGTTTGCCTGGCACTACTAGGCGTTCTCAAGTGTTCTAAGCATTGTTTGTATAGCTCTCCTTCCGACAACTATCATGAACTTGTTTCTGGACAATCAGTGGAAGTTCGTCCTACCAGCACTCAACTCTGGTTGCTCGTTGACAGCTGTACACTTGTGCTGTATTATCTACCCTGCTTGTACATCGCTTTGGACAAAGCATCTGCCAAGTAAATAAATGTGAACGTAAATGTATCACTATATTTCTAGAGGGGACATTTCTCACTACTTAAAACTATTTTGAAAACTTTTGTAGTGGTGGAACAGGAACAGGTCCACTCGGTATCACACGGGAAAACATTCAGCTGTGGAATAACAGCACTCCAGCTACAAGTGTGAGAAAAGCCTGCAGGAGTCAGTCATCACAAGGCTGAAATCCCAGAGTGACTCTGACGGCACCTTTCAGAGGAGAAGAGAGGACACCATTAATGCCCTGAAAAAAGGGAACTACACAGTAGCAAAATAAGGCAAGTTGATAGTAAATGTGGTTTTCGACTATATAGACGCTCCTCTACTTATGAACAAGACACGTTCCGAATGGTCGATTGTAACTTGAATTGTTAGTGAGTCGTTATTCGACATCAGTCCTCTTCCTTCGTATGTCTGAAAGTTCGTAAGTGGAGGAGAGTCTGTATTAACATGGTTGCAGAATTCTAAAAATGCAGATGCAGTAAATGACAGGACGCTTTACTTTCTTTAGCTTTCATAACAAAAAACAGCGATAGATGGACTAATATAAGGTTAGCTGTCAGGATTGACAGAATTACATTATACCAGGCGTGGGGACCCTGATCAATGGTGGGAGTGGGTCCCCAGCACTGGATTTGAGAACCACTGATTTATTATTGGCTTGATTGAGAGGTCATGCCAAACAACTTTCCATGGATCAGGTTCACCATCCTTGCATTAAACAATCATCCAAAGGTTTTCTAACATGTCACAGTTTTTCAGCCTTAGGAAACTAGCATTTATTTCAGCTGCAATGGTTTTTCAAGGAAGGACATTGATTCTGATTAATAAGTATTTACCTTGATTAATAAAAACAAAAACAGGGTTACATTATTGTCAGAGATTAATAATTATTTATTAATGTTTATAATATAATATGATACAGTTTCTATAAATCTCCATGTGCCTGTGTGAGTCCCATCCAGATACTCAGGGTTCCTGCTGCTGTCCAAAAAAATGCTTAAGTGAACTGGTGTCTCCAAGTTGCCCATAGTGTGACAGTGTGTGTGTGTGTGTGTGTGTGTGTGTATGCATGTGTGTGTATATACACTGTGCCAAATCCTTTGAGCCCAGCATGATTGATATACGATACAAGTTTTCACTGTATATATTCAGCATATTAATACATTAGACTCACTATCGTCACCCTTTCTCTAGGCTTTGAGGCTATTTTTCCAGTTTATCGTTCAGACCGAATCCATGCATTATTCATTTGTCCTTTTTGCTTAAAAAAAGAGGGAAAAAAGATCAGAGACCCAGGGTGCTCTTCATTTATTTATGTCACACATCACTTCAGGGCTGTTTCCAGCTCTCTGAAAGGAGAGCTGGCTGAGTTCATGTATTATCGCAGATGTTCTCCATTGCAGGGTAAGTCCGCATGTATAAAAGGTACTACGAGAATTTAAATAGGCCTACTGACAAGTTATCATCAAAGCCATTTATAACCCATATCGTGTGGGATTATGAATAACATCTTTGTGGAAAAATATACAGGTATGTAGAATAATCACTTCTTTATACATAAAACACATACAAATTCTTCCCAAAACGGTAACAAAGTTCATGATATTCATACACAAACAAAACAATTCTATGGTCCTATATTCCTATATTTTCTTTTTTTTCCATTTAATGAATAAATACTTAAAGTAAGCCGCTTTCCTTCATGCATTGTTCACTAGAGCTGATACTGCACCCAACAGATCTCCTAGGATCACCTATAAAAAAAAAAACAAACAATTAATAAGAAGAAGCAGGATCACAGAGGACGTGAAGGAGAGTCAGATCATGGATCTCCGGATTGATTTAACGCACATGCCAATCATTCAAGCCTAATTGAATGTGCTTTGTTCTTTCCCTTATTTTGTGAGCACTTTGCCTATGTGACTAAGCTAGCATTTGTCTCAGTTTCATTTTTTATTCTCTTGCCGTGCTTTGATCGCATCATTTGCCAGTCCCTAACAAAAGGAGACGGGAAAACCCTTCTGTAAAAAATACATTCCGCACCTCACACCTGTGCCACGTTTTTCTTGCCGGTGAGAGTTTCGCCGCTTGGATCTCCGATTTTATACAAAATACACATGGTTCACCTTAATTTTTTTTTGTTGTTGTGTCGTGAAACGTCTAATGCTATTACTTGGTGCTTATGGTTTTCAAAGAGCAGCAGTACTAACCATACATAAACCGTAATTGTATACTTGAAGGTCGAAGCACAAACATTTTCAGAGGAAAGCGATGCAGCTGTTTATAAGAATTAACTGATTATAGTTTTTTTGCGATGGCAAATAATGCCATTTTAAAGACAAAGTAAAAATGTAAATAGACAAATAAATCTTTTAATGATTACAGAGGAAGAACTTTACTTTTTCCTTTACATTTATTAACGCTTCTGTTTAGTGAAGTTATTATTTTGTGTTTTTACCTTGCTAATTAGCTGTTGAACTTTTCTTACCCCGCATAACTTACTGTAAATGCAGAAATGGAACACCTAACCGCAGCTCGTATGTACGGTAATAATGTGAAATGAATGGAAGAGTCTATTTGTAGAAGTCAAGACTTAAAACCAGTATTTTACGTTAAAAGTAAATAGTCCGCGTTAATTATTGTATAGAAACAGTACGGCATGCGGTATATCTACGAGATAGATAGATAGATGGTTTTATATTAGGAAACAATGTAACTTGACCACAGTTTTAAGTATACTCTGCACCTTGACTAATTCCAAATAATGAATGTTTTATGTAAACATTCATATAAATATAAGGAATGTGTGTGAATGAGTAGAATTGCAGTCTCTCACAGTTACTGTTCGTGTGCCATAGATGAACTGTACCCGGCCTCTCAGGAAGCCTCCCACCTTCATCCCATCTTCTGCTTCTGCTTGTCAGAGCTGCTGAGGTGCAGCCTACCCCACTGACGTCATTGCTCTCATGTACAATCATCTTTTGAAGCCTCTCCCCCAAAATGATCGATTCCAGTATCTCAGCTGCATCCAAATGACTACCCTGGCAGAGCGAATTACTAACAATAAACTCCTTTTTTGTTGCGGCTGCTGGTATTATGGTTCTTGCTGCTTTTTACTGAGAGCTTAAATGCATTCTCTTTTTGAAAATGTCTTTTGTGTACCGCTTACCAGATGACTCATCCATCAGTCTCAGTATCCCATCATCGCTCTCTCGCCTTCTCCTCTGGCTGACGTGTGATGCCGGCCTGCTTGTTTTTACAACCCTTCCAACCCCTTTGTTCTGGATATCTGTCCAGCGTAGCAAATGCCAGCCTAGATCTTCTCAAAGTGGTCGTCATTATATAAAGAAGTGGGTGCGCATTGTCCCTTTGGCACTTAGCATTTGCACCAGCACAAAGGGAGCAGGTCAGGAGATTGGCCTGCCTTTCTCTGATGGCTGTATGTTTGACGGGGTCATAGAAGGCCTCCATCAAGCAGCCAAAGTCACCCAGTAAATCAATGCTCCCAAAATGTAAACCCTCCCTCTTTTCTAACCTCTGCATGCTAATCACAGGTATTAGTGCGATGGGCAGGTCTGTACAGGTTAGATTTGAATTGTCACCAAACCTTTGATTTTGATGCGGATATGAGCTTTAGTACCTTGATATCAATAATCTTTACAGTAAAATAGACTTGGGTAGTGTCCAAATTTCCAGACTGTCCAGACATAATTCATAATTCTGTGGCACATTGTATTTAGAAAAGAAATTCTATTCCAGCATAAAATTTGGCAAAGTGTGTGTGTGTGTGTGTGGGGGGGGGGGGTCCAGATTAACAACCCCCACACTCCCACTCAGCTCATTTTGTCACCAAGAATACAGAGATACACCCAAAAGGTCATACTTATGTTAACATGCCTATTTAATATACTGCTTTTAAATAAACATGCCTAATTGTGAACTAAACCAAAAGCAATAGCCTACTATATAGTTTTGACATTTTCATTGAAACCTGCATAGATTAAATTCCATTCAGTGCATAGATTTTGATGTTAATTTGGCTTTAGCTGTTACAAAACCTAATTGATGCTACAGTCATGTTAGCTTTGTGTCCTGTTAGCCATTTAGCCTAGCCTGCTTTTCCTTACCGGGGAAAGCGATATGAATGCATTGTTTCTATGCACACCCAAGAATCTGTAAACTCAATATATAAATAGGGTGACCATACAATCCATGTCAGGACACTTTGAGGTTAGACAGGATTTTTGCAAGCTACCATTTCAAAGGACTTGGATTTCACAGCACTGACTTCTTGCTTTGTGCTGATTGGTCGGTTTTCCTATAATTGTGCAAATGTTGCTGATGTCGACGTGAAACAACAGGATGAGACTTTCAATCAAGGGAACAAGAGCACAAGAAGACCTGGACTTTTTAGACAAGTACAGGAGCCTTTCAGTTTTTAAATAGTTTGAAGTATCCTCCCTGACATGAATTATCTTGTCAGTCTATATATAAATCGTGGCGCGCAAGGGACAAATGTTCCTCCCGGTTAGACTCATTGCCTCCTTGTAGTCACTTCCTCAGGTTCACCCTTTTTGCGTCCTGGTTATTAATTATAGGGGGACAGTTGGCACCAGCTGCTTCAATCTTCCATTCATGTAGCATTTTGACATAGGAGACACGTGAAATGAGTGCGCCTGTGTCCCACAGTTATGTGACATAAGTTCTTAAATATCTATATTTGTAAAATGATAGAATTGCAACGTCTTAAATTCTGGTATTGCGATATGACACTGATTGTATATCAAACAACGCTAGCACATATAGTGTTTCTGATTACCTTTACATTTGCTTATTTTGCAGATGCTTTAGCTCAAAGTAAAACCTGGTGTCAGAGAGCAGGGTCAGACAGTGTGGAAAATAGTTGGAGTTGAGGGCTTTGCAGAAGCATCCAGTAGCGATCTCTTTGCTCCGCCAGCCATCGGGTTTGAACCCATAACCTTCTGGACAGAAGCATAATCTACAGTGTTACATAACACTCTGATAATTTGCATATATCCCATCTTGCACTCTAAGCTTGAAAAATCTCCATGTATATAGGAAAGCACTGACATGTCAGACTACATCTGTTCTGCAGTGCACTGAAACTCTGCTTTTTTCTGAGAAATTTCTATTTTTTAATGAGTTCTCACCTTTGATACTGATATTTGAAGCTGTAAGAAACCAAACACCTACATTAAATATTCATTACAAAAAAATGACTAATTATTGGATGGATTCTTAAACTGCGCAGCTTTGATCGAAAAATATCTCAGAATGCAATAGTCAATCTCTGACTTTAAAATACTACAAACAGACTATAATTAATTACTTGGAATTCATTAGCCATTTTAAGTCAAAATGCAATTGTATGACAAAGGCAGATAAACAAAGCAAAGGTAACAGAAGCATTTAATATAAATAAAAGATGTAACATTTCCCAAACAGAAAGAGAAACAAACACAATCAAACAAGGGCACTTAAAACAGAAAAATAACCAAAATAAGGCAATCTCTCCAGTGCACGCAGCTGACTTAAAGATGTAAACATTGAGGGGGGGGTATTTTGCCCACTTCCTTCCCCCACTCAGCCTAGCAAGATCTTTCTCCCAGTCAATTCGATAAAACCCAAATGGGTGTCGTTAAAGGAAGGATCTTGAGTACTAGGCTGGAATCAATGCTTCTTGTTTTTTTGTTTGTTTGCTTGTTTGTTTTCATCTGCCTTTCGCCAGTTCATAACATGATCGTTTAGTCTTATTCAGTGCCCGGCTGATGCTTGTGCAGTGGTAGATTTCTGTTGTCACTGCAGGCCCAGTCTTGTGATAATGAATGTATGAAGCCTTCAGTCTACTGAGGGCTCCCATATCTCATTTACACTGCCGGGGGTTGATATTAATGCACCTCCATCTCCTTATATCTTTCACTGAAATGCCTGTGAATCACTATTGCTGTATAAAATCAACGCACAGGGTAGAAAAATACATTTTGATAATTTTGTGCCACTTTCATTTTTAAAAATGTTCTTTTCTTTTGGGACCTATGGGAATGACACAGGTGAAGAAATGCATAAATGTTGTTTATTCACCTCAGCGCAAATTGGTACTTCGACGATCGCGTTCTTGCTTTAAAACAGCCCATTGTTTTCCGTGAAACCAAACCTTGAACAGAGTGATAAAAGTGTGTGACATGAATATGACTTAGGTGGCACAGCTACGGCTTTAGCGTCACACTTTCCAGGTGTGTGTGTGCGTACCGTGTAATGGACTGGCTTCCCATCCAGGGTGCCCCCCCCACCTTGTGCCCTGGACTTCCTGGCTCCAGACCATCGCACGACCTTATGCTGTCATGTAAGATGGATACAAATCGAGACTTACAATCAATTGCATTCATCAAAACAGGCAGTCTGCAAAAACCACAATCCTGGATACACAAAATGGGATATAATATTCAGAACCACTCTGTCTACAATACATTAAGCAGTTTTACTGTATCATTTCTTTAGTAATAACTACATATTTAAGTCTCATTTGGCTTGTCTAAATCAGCTAGAGTAAAAGCAAACATCCATTCATTTGTTAATTGCGTTATTTCTTGTTGCTTATCTGATTAAACGCATTCAGTATGCCTCCTTTGTTTTTCCAGTTGTGACTGCTAAAAGCTGTATTAAATGCCTGGGTAAAACAGAGCTTGATTTAATATCCAAGGCATCTTCAGGACATTGAAATGCAGGTTTACAGGCTGTGGGTGGCTCCTGGATCCTGGGTGCTGGCTTGTGTGCTGGGTGGGATGCTGGTCCGTCACAGGACAGGAAGATGAAAGGACAGATGAAAATGAAGGTTTGTTGCATTAATAGTTTTACATAAATGATAATTACGTTGTGGGTTAGCATGTGGGTTAGTTAGGAAATTTGGCAAAAATGAGAATCCCTGGGTTGTTTAGTATATTTTACAGTAATAGATTGATAAAAATAAAAAGGATTGTTCAAGGTTTCAAGGAAATGCATATTTAATAAGGAATTTTAAAAATCCCTTCCATGTATAACATGCACATTCATGCACATTACATGCACATTACATGTACATTAACAGTTATGGAAACTCCTGGATTTTTATCATGAAGAGCTTTTGGTTTCTAATTTGTATGTGAAGACTTTATGCCCCCTGAAAACTGCCTTTCTTTTTTCTTTGTACTCCTGGCTGTCAGATTTCAATATATGCTAAGTTCAGTCAAGTTCGCTAATGCCTTCTTGTCCTTATCTTACAGTTCTTTGTGTTGAAATATCTTTGAAGACCAATTATATGGCTAGTGTAATTTGCCAAAATTTATCTATAAAGCAAGGCAAAATGGAGCGCCATTCTAAGTGACCTTTAAATGCTTGAAGATCTGACAATCTCAAACCAGACTTTTAAATGGATGCAATTATAGCACTCCCTTATCATCAAAAAGTGACCTCTGGCGGCTGATAAGGTTACCGCACCACAAAAGTTACATTTTCCTTTGATACACATTTCATGCAATGTACTGCGTCTTTACAATAAAAAAATAACAACCTAACACAGCGTATCCTCATTCTGTTTATTTAGAAACGTGTCAAAAAGAGCTACACTGTTGCCTTCTTTTCGTTGTGCTACCTAGGGTGTTATGAATGAATTATAAAGAAAGAATTAAAAAAAACCATCTGATTTGTTGACAGAATGTATCCTGAAAAGACTCCAATGAATGCTGAGAATGTTTGCAAAGAAGAAAAAAACAAGACAATCTATTCATGAATATTTATTGCTTATTAAAAATGAAATTCAAACTAAATTTCATGAGTGACTGTGTGTGTGAGTGAGCGGGTATACCTATCCTTATGGTGACACAATGTTCCCATAATGTGATAAATATCTGTTTTTTTCCCCTTATGGGGACCGGTTACCTGGTCCCCATAAGGGAGAACTCTATTTTATAAAAAATCGGTGACCGCTAGGAAAAAACTAAAAATACAAAAACTCGTGTTTTTTGCTTGGTTACATATGGTTATGGTTAGGGCTGGGTAGGGGTTAATATGACTTAATGCCCATATAGAGAGAGACTCACATTTGCTTTTCGTTCCAGAAAAGCTGAAGGGGCAGCAATGGCCTTAGTCGAGGAGCCACTGCTGTTTGAAGTGTTTCCTCAGGGTGCCTTTGATCAGGATGAAGGTGATGCACTGACCGGGGAAAAACAGGAAAACGGCCACCAGCCACAGCTCCAGCCAATGCTAACCTGCCATGCAGATGGCGCTTGGCTCTAGGCGCACAGATAAGCTAGGTGACTTCATGTAGATGTATGTATTGGACACACGCAAAAACACAATGATAAAAAGTGGGATAGCATAAGCTCATGTGTAAAACTGTACTAGGCTCACTCAATCAGCTCCCATTTTGCATTTTCAGTTCTTTGGTTGTTCTTCAGTACAGTTTTCATTTTCAGAAAACAATTCTCTCTGCCCCCTCAGGAGATGGTGCACTGAGGACAGAATGGAACATCCATCCATTTTCTGTAACTGCTTGTCCTATTCAGGGTTGGGGTGGGGGGGAAGGTTTCCAGAGCCACAAGGCAGGGAACAACCCAGAATGGGGCATCAACCCATTGCAGAGCACACTCACTCTCTCTCTCTCTCTCACACACACACACACACACACCATTCATTCACACTCACTCTCTCTCACACTCACACACCATTCATTCACACTCACTCTCTCTCTCTCACACACACACACTCACACTCACACACCATTCATTCACACTCACTCTCTCTCTCTCACACACACACACTCACACACCATTCATTCACATTCACATCTATGGGCAATTTGGTAACACCAATTAAGCTTGTGGGGAGTAACCAGAGTACCAGAAGGAAACGCCACGACAACACAGCTGACAGTTTTTTTCAAGTAACAATTTGCAGTCTCGTACAACTAGATATGTGAGTGGAGTGAAACGGATTAAGCACCTCTTTCAAACACTGGACAGTACGGCTGAGGAGACCTTCAGGTCCAAATCTGTGCCAGAAGCAGCATGCCATCATGACGGTGACGGTCACAGCCCATGTTAGGCCCTCAGCAAGCCCCATCGCTCCCCCCACCACGCCCCGCCCAACTTCTCCACCCGATTCCACTTTGTCTCAGAAACTGACAATAGAGGCTGCCTGGTGAATGTCAATTGCTAAGGAGGTTTATAATTTAGGTACGCAGAAGCGAAAGGCTGCTATATATATAACATCTGGAAGCTTTAGCAGCTCAGCAGCAGGTGATCTTAAGGTGCTATATGGAATGTTTCTATCAGAAGCTCTGAGATATAAGCAGGTGCTTATCCATTTTGAGCTTGAAAAACTAGTAACAGAATTTTAAGTTCTAAAAGAAACAGATAACCAGTGCAGTGTTGTTAAAATAACTCCGTTAGAAATGCATTAATGTTCTTTCTTTAGCGTACGTTTATTTTATTTGTGGTGTATTTTTCAGATGGAAATAACCTCCCATCTGGCTGTGTTTCACAACTACTGATAGCTTCCTCTGTGAATGAATCACGTCGCGTTCACTGGTGCCTTATCGGCAATTAACCTCAGTCTACTCTCGTCAAGTAAAGCGATTAAGCAGATGTCGCGTGCAAGGCTGATTCCACGTTGGCCTCGCAGATCTCTCGGTAAAATCTGTTACCCAAGATCGCAATCAATGGGATGGCGGATGGCCTGACATCGAATGTTTGCAGCAGCTAGTGCGGGTCACGGCTCGTCCCTTAACAGTGGCTCTCGACTGCTTTGTTGACAACACCCCTCTTCCCCATGATTCATTTCCAGCCCGATACCTTGGTCCAGCGAGAGCACAGATTTGCAATGAGGATTTGTATCTTTTATCTATCCCTTCCTCTTTTGGCGAAATAAAATGACATTGGACTGCAGCTGACCTCGCCGAATCTCTCTGATGTAATAGCAATTGATAATAAGGTTGGCATCCTCCATGCTTTATATTTACTTCTCACCCTTTTTCATTCATCAAGTCCAATATGCTGTGACTGTCGTGTTTTCAATGCCCAACCATTCTAAAATTGTAAATTCCCATCTGATATTCATTGCAGTATTGCAATCATGGTGGAACCAAGACTGTTTGGATTTTGTTAATCAGTTTAGTGTATAAAGTCACAGTCACAGAGTATTCAAGTGGTTGGTTGAAACAAAATCATGGTGTGGATTCTTGCTTTCTGGATCTGGGCTGTCCACCTGTGAATCTGAAGCCTTGCCTATGCCTGTGATGTCATTAATTGCTCTCTGCTCCTAGTAAAACCTTCTCTGAGGAACAGGTGTGAGGGAAGAAGCCAGGTCCCTTGTGTGGGACCCAGGGAAAATGATATTAGGTACACTGGGAATTGGATTACTGGTACCGCTTCTTGGAGCCTCACCTGGTGAAGGGGTTCAGCAGTGAGCTTCTCAGCCAGCGCCAGGGAAGTTGTTTGCTGATAAGCACCTGCTGACTAGAACGTTTAGAAAACCCAGGCAAATGCAACCCAAAAAAATGCATTCTTGATGATATGTTGTGGGCTCACCTCATAAGTTTTGTTACCATGGGCAATATCAGTCAAATACTGAGCATGAGCTGGACAGTTCTGGACATCCTCTTGTTATCCTTTACTCTATTTCAGCATTATAACTCAGTGTCGTTCTTAGTATCCATTTGCTGCTAGACTAACATTATCCATGTGAACTGTTACATATAAAACACAAACATGGAGCAAGAACAGCATTCAAGCTCCCTCTCTTGGAGATATGGGAAAACGCGGTGCTGCCCTACATGCTTCTACAAGATGTTATATTTTAATAATTACATTTCCAGACGTACGTTTGTTGCCTTTGTTGACAGTGGAAGTAACAATGAAAAAAATGTACACCAGTTTTCAGGCTCGGTTTGCATGTATATTTCTTGTCTATTACTACACTGCCGCTGTAATCCCGTATAATTATGCAGACAGAAATACACTGTTTCTGTTTCCACTGGAATAGAATAAACGAATAAACATTTATATAAATGTTTGCTGAAAATATGATTTCATAAATCATATTATACTATTTATAATATATTCAACATTTGTCTGTTCTGGGGCGGAGCGGTGGTGCAGTTGTTAGCACTGTTGCCTTACACCACTGGGACTAGGTTTTGATTCTCCGCCAGGGTTCCATGTGTGTGGATTTTGCAAGCTCTCCCCGTGTCATGGTGAGCTTTCTTCCGGGTACTCCGGTTTACCCCCACAGTCCAAAAACATGCTTGAGTTAATTGGCGAGACAAAATTGTGTATGAAAAAGTGAATAGGCTCCGTCCCGACCCTGACCCTGAAAACGACAAGCGGTTACAGAAAATGGATGGGTTTGACTGTTCGGCACAAACACGGCAGACAACACAACGCCTGTCCAGTGTATTTCCCGCACTTCCGGTTATATTACGTCATTCTAATCGTCCCGGACAGATCTCCTCTGATTGGTTGCTGTGACTGTCCGTCTGATTGCGAATCCGCCTCATATAGCCACGTGATTTATCACTGGCAGGCGAGGCAGAAGTGACCCGGGTGTGTTTCCTGTTTCTGAAACAAACAGGCATAAAATAAAACACGGAGGCAAAAGCAGTAAAGCAACATATATCATAAGGAAGGTGTCATGGAGTCGTATGACATTATCGCCAATCAGCCTGTTGTAATTGATAATGTAAGTAGCTTGTTGCAGAATTCAAAGAGCTCTCCCACGCTCTTACTAAAGCGGGCTAACTGACTAGCTATTGTGTTGCTTTTGTCTCATTCATTCTAAAAATAATTTTAAAACTCGTTTGCGATCCTCCTGCAGATTGACACAACGGGCTTTTACTGATTACTAAAGCTGTGTCTCGATTTTAGATATATCATTCCGCGCATGAAAGTAATGCTGCCCGTTTAGCAAATGCTGCCGGTCTGCCCTGTCAACAGTGTTGACATGGCACCCATTTATCAGCATTACTTCATTGGGCAGTCCTGTGCGTTATAGAATAGAGAATATGCTTTACTGTATCATTTTCAGTAAGCCAGCGAAATGTGGAGATCTCATGGAGATCTCAGTGAAAGGGTTGACTTGAGTCGCAAAGCCGGAGCCACCGTCTAATAGCGAATATAATGTATCTATATGTTATCTAAAACGCCTGCAGAATAACGATATGAGTATCTCTTACGGTTATTTGCTTTCCACACGTTACTGGAGCACAATTTACTACATTTTAGGACATGTCAGAACTACTGTCTCCCTGCGTTGTGCGGCAGTTTCCACCCCAACAAGGCCGCGCCCTGTAAATTAATCTGGGAAACTAGTCTTGTTAGTCACTAGGAGAATGTCTTTAGTGGCTTATTCTGGTGTATTTCGTGTTTTTATTACTAGATGTCAATAAATGCAACGTCGTTGCTGGCAGTCTGTTTTAATGTTAATGTGTATCTATTCTCTTAGGCTGCAAATAATTTTTATATGTCCTTGCTGGTGGTACTAAGTGACTAATTTTAGGGTCTTGTTATCTGAAAGGCAACATTAGAAAATATTTAAGTACCATACCATGGTGATACTTTTTGTACTTGTTTGTGGCAGATTGATGTAAGGAGATGTGTACTGATGAAAGTTCAGCTTTGACGTGGACATCCTGGACTTTCTGGCCCAGTGTTAAATAAGACGGTTAATTGTGATTTTGCCCTAAATATATATTATCAATTGTGGCACCACAGTCATTTGGCTTTGGCTAGTCCAGCGTTTCTCATAGGTTTTATGTGGTATAAACGTCCATCTTTTCCTCTCAGGGTTCTGGTGTTATCAAAGCTGGATTTGCTGGAGACCAGATCCCAAAATACTGCTTCCCGAACTAGTAAGGATCACCTTGCACGCAACTCCCGCTCTGACTTGATTCGGTGCCTTGATGCATCCCACACATCGTATCACTGGCCTGTGTGTTCTTATTCCAGTGTGGGCCGTCCTAAACACGTGCGTGTGATGGCAGGTGCCCTGGAGGGAGATCTCTTCATTGGTCCCAAAGCTGAGGTAAACTTTATGCATCAGTGCAGTGGAAATGTGGTCCTCAGATGTGGCAGCGTTTGCTGGTTTTTTAATGCACAATCTGGTCATATTTCCAGGTATCATATATATGTGACTTGATGTCGATGCTCGTTAAATGAAACAGTAGAACGAATAAATTGCGGCATGTTTTTAACAGCATGTTAATGGCTATATTATCTTAGTTTTTGTTGTTATATATATATATATTTTTTTTTTTAGATACATCTGTTCTCTCTGGGAATCTTCTTACTATGACCAAAATACAATCTGTTATTGCAGCTTGCTTGTTGGGAGTTTAAAAAATTGAATGACTGAATATGTGTTGCTTTTGTCTCATTCATTCTAAAAATAATTTTAAAACTCGCAATGATTTTTCAAAACGCAAGTTACACTCTTGGCAATACCCACCGCTGAGGATTATGGGATTTCGTCCTTATGGGTTGGTCAGAGTGCTGTTGGTTTGTGTTTACTGATAGCCCGGACTCTGCTTGGCTGCAATCATTTAACTGCCATTAAGCATGTGATGCTTAATGTGATGCTTGACAGATGTTTTCTGGTCATTTATTCCTGTTTTATTGTAATGATAGAATAATGACCATGTGGACTAGTGTTATACAATGAGATTGACATTGACATTCTGGGCTTGCCCACAATGTAATTCAGTCTCACAAATATGGGGATGATGGCTTACAGGAGCACAGGGGGCTGCTGTCTGTGCGCTATCCCATGGAACATGGCATCGTCAAGGACTGGAACGACATGGAGCGTATCTGGCAGTACGTCTACTCCAAGGAGCAGCTGCAGACCTTCTCAGAGGAGGTGAGCATCCTGAGTGGGTTTCCAGCGTGCCTTGGTGGTTAACGTAACCATATGTCATTAGATTGTGGGAGTAAAGGTGAGTGGTGCAGGGAATCACCTACAGAGAGACCAAGTTGGAAGCAGGAATTGATCCCATAGTCTTGGAGATGTGTGAGCACTGTGCCACCCATTGTCTATCCAAACTAATTTTAATTTTCAGCCCTAAGTAGTTGCTCAGCTCAATTAAAGAAAATCTATATACACAGGTCCTAAGAGGTAATTGGTGGAATCTCCTGGATTATTTTCTCCCTTAAGCTGCTGTGTCGATAACCGCAGGCAGAGACGCTGATGGACTCAAGGCTGGAGATAACCCTAACAGTTATGGGGGCTTGTGTCAGGACGTCACACTTGTGATATTACCGTCCGTTTAAAATTCACAACAAACAAAAAGAGCGTGCGGCATCATCAGTTCAAAGGCATTATGGGAGACTGATTTCTCATGACTCTGGTGGTGTTTGGTTGTGTGTGGCCCGTTTCTTACGCCGTGACTTCCTTCCCAGCATCCTGTGCTGCTCACAGAGGCACCTCTGAACCCCAGTAAGAACCGGGAGCGGGCAGCAGAGGTGTTCTTCGAGACCTTCAACGTGCCGGCCCTCTTCATCTCCATGCAGGCCGTGCTTAGCCTGTGAGTCTGTGGCTCTGTGTGCCTGTGAGCAGTATATGAACGGCTGGAGATGCTGCCGTGTTTTGGCAGGGCAGGAGTCGCTACCACTTGTGAGATGTGAAACTTTAGGTCAGGTGACTAGCTGCATATGTAATTAGTTATGTAGACAAGAGTTTCTCTTACCTGTCCTCTGGGAC
>JAODKF010000046.1:13045172-13057135 GCA_026779585.1 Mormyrus proboscirostris | reverse complement strand
GCTCCTGGTATTTACCTGAGAACTAGTGTGGCTCATCAGAAGCCAGGTAGGATAGAAAACCTACTGGATAGTAGCTCACCAGGACCGGAGTTGGTGACCCCTGATATAGACCCAGTGAACCCTTTCCCACTCCATGTTATGAAATGTGCCATATACGACCCGCTGGACTGTTCATGATGTTCCATCTTGTTAGTTTCACCTATGAAATAAGGACAGAAAAGAAGGAAAAAACAAATTTTTGCAACATTCTCATTTTCAAAATACATTTATTGAGTTTTCCTTTTTCATCATTCACCATGTGCTGGCAATAAAACACATGCTTAAAACATGCCAACCCATCAAGAAACAGGTCAAGTGAACAGACCTGCAAAAAGGTGTACTACACACAGAAAGTTGACTTGTGGTGGGTTGTAAGGTCTGGTGCACCACCTGTATTCAGTCTGTTTTTGTCTGAGGCTGATGCTGAGCACATGGATCATCATCACAGTTGCAAGAAAAGTTTCAAAACATCCAAAACCTAGTTGTACATGTTCTATAACATCTAAACATTATAACTGATGCTGCAAAATTTCTGCCACTTACCTATTCACAGCTTGACAAGTGAATCTTTGCAGCATATACAACAACCTCAAAACGCGTTGGGGGCCATATTTAATGTGGAAAACAACCTGGTTAATTCAGTCAGTAATCACTAAATGTCATTGTTAGTGGATTGTATATGGTACAATGGGTTGTAAAGCAAAAGAAAATTCTTAACTTTGATAAGTGGGTTGAATGTAAGGCAGAAATAAAAGGAAGGGTCGTATATGACCCTGTGGGTTCCCCAGGGTTAACTCAGGGTACCAATTAAGTAAAAGTATAGGGTTTAAAGCACAGCTTAATTTGAAAGCTGTGCTCTCTTGTTTAAATGTACATTTTTTTCAGAGGTGGACATTTCTGATCCCGAATGTAAAATCCAGAACAGGATTTTGCTTCAACCAACCAGGTGAGTACTCTGTAACTCTGAGTCTTTATACTCTGGTATACTTGTTGGTTGAATCAAAATCCTGGTCTGGATTTTAACTTTCTGGATCTGGAATGTCTACCTGCTTATTTTACATACATAATTAAACAGAGGCTTTGGTCTAAAGCAATATACAGAGATATTAGAAGATAAAGAGAAACAGATGGCATGTCACAAGTATACAGCTGTTAAGGAGCCAATTAAGCATAAGTGCAGCTAGGCAGAGTTGCCAATGAATGACTAGTAAAATGTCAGCATCGGAGCAAGAGCTATGCAATACAAAAATGAGATCCCTATAAGATAGTTATTCAAATCAGCCAGCATATCTCTATAGAGAGCCAATGAAGAGAGACGTGAAGTGCAACAGGACATTTTGCTAAATTGAATGCCAGATGTGCTGTTGCATTTTAAATCATTTGTAGTGGTTTGACAGCACAAGCTGGTAGCCTTCTCAGGAAAATGTAGGCGTACTCTAGCCACGTCTATTATTATCTGCTGTCTTCCTGAAAGACCTTCAGGGAGATGGTGTTTCTGATGCAGACTACAGTGATGTCATGGTAAATGGGGTAAGATGATAATCTTGGTCTTTGAATAAGACCAGCAGCCAACAAAGACACGGTGAACATCAGGACAGAGCAGAAGTTGGCTACCGGGGTATGTTAAGTGCTGTAAAAAAAAATTCTGTGGCATGGGGTATGAGAGTTCTGTTCCAGGTCCACCCCTCTGTCTCCACACCACCTCCATGATTCCACCCACTTCTTCCTTCTGCACATCATACAGTTGATCTCTTCTGGGTCCCAGATCCGAAAAGGACGCCATTCAACCATTCCAGCAGCTCTCTTCATCGACTGCTGTCATTGATTGCTTTTCCTGCTTGTGTTACTGATTATACTGACTATGACTTTTTAGTTTGGTTTTCTGATTCTTACCACATCTTTTTGTACTTTTGCTGTCTTTGTTTTTGTCTTTTCATTTTTGATCCTTCTGCTTGGATTTTGGTTTACGTCTTCACTCGCTCCAGATTTGACTTGTGCGCATGTGTTTTATGTGGTTGTACTGGTGTGTAAGGAGTGACTGCCATCATATTTTGTGAGCGTGTTTAGATCCTCTTTATTGGGTTAGGTAGTTAGTAGGGTGATTGTTTTTTAGTTTCCTTTCTTTGCTTTTTCTCTATACCCCAGACAGGAACAGTTTGATCAATGACAACCTGTCAGAAATAGCAGGCTTCTTCAATGTTGCGGTCTCAGGCAATGCCTCCAACCAGGCTATAAAACGGGTCCATTGGGATGAGTTGGTCTAGTAAAGAATCCTACTTGAGCCAGGCTACGGGAGCTGGAAATGGTCATAAAGGCAGGAGTATCAGGCTCAGCTGCTATAGCTAGGGGCATTGGAGGTCAAGGCGTATAAAGAGGTGGCCATGCATAGGCTGAACGTGGGTCAGCAGAAATCTGTGCCTCTTCTGCGAAAGGTAAGCTCACCGGTTATTGGCCCTCGAGCCGACCCATCCGCCTGTGACAGTGCTAGTGCCCAGGATGGAGTTCCTAGTCCTAGCATCCATTGTCCCTCAGGTTCACCAATCACCAATTGGTAATTTGGGATCTGTCATCACATTGGCCTGGGGCCTGTGTTTCAGGACAGTGAGGTGGATGTCTATTATCCCATCTTCGACCATATTCCAACGACATTGAACTGGCCCAGACACCTTTTGTCACTGTTACAGTGTATGTTAGTGGAGAAGGCTCAGCAGGTTTGTTCGACTCTTGCTTTAGAAACAGAGCCTCGATTATGATGATGTGAAGTCTACCATCTTCAGGGCATATGAGTTAGTTCCTGTTGCTTACCGACAAAATTTCCGGAAGCTGTGTAAATCCACCAGCCAAGCCCACATAGAATTTGTTCAGGGAGCCCTTGAGCCATTTCACCAGTCTTTTAAGAATATATTGTATACCTATTGTTTAGAATCCCAGGGAAGGACTGGACAAGGGTGTGCCTTTGCTTTTGTTCACCATTCTGGTTACTATGCAAGAGTCCACTGGCTTCAGCCCTGCTGAGCTTCATTTTGCCCCTTCCTGCTTCATACAGGAGAAAGTGGGTCCTACAGACTATGTTACTGAAACCTCGAACTGCAGGAGGAAAACCCACATATGTAAACATGCTAAAACCGTACATCGACCACCCTGACTCTGTTCCTTTGTCTGCTCCTGTTCCGCTCCCCACTGCCGTTGTTAATTCGCCAATCCGTGAATACTCACCGGAACTCGATCTGCACCTTGGGAAAAATTGCTTGCAGTGCACTCATCTGTCGAACTTGGAAGCACTCCAAGCCTTCTTGGGCAGACTTGCTCACTTACCTCTCACCACCCAGTCAGGTATTAAGTCCCTGGTAGATAAATTTCAGTCCCTGTTCGCAGACACCCCCTTGTAAACCTCTATCCTGGAGCATGATGTAGATGTTGGCGATCATCCCCTTATCAAACGGCATCCTTAAGGTGTCAGCCCAAACAAATGAGCCTTACTGGAAAAGAAATGGCTTACCTGTTGGAAAAGGTTTTTGTTGTTCGCAGTTGTAGCCCCTGGAGCTCTCTGTGTTTGCTCATTCCAAAGCCCAATGGTGACTTTCAGATCTGTACAGACCATAGAAAAGTAAACACGGTAACCAAGCCAGACGCTTTCCCCCTCCTTGGGATGGAGAATCGTGTGGACCACCTTGGGTCCACTCAACTTGTGAAAAGCTTGATTTTCTTAAAGGTTATTGACAAGTGCCCCTCACTCCTCGTGCTTCAGAAATGGCTGCAATATACTGTTATGGCTTTCAACTTGCATAATGCTCCAGCCACCGTCCAGCGTCTGATGCACAATGTTTTGGGAGATGCCAAAAACTGTGAAGCGTACCTAGATAACATGGTTATCTTCTCAGACTTGTGGGATCAGCACAAGGTATCATTGGAACAAGATTTTACTCGGTTGCAGAAGGCTTTGTTAGTTCTTAATCTGGAGAAGTGTTAATTTGGTCAGGGCACAGTCACTTACCTAGAGAAATTGGTGGGTCACAATAGAGTTAAGCCTCTGGACACCAAGTTCCAGGCCATTACCTCATTCTTGCTTCTGCAAACAAAATGGGACCATAGACGGTTCCTAGGGATGGCAGGCTATTACAGCTGTTTCTGCAGAAATTTTTCTGATGTTGTATTGCCCTTAACCCACCTGCTCTGCAAAATTACCCCTTTTGTTTGCTCTCCCGATTGTCAATCTGCCTTTAACTCGATCAAGTCCTTGCTCAATAGCTCTGGCCACACCAGATTTTAATAGACCCTTTAAGTTGGAAGCAGATGCCAGAGGTACTGGGGCTGGCCCGGTTCTCCTCCAGGAGGATGATGATTTTTTTTATTCGACCACTAGTAGACCTCATATAACTAATCAACGCCTCATTGACTTTTTAAGCTAAATAAATTGATTAATAAAGTGAGTTGGTTATGAAATTTAACAAATACATGAAATGGCTGGGGTGCCTCTTGGCAGAGATTTGGGAACTGAGGCTGTGTCCTTATAGCCATCCAACAAGATGAAATTCCTGCTAGTTTTCATTGTGTTACCCAATTTGCATAGGTTCTAATAATAAATTGTGTTTCTAATATAAAATATATACCTCCTGCCCAGATAAATAGCTTTAAACATTTCCTTTGACTGCCAAAGAGTTCCGCATAGTACTGTATTGGGTTATATATTTTCCTTATGGTTTTTCAAACTGATACTCACAAAATGCATGTCGAATAGCATTTTTTTTTAATTCAGTAAAATGATCCCATGTAAAATCTACGTGTTGTTATATTTTAAAATATATATTGTGTTTATAAATATGATATCCAACATCATTAAATGCCGTCTAGCCAAAGTTATCTGCGGGTGAGCATATAGACGGCATTTCTCAAGTTGTGACCTGGTACTTTCAACCTGGCACTTCGAGACTCCCGACGACATGTGAATTCTTATAATTGGTCATCCTCTTCCACTTTTACCTTCAGTATGAATATCGCCATTTTGCGTTACGTTTATGGACATTAACTTTTTTTACGACTTAATGTAAACTAATAACGAGCCTTTTGAATGAGACGAATCGAAAACTAGAGGGCAAGCGGGAAGAGAACAGCTTTTATGTAATCATCTCATATGTCCGCTTAGTTTTCGGAAGTGACTCGAGAGCCGGCATAGTTTTGCCCCTCGCGGCACCCGTCGCGGGAAAAACCCACGCGCACATTGTTGTTTACTGCAGTTACATACTGTCGTGGTTGTTTCTGATCACGGATTTATTGAATGTAATATATACAACCATATCAACATATCACATATTTTGTCTAAGTTAACTAGCTTAATGTTTGCGCCTCGTTGCCTTTTTCGATTTCTTTTACAGACGACGAGCTGCGTAGCACCCACTGTTAAGATAGATTGTACCTCTAGTTGCGTGTTTGGAAAGGTAATAAGACGTCTAAATGTATTGTTAAAACTGGCAGATGAATGATGCAAAGCATTTTAAGGTGTTTGATGTAAGTGTTTACTCTACATCTGTTGTATTTGGAATCGAGTCTTCTTTACTGGTAATTGCTGAATTGTTCGATCGTAAATTGATCTCAGTATTCCTATAGTACGAGAAGTATTACTGCGTCACAGCAACCCAGAAATCACGAAGCAGGGAAATAACGAGGTAGCTAACATAGCGACAGTTGGCGTCAATGCAGCCTAATTTGAAGGTTCAGGTACTTTTTCCAAATGCAGAATGCGAGTGGAGATTGTCTTAGGACGTGCACCTCACAGAAAGTCAGTTAATTTCTTCTAACTTGCGTCATGGGAAGTGTGACATAGCTCAGAATTTTAAAAAGTCGTTGCAGAAAAGTGATTAGTGACTGTCGCCGTACCCCAAACCGAAACCTGGAACCCAAATCCTCGCTTTCTGTCATCATTTCCTTAAAGCAGCATGGCGTCAATTAGCCAACACTGTACGTGTTGCTCCCACGACTTGGCAAACCCCAGTGTGCATCAGACACTGGCGGAGATGGAGTTTGAAAGAGGTAAACTATCACATGGAGTAGTCAGACACACATTCAGCAGCAATGCCTTTGCTACCGGCAGGCTCATTACAGTCCATTAAATACAAAGGTTTCTTTTTTTTTCCCATTTAGGCATCTGGTCCGCTGCCCTGGATGGTGACCTTGACAGAGTACGTTCATTCCTTGACAAGGGGATAGACCCTAATCTCAGAGACCAGGCAGGCTACACTGCATTGGTAAGACAATGGCGAAAACAAGCTCAATGGACATGCCCCACACCATATATATAATAGGTGATGTGTCATTTTAAACACTTGCAGCATTATGCAAGTCGCAGTGGAAGCGAGTGTGTATGCGCACTGCTGCTCAGCCGGGGGGCGTGCATGAACCCTCGGACCAGAGGGGGAGCCACTCCTTTGCATCGCTCGGCCTACTGTGGCCATGTGAGCATCATCAAGCTTTTGCTGGATTCTGGGGCAGATCCCATGTTGTGTGATGATGACGGCGCCTCCCCTCTGCATAAGGTAGGTACACTGGGAATCACTATACATGTAGACTATACTACACAAGTAGATGATGTATTTCAGTCCTGACCAAGAGGTAGTCTATCTGAGTGTGTCATTCACTCCTTCGGATCTCTCATTCTCATTCTGAACGAGGCGTGAAGGAGTGAATGAGTTGATGAGTGAGTGTGAACAAGGGAGTCTCTTGTGAATAAATCATTCACCAATGTCACACCATTATGTATATCCATCTACATAGATCTCTTTCCTATAGGATGTCTGTAGTGTTTTGTGGAGGTTTGCAGTATCTGTAGTGATCTGGATTATTTTCATAGGCTGCCGAGCAGGGCCGGGAGGAGGTGTGTGAGCTGCTGGTGGAACGCTGTCCTTCTCTAAGAGACCTGAAGAACAAGAGATTGCAAACAGCCTATGAGCTGGTCCAGCAGAGGACGCCTCTGTGTGAGCTTCTGAGACCCACACTGGATGCATGATGATCAACTTACCTCCTGTTTTGTATCCAGTGCCATTGCAACTTCTGTATCCAGCTTACGCATCTGGACAGAGACGGTCTTGTCAGTGTAATATTTTGGAGAAGGTATCCAAAGCAGGGGAGGTTTGCACTGCTTAGAAGGTGGTGGCCCTTGAGCAAAGCCTTTAACACCAGTTGGTCCAAGAGTGCTGGACACTGGCCAGCCTTGTGCTCTGACACCAGAACTCTTACCTGTATATGTGTCGATGTCGCATGGAGAGTGAGATGGGATGGATGAAAACACAGTTTCCCCTAAGAGAAGAATAAAGTATCACTATTTTAATGTAGTCCTGTTGTTTGTGGTTTTGAAAATAACTATTTGAAGGACGGGAAACAGGTAAAATATTCATGCCAAAGAATAGAAATGCTTAAGATAATATCGCTGGGAGGGGGTGTTCATTGTTGTGTACTCTAGACTTGTGACTTTTTTTTCCAGATTTTTCAAATTTAGGTAATACTTCTTGCCACCACCTGAGGGCAGCAGTCTCCCACTTTTAGGTCTGCTTTGAACTCAAAGCTGAAGCAGCGGCAGTGGTTCACCAGAGGCATGGTTTACAACCACCTTATGCCTGTACATAGCTAAAGCTTTAGAGTGCAGACTGCTCTCATAAACACTGATGAACCCAATGATACAAAAACCAACCATATTTCCTGTTTTACATGTACAGGGGTAAAGAAAAGCACATTTCCCACATGACAGATTTGAAAGCTGTATGGAAAAGGAGCGATACATATTCTTTAAGAATTCTTCAGAAATATTAGTGTATCTTGATGGAACAAAAGACCAAATTTTTAGACTCCCGCCTGGGCCCGGACAGCACCACTGTTACTTTGGAGGGGTGGTTGGAAGGAACCAAAGAGAGGGGGTTTGTTCTGTAAGTAACTTTACCAAGCCAGACTCCTGATGCTAATCAGTGCTTTCTCTGCATTAAGATGTAGAACTTGGCCCACTTGGTCTGTATCCTACATTAAAAACATGTGGGACGTTCTTTACTTAACTGGGTTTTTTTTTCCATCGTTCCTAGTAACTCTAGCCATTAAAGATTGACTTCGCTGATAATGTGAGAGGCTGATGTTTTCCCTCTTCATCGTTAATCATGGCCGTTCGGCTACATGTAGAAGATGGCCTCGACCAGACCGTCCTCCCGGCTGAAGGCGCAGCTCCTGCAGACGCACGCAGCCACGTGACCCGTCTCCCGGCGCTTTAACGACACACAAGGCGGAGCCATTCTGAAACCTGCACAGCCATTATGGAGCCTGGACTCGCGTGAGCAGCAGTGTGCTGGGGTAGGGACTCCTGTGTTTTTGTTACATGATGTCCTGGAGATACAGGATTATCTCATCTAATCTTGCCAACGTCACTTGGAAGGACCCTGCTGTATGATGTGTTATATTCCCAGTGTGAAGGGGGGGTCCATGTCTCTCGGGTGCCTCTATCCAGAGGTTTAATGCAGTTATTTGTTCCCGGTTTCCTCTTGCTTGAAAAGTGGTTAAAGAGTCTAAGAGCAAGGTTCCACCAACGACCTTTGGTTACAGGATTACGTCTTAATCCATATACAACATGCTGCAGGTTATCGGGGAGCGAAGGCCTCACAGGAGGGCTGCCACAGCATGAATTGCAGAAAAAGTTAATGCTGACCGTGATAGAAAGGCGTCAGGACACACATTGCATCACAGCGTAACCACAGACCAGTCAGAGTAGCCATGTTGACATCTGTCCACCGCCGAAAGCGCCTACGATGGGCATGTGATCAGGACCATAGAGCAATGGAAAATGGTTGCCAGATCTGATGAGTCACGTTTTCTGTTTCTGTTTACCTGGGTAAGAGATGGCACCAGGATGCACTATGGGAGGAAGGCAAGCCAGCAGAAGCAGCGTGATGCTCTGGGCAGTGTTCTGCTGGGAGATGTTGGGACCTGGCATCAATGTGGATGTTACCTTGACATGTACCACCTACCTAGACATTATTTAAGATCAAGTACACTCCTTCATGGCAAAGTGTATTCCCCGATGGCAGCACCCTCTTTCAGGAGGAAAACGCACCCTGCCACACCGCAAGAATTGTTCAGGAATGGTTTGAAGAACATGGAAAAGAGTTCAAGATGTTGACCTGGCTCTCAGATCTCAGTCCAATCGAGCATCATGGAGGATCCATCTCGCAAGATACGGGACTGATTACGTCTTGGTGCAAGATACCACAGAACACCTTCAGACGTCTTGTGAAGCCTACATAATATTAGGCAGGTGGTTATGTTATGGCTGATCACTGTATGTAGCAGTATAAATAGTCAGGTTCTATACATGGCCCATATTGCTTTATAGTTAATTTGGCTAAATAGGCTAAAATAATTAGCTGTCCAGGCTTTGTTGTACCGTGTAACTAATACGGTTAAAGCTGTACAAAGTATGTATATTGTGTATTATACTTTCGAGATGAAAACTGCAGACCCAACGCACGCATGGTTATGCCAGTAAACATCTTTCCTCAGCACCCATTTCCTTATTATCCGCAGCAGTACCAGCAGACCCTTCTCCATAAGGACTTCACATGCCTAAGAAGTTGAAACACTGCCCTAGCCCGGCTAATAAACAACATCTGTGCGTCCAAATCAATGTGCAGGAGCCAAGTGCAGATCGCCTCGGAACTAACCTCATGCACATGGGTCTCGCATAGCTATTATAAACTAGGCAGTTATTAGCAGTTTTACCGTTCGCCATAGCTTTTTTACGATTTCTGTTTATTTATTTTATTATTTCATCCATTTTTCTTGAGAAGTGAGGAACAGGCTGGCTTTGCTCGCGGCGGATTCCTGCATCCTGAAAGCTCTTCTTGTTCCCCCATTACGGGACAGGTCCCGGGAGGATTCGCTTTGGGGTGCCTGGCTGTTGCCAGTTTGAATTTCTCGCCACGGCTCCTCTAAGCTGTGCTTTAAATTCCTTTTCCTGTTATTTAAAGCCCGAGCTCTGTGCCTTGTGCTGCCTGGGATTGGCTCCAGCCTCAGACCACGTAACCTGTGCTGGGGGACGACTATTTACTGTGAAAGTCTTATAAAAACAATTAGCAAACAGCTGGTTCCCCCCAAAGAATCAGGTTCACTGTTAAGTGACTTGAATTAGGTGGGGCTGCTCTGTTATCAGTAGTAATCAGGAACTTAGCTAGAAATTCTGGCCCACCTGACAAAATGTCCCCCACCATAGAAATTTTGTTTCATATAGTATTCAGGGGCCCCTATATCATGCTGGGCCCCCTAAATCTGAGGATCCATGCCCCCTGACGCCCCCTACTACTGATCCAACCAAATGTCATTGCGTTTTTGCTATATGAACTGCATGTAGAGATGCATTTTCGGCCGTATTCCAATTCTAAAATGTCTGCCGCTCAGTATCCGCGCCATGTGACAGCTCCATTGTATCTTGCGGTCGTCTCCAGCTCACCGCCGGCGAAAACGGCACCACCCCTGATTTAATAAGAAGGTCTCGTAAACCCACCCTCACGTCTCCCGGTCGCTTTCATGCTCTTAGCTAAATTCAGTCAATGTGGTGCCTCTAAGACATGTGTCATCGTCTTATTAAATAAATCATGTGTAGAGAAAGCGCCCTGTGTTCTCTGGCACATATTTATCGTGGTCATGGTTTAGAAGAGCACCCCCCTGACCCCCCATGTATGATCTTTAAATTAAATGATTCTTTATTTGCGCAAGTATATTGTAGGTCTTTAGTTTTTGCATGTGCCGTCATGCTCTCCTTTGAGACATACGTACGGTTGAGAATGAGGATTGGGGGATGTATCTGTTCTGCTAGAATGGGACTCAAACCAGCCACCCTCTGATTACATGTACAAAAGCCGAATCCACTGAGCCACACACCTTCTCCTCTATCTCATCCCTTCTTTTTTCCAGGTTGATCGCATGCATAAGCCGAGGGTCTGGCTCAGGTATGCGCTCACACGCATTTCTTGCAGATGCGTGCCGTCGTTTGGCACCTCCCTGCGACCTGCTTATTTGGCCTCCACTTTTTCGCACAGCCAGTAATTCGAGACGTCGCTCAAAACCCTCCATTTTTTGTTCTTCGTGAAAGAAGCCCCAGCGCTGCAATATTCCCTGTCCGGAGTGTGTGCGTCTTTAAGATTGGTCAGTCAAACCGCGGTGGGGTGATTTGGAAGACGAGATGGCTGCTTTAACAGCTGTGCAGTGACGGCAGGCTAGAATTACATTCTTGGACCCAAATCTCCCTATGGAGAGCTACAGTGGCCATTGACATTATATCCATCCACCTTCCAAGTGCTTATGCACTGGGTCATGATGGGAGGCTCTATTCCAGCCAGCAGGGGGCACCCCTGGACACACGCCAGTTTAGAGATGTCGGTTCACATCGCCGCTATGGACTATGGGAGGAATCCAGAGTACCTTGCGGGTGGAGGGAGGCAAGAGCCCCCCCCAGTAATTGGTTGACTGTCCTTCCACTCGACATTCAGCCCATCACAACCAACAGCTAGTAACACACAAATGAATAGTCCTGACAGGTAATGAGCTGCGAAGCGATGCAGGCAAGTCAGAACTGATGAAATCATATCACATTAAGACTGGAAAGATTTGCAAAAAAAAAAAAAACACACCCCACTGGGAGAATATGTAGATTCCACACACATAGAATACTGGTGGAAGTCAAATGCTTGACGCTATAGATGTGAGTGCAGCACAGAGGTTTTCACTGAAGTGATACGGAGCCTGTTTGCAGAGGTGTGAAGGGGAGCTCTGTCAAACAGGCTATGTATATGTGCACTGACGGTCCCTCTTTAGCCTACCTTGTGTCTTGCTACGTTGGTGTGAAGCCGCACACAGGAGCCTGCAGGACAGTCTCTGGGCCGGGCCAGTGGGCGGTGTTT
>JAODKF010000046.1:13032672-13044228 GCA_026779585.1 Mormyrus proboscirostris | reverse complement strand
AAGTCTTCAAAAGTAAAAAAAAAATAGATATATATATATGGGGGGGGGGGGGGTTGACATAATAATTTATTCACTTAAATTATACAGAGAGAGCTGGTAAAAACATAAATTTCGCTGCCTTTTGTCAGCTTCCCTGTAGGTCATCGTAGCTGAAGAACTCCATCCGTTAAGCAGGACTTATTTCTGAGCGCTTTGCGGCCCAAGCTGAGAGAGCGCCTCGCTCTTTCGAAGTGCTATTACAGTGATTATGGTAATTTTGTAATGCAATCTGAATTCCGTAACATCTTGTGGCCAGTTGGGCGGGCGGACGGTGCCACCCCTCCCCAGGGCAATTTGTATTGTTTGGGGGCATTTAGACAAGGAACCAAATGCAAGAATAAGCCAGCTCTGTATTTCTCCATTTTTTTCCCATTCTGCTCTGGTAGAGAAGTCATTGTACTCATCTCTGACCTGGGGCAGCCATATTTGCTTCACCCACGGGGCAATGGGTGGTGACCTGAATATTAAATGGGGTCAGTCGACTGGAACTTTCCTCTCGGTTGGGGCTTGTTTGCTGGCGTGCCCCAGCTCTGTACCCAGTGGCATTGCTGGTGGTAAACAAGCTGCTTCTTCGAGGGCAGCTCAATATCTCACCTTAATCTGGTTTTACAGGGAAGAGCAGTGTTCTGCAATCACACACCGTGACTGCTTCATTAGCTGCCCCAGGCATGATGGCTATTGTCCTGGAAGACTGTAAGTGAGAGAGAAAAGGATAGGTGGTTTTTAAATATCAGTGACGGTGATACGCCCCGCTCTGTTCTGCGTATAACGCTGCACAGGCATTATAGATTAGGCTATAATATGTGTCTGTCCCTTTCATCTGAAGGATGGATTGAGCGAGAGGAGATCAAAACAAGCAGCCTGCAGACCCCCTTACAGTACAAAGGGGCTGTGTAATCACATAGATTGCTTGTTTAAAGAAGGATCCGGAGGTTTTCTTACTGTCTTTGTGAAAGATGTAATACCCAACCGGGCCTTTTGAGATTTTCCGTACGTTTATCTGAATGTTGCTTTCGCTAGCGCAGTGGATGCTGCCAGCTCTCACACTGCTGGCGTGACGCTCACGCTTTCAGACTTTAATGTAAGAAATCGTACAGCAGATCTATATTATTCCATTATAAACCTAAAATTAGCTACATCAAGTGTCGAGGTAGTTTGCAAACCCTACAGACTACAAACACTTACATACGTGTAAATGCATGTGCATGTAAAAATCTCACTCCAGCCAGCTGACCGAAGTAGACAGCCCCGCTTTACTGTTTTCTGTGTCTGGTTTTAAACACTGGACCTGTGGTAAATGTCTTTAAGAGATTCAAAACCAAACAACTAAACTAAACCAAAGGTCTCACAACCTGTCATTTTTTAAATGTCTCATTGATAATTAGGCCTGGGGTGAAGCAATGCCTTCCTCTACCACCTGAATGATGAACAGCTCACGTCGATGGACGGCAGCCAGCTGGAAGTGCACTTAATCTGGCACATTCCCACTCCGTGGCTGTGCTCTCAGCTGCTCTGAAACACTAGCTTAGTGTGCTACATACGGGCTCTGGCAGGTTCATCGGCATGAAGCAGGGACCAAACGGGGAACGTGTCAGCGACTCCCATTGAGAGGGCCATCCTCCTCCTGCGTGTCAGACGCGCCATCCTCCCTGGGGTTTTTTGCCCCTGACCGCAGGGCCAGCTCCGCATTTAGCTCTCGCACATTCGAGCTTTCACACACTTTCACTTCCCGCCGTCGAACAGAGACACAGGATGCATTCTGAGGTTACCGTCAGGCCGTGGAGGATGATGGCTGATATTACAGTTACTAATCTCCGCTGCAGGTTCTGATGGGCTGACTGTCCAGTGGAGGGACAGAGCATCTCCCCCCACCCCCTTGCTAAATACAGTGAGAGGGTAGCCTCTGGACACAGGGAGAAGCCAGTAATCAGAGAGGAGCTCATTCACAGATGAAAGGTCCAAACAGATATAAAGCTGTGAAGCAATGCAGGAAAGTCAGAAATGATTAAATTATATCACATTAAGATTAGAAAGATTTGTGAGTCTTTCTTGTGAAAATAGGAAGAGAGAGGGAAGTGCTTCAGGATAATTAGTCACAGGCATTGTTTAATCCACCTTGACCTTGTACTGCAGGGGTCAGGATCCTGATCCATGCAGAGCCAGTGTGGGTTTTTGTGATGACCTATAACTCAGCCAATAAGAGTGGGTCCCCAGCACTGGAGTTGAGAACCACTGCTTTATTATTGGCTGATTGAGAGGTCATCCCAAAAAGCCACACCCACAGCGGCTCTCCATGGATCAGGTTCCCCACTCCTGCTGTACTGGATAAGAGGGTTTTAAAAAAAACATATTCATTGGATTTGGTGCCAATGGTACATGATCTGATGAACAAGTGGGATATAACGACAGAAAAGTACCAACTTTAGGATATAGTTGAACTCATACAATAACGATATGTACAATTTAATACAAGTGAGGAAGATTTAATGCCTAGAACAGCAGTGATGGGTCTGGTTGGCGGTGTCAGACGGCCTGGATAGTGCTGCAGACTGGCAGCAGCCTGGCATCTGACCCATGGGCCAAGCAGACCCATGGCTGCTCCCTGTTAGGTGATCAAATTGTTGTTTTCAGGTTGTTGTACAGAAACCCTGGGGTTTCCAGCTCACCCTAACTGGGACTGGTGGTTTAGGAAATTAGAGCCTGTTCTTCATTTAACATGGAAAATTAGACCACAGGTCTGCAAATATGGGGAGCGGTAAAGACGAAACTCGACAATGGAAGACAGAAATATAATGAGATAATGTGTTTTGGGCTTTCGAGAAGCAAAGCAGCATTTATTTTACCTTGGGAACATTTAGTCAAGTGTTTCGGTGTTAAAAAAAAAACAGGGTAATGCCACAAGACAGGAATTTGCTGGATGGCATTTTATTTTGAAAGATTTTTTTGGCCAGCTAAGAACCCTTGGCCCCAAAAGCCACTTCCTTAATAATAACAGGTCTGAGCGGGATGTTATTTTCTACAGAAATAGAAGGTGGTTTTGGAAGCCCTGGATTGAAGCCTTCCAGTAGACCGGCACTCTGTCTGAGGCAAGACTGTCTTCTGCTCTCTTTCCCTGCTCCCGGTGAGGTAAGAGCAGAACACAGGGCTGAAAAGATGGATAAACCAGCAAGGCTGTAAAAAGCTTTCTCATTCTTCCAAACAACAACTAAACATTTACATATTGAGTGAGTGGGACGACTGGAAAAAAAATCATGCTGCTTTGTGAATTCTTTTGTTCAGCGTGATATAGTGTTTCAGTCAGCCATACTTATCTACAATGCAATGTCCTGTATAAATAACCGTTTTTTTTGTATGCTTGGTCTTCCTGTCTAACGGAACCCCTTTTTTTAGTCAAGTAAAAGCAAATAATGTTATAGAGTGAGAGCTGATCTATAAGACTGATAAAGTCGGAGCAGTTGAACTGCAATGGGGCAGAAGGCAGACTCATGTATTTTCTTGCCGGAGAATGTTCTTCTTGCCTGTACCCTTTCCGGCTCCCTCCTCCGTGTTTGCTTGGCAGCTCTCTGTTCTATAGCCGGTGCTCAGAAAGACATCCCTAAGAACGCATGGTTTCCCATCCCCACTGTGAGCTGGATGGTCCTTCCGCATCTGACTGGGCTGTAGCCCAGTGAAGGGGGATGACGCTGCATCTGAAAGTGTAATCTAATCCCAAAAGGATGTTCCCCGTTAGATTACATTAGATTCTTTTATTGCCTTTGCACAGAGTACAACAAAAATATTTACAGCAGCCCAAATGGTGCTTTCATACATAACAAGTATATTACAAATGTAAATTGAGGTATAACTAGAGTGTAGTATATAAATAAAATTGGCGTATGAACAATTTTGGACATGAGACATAACACTTGACATAATAACACCATAACCCATGTATGGGCATGGATACCATAAACAGTACAAGGCACTGCAAATGTAATCACCAGTGTAGATCTTTCAAATAAGGTGCAGTTAGTTGTGGCACCTAACTAAGGTATGCTGGGGGGGGGGGGGGTCATTTAATAATTCCACTCCAGTATCCAGATGATTATTATAATGTAAAGTGATGCAGCAACTTCCTTTGCCTGCTGCCCAGGTGAGCTCAAACAAAAACAAGAAGACTGGTGTTAATCCTATTGTGTCATTGTGTTAAAACAAACCCAAGAGCACTGAGTTGAGCCAAGTCAGCCTTTGATGTCATGTGATCGGTGGAGTGTATCTAGGGGCAGTGATCGGTGATGACATTCAACGCAGCTTTGCACAAATTAACTTTTAATCTTTTTCAGCTTGACTGAAATCGTGTTGTCAGATTATTGATAAAACAGTACATTCCTTGGGCTTGTTTTCAGCCGTAGACTGAGGGGAAAGATGTCAGTTGGGGGCCAAGATGACAAGAACTTATGAAAACATTTTTGTTTTCGTTCAACTGACCTCCACGTGCCCGGAATGTGCTTGACTGCAGTGGCCCCCGAACAAGCATTGCTCACTGGGAGTTGAGGAAAGTGGCGCGAGTGCAGGTTCAGTTTGCTCCGTACGGAAACTTCATGAAGGACCAGAATACATGCTCTGCAGTGTCTGCGCATATCCACAGCCCTCTGTCTCTATCCAGACACTGTATCCTCATTGATCTTCATGCTGAATCTATTAAAGTTCTGTAGCGCTACCTAGTTTGTTTATTAATTACATTACATATTAACAGTATTGGTAGAAATGCGTTACTATAATTGCACTACTTTTTGCGGTAACAAGTAGTGTGACTAATTACCATTTCAAATTAAATAACACAATTAAAAGTACCGAAATATAAAATGGCCTAAATACTCGTTACTGTTGTCTCGCGCAAAATATTAATGGACAAATCTAGCCTATTCCCGTAATATTCTGTTTATGATCTAACATCATCTGACCTGATGGTGGCACAATGAATGGGTGATATTAAGTAATGTGATAGATAAAATTTGACAGTTGTATTGTCTTGCACTGTCAAAGCAACAACACTGAAATAATATAACTACCCAGACAGCACACATGCATTGGTACAATGTCTCTGTGATGCTTTAAAATCCATCATCAAAGCATCTCTGTGAGGTCATTTCCTCACTGGCACAACGTCGTAAAGACGAATCGCTAATGAGGATCGATTCAACATTCCCCCAATGTCTACACGATGTATTTCAGCAGCAACACAATTTTAATGACATCACTACATTTAGCCTGCTGTTATTTTTCCTGATTAGGCTATATAACTCAAAATAGGGTAATGATGTTTACAACCAAATGTCACACAAACAATTTAGCTGATTAAAAGGTATATTTTTAGGATTTGAAATATTGATAACATGACAGAACCAGTAACACAACAGGCCTAACAGTTATAATGAACTGCTTAAAGCAAACTTATTGAAAAAGATGTGCTTGCCAAAGCATACATTAATCTATGTAATAATTAAAATATTGTTAATAGGATTAAATGGAACGCAATCATCTGATGACATTCCGATATTAAACTAACATCCCGGCGATGTATGTGTGCTGTCTTGGTGTTTAAGCATTAATAGGATAACTGCAGTAACACAAACGTTACTTTCCGTGCTAGCCAATTACTTTTATATGCAGTGATTGGTAAAGTAATTGAATGTTGTTTTAATCGAGAAACTAGTAACTGTAACTAATTGCTAATTTTCAGTAATTTGCACAACATTGCATATTAACGCAGCCTAGTTAAGTCTGAAATGGCATTAATGGACATATACGGCCATGCTCTGCTTTTGATCACCATGGGCTGCATTTTATTTGAAATTAAATGTCGTGAAATTTCCATGTTTGTCAAATTAGTATAGTGGAATATGTGCTTTATGCAGGGTGTTGTTCTGCGTTATGTCCATGAAAAACTGACCAGAGCTACTGCCCAGAAAGACTATGTGTCTTTCCTTCATTCCACACTAATAAATCCTCAGTGCATTTCCTGGATTACTGCATTTCTGTGTCTGTCGAGGCATGGCAGCGGAATCAGCAGGTGCTCTGTCTGACTATAAGGGGTCAGGCCACTTGCTGTGACTGGCTTTCACTTGGCTTATGACTCACTTCTGACTGGCTTATGATTGGATTATGCTGGGTTTGTGACTAGCTCATAGTACATTTCAGGATCTACTGTATTACTCACACATGACAAGCTCCTGAAAAAGCTCAGCCTCATTAATCATCAAATCTTTTCTCAAACCTCTTCTTCGGACACTTCAGTTCTTCGCCTCTCATCTCTGTTTCTCCGTCGCAACATGCCTTTGGCATCACTCAGCTCTATGCTCCTCTCCGTGGTCTGGGAACGCTGAACCTCTTCAGATCTTGCCATGAGGACGGCGCTCCGGCCGTTTCTGCTAGCGCTCGTGGTTACGTGGCAATAAATACACAGCAGTGCTGAGTGGGGGCGGCAAGTTTGTGGGCGGACGGCGCCTTGGCAGGGCTGGCACAGCTGTGCCGCCTTGTTTTAGCAGATTTCCTCGGCTTGCCTTGATTACCAGGCTGGATTTGGAGGATGGCTCTGTGGCCAGGGGCGTCTATGGAAGGTACATTTGACAGTTTAAGGTCAAGTCCTCCCTGCCTTTCTTGTTTGTGAGTAGAAAACAGCAAAGGAAGGAAAACTGTCATGGAAACCTGAAACAGAAATGTCTCTTAATCTGTCATCTGTCGGTCTGGAAGTTCTTTGAGTTACATACACATAGATACACACTTAATATTGTTGATTTTTTTTTTCTTTTTGCCTGAACGAGCTGTTACGATTTTTTTAAATTAGGGTGTAGTTTTTTTTTCTGACAAAACATTCGTATCTGGCTCCTTTCTACAGATTTTTTGTTTTCTGTTTTGAATCCACCCCTGGTTATGATTCTTTTATTTATATTAACTTTTTAAACAAATTCACCACCCTTTGCTTAATTGGTTTTTCACTTAGACTGGCAGTTACAGAATACAGACACTCCCTGGGTTATGATAGGGTTACATTCCAATAAACCTGTGGTAAATATTGTAAGGCAAAAATGCATTTTAATACAGCACACCTAACCTAACAAACATCATAGCCTAGTGTAAGGAAAAGTAGTAAAGATGTGCCAATGTTCTTGGTTGATCATGTGAAGGCAGACAGTGTTAGCTATGAATGATCAAGGGGGAAGCCAGGGAGATAATGAGGCTTCCTAAACCACCATTTTGCTGAAACTGCGGAGACTGTGCTAGTGGATTCCTTACACTAGCCTACCTTAAACATGCTTAGAACACTTACATTAGGGTGCAGCTGGGCAAAATCATTACCACAAAGTCCATTTTATAATAAAGTATTGAATATCTCTTGTATTTTATTGAATAATTAACTGATAGTGAAAAAACATTTACCTGTCGTAAAGTCAAAATATCATAACACAGCCCATCTTAACCCAGAGAGCATCTGTTGTCACTATAAAGACAATATGGTAAGTGCATCATTTAAAAAACAACCTTGCAGTAATCAACACTGCCTTACTGCTCAACTGGTATTCAGTTAGATATGTAATATATCACCACTGTCTCGTTTTATCACAAAGATAAACAGCAGTGCTTACAGCCTAAAGGATCATTAGGTAAGGAGCTTCAGAAAAAAAGAGAAAAGTCTGTAGTCTTAATAGTTCATTGAGAGCTATAGCTGACTAGGTGTGGGACACCGGATCTGACGTTACATAACTTTGCCAGTTGCTTTCCCATCTTTCACGTGCCACTGGTCCCTGCTCAGCCGTGTGCATCTGCCCAGGTGCTTTAAGCAAGCAGCTCTATCTTACTTGGAGCACAGAGTCATCTCACTCTCGCAATGGCCCTTCTGTGCTGCTGCCTCAGAACTGAAGAATCTGACACGCTCATCTGTCACGGGCGCAGCCCAGCTCTGCGTTTCTATCCGGACGAATGGGCTGTCTGCTCTATAAGACGCAGCCATACCCCTCCCCCCACCCCTAGTGTATTTGCTTCAGGCTCAGTCCTCCGTTGTACAGCAGTCGCTCCGCTTGAGTATACGTTCTAATATGATGGTGCTTCTAGCATTCACCAATAAGAGTGGGCCCCGATCTAGCCCGATTGTTGAAGTCCCCAAGCCAGACAGCACCCTCTGCTTCTGCAGCACATTCCATAAGTTTGAAGAAGGTATCTCTGCTCCAAGATGCTGATAGAGAGGCCGTGCAGACTCGGATCATCTGCAATTGAACAAACTGGCAAGTAACGTTAAAGCTGAAGGCCAGGGAGAAAGTCGTATTCAGGACCTCTGGTGGTAATTAGCAGTACATGGTTCTCCCTTTTGGATTGCATAGGGCCCTGGGCCACCAGATCTGAGACCCCATCGGGCATGCACCACAGGCTGTCAGGATGATGTTATGGTACACTTGAAGGTCAAGGAGGGTGCTTGATGAACTCCGGATATCAGGGCTCACTTCCAACTTGAAAAAGTGACATCTAGGACTGCAGGAAGCATCCTACCTGGGGTATGGCATCAGGACTGGCCTCCTGTAGGCCTATGGAAAAAAGATATTGCTACAGTCAAGGACAACCCCAACTAATAACAAAGACCCAGGTTTGTGCTAGCTAGCCTCGAGGTAGATGGGATACTGTCAATACTTCATCACCTCCATTTTGTCCCTAGCTGCACCCTGTCACACTTTCCCAAGTAAAGTCAACAAGAAGTGGTCTGGATATCAGAGCCAGAAGCCACATTCAATGCTCTGAAGATGGGCGTCAACTCAGGCCCATCCATTGACTGGCCATTTGTCATCAAAACGGACACAGCGTCAGTGCGGTGTTGACTCGGGAGTTCAGTAAGGAAGAACACATGCCCCACAAACTGATACCTGGTGAGAAGAAGGACACTACAGTCAGAATGCAGCCCTCACCATCAAATAGGCAGTGATCACACTCAAGTATTATCTCACAAGCAGATGCTTCAGAGTTAGTCACTGACCACCCCCCTCTCTATCCAGGATTTCCAGGTGCATCTAAGACCAGTCACTCCAATACCAGTGATCCCTCTCTTCTGCACATCGGCCCGTTAGTGAGTCGGAACAGCTCTTGGTGGGGGAAGACAGTCATAATACCCCCTCTGGAACCCACGACACTTGTCATTCCGACTAGTGGACAGTTGGGCCGTGCGCTGGCTGCAGCATCCTGGACAGCAGATTCTTCAGAACTAGTGTACTGGTCCACCCGCCAACCAAAGGCCAAGTCCGTACCGGCTGAATCACTGGTTATAATCTCCTCACTGATTTGCAAAGTGACTAAACATTTCTTTGTTGATTGCTCTTTCGTTTTCTCCATTACTTTCTATACTCCATTATTTTTTGAGTCAATGTCAGATTCCCCTCATCTCTCTCACTTTAGGAGCATCCATCTCAGAATAAAAACCCTGGAATGCTGTCTGGGATATCCCCATCACTCCGGTTTCTTCTGTCAATGAAATCCACCTCTCCGGGCCTCGAACTCGGCCACCCACGGCTGTCGGACTGTTTTTGTCTTCAACACCCCTACACAGCTCTGGTGACGGCCCTGGAACCTCCTCACCGTGTTCTGTGCTTTGTCCTCTGGCCCAGAATCCCTGACCCCTAACTCTGCAGTGAGTGCCGGGCTGCATCAGAACATTCTATCTGCCAACTCATTCCTAGCATCTTTCCAGACCACTTCAACGCGGATCAGGCGGTGAAGGACCCAATTTATCTACACGTCAATGGGTCATTAGAGAGGACACCACGTCCTGTTCATAAAACACAAACATGGCAAGGGCACGTTACAGAAACATAGCTGATGAATGCTCCGGCAAATGGCTCTATGTAAACATGGTATGAGGGCCCGCAGACGCTTCCTCCTTCATAGAACTGGGCTGTCAGGGAGCAGCTTTTGTGGACCATCTACAGACCTCATGTAAAACGCTTCCAAGTACAGACTCTTAGGCACATATGAACACATCAGAAGCTGCTAGGCAACACCGCAGGCTGAAGCCTCCCCTTACCCAGATCCTATAAAGTCTTGTCTAGCCTGAGAATTCTTACCTTAATCTCTTAAAATTTCAAGGGCTACTAGACACACGGTCAATTACTCTCTATAAACAGAGAAAAAAAAAACACAATACTACACATAAAATAAAAATACATCAAAAGAGATTGCAGTGGATATTCTGGTAATGCATGTGATATAGACCAGGTTGAGATAAACTGTTTTTTCCTGATATCAGCTACTGTTTTGAAATGCAAAACAAAATATCCTTTGAAATGATTAATCTGATTTATATCCTGTGCTGGTGGTTGCTCCCTATAAACAGCTATGGCCGGGAAGTGACGACCAATGGATTTCATTTCACTGCTATGGCTGGATGTGTAGCACCACTGCTATATTGGTGTACTTATCTCATGTATATGAAGGTACATGTTTACAAACAGTTAATTATGTGTTTTGTGTAGTACGTTTTTTTTTTTCCTGCCTGTGTAACCCGTGATCCTGACTGGGATTAGAAGTCTGAATATGGATGGATGGATGTATAGATAGATGCTTACTGAAAGAATGTAGTATCAAATTTGCAGTCGCAACTGTCCAGGAGAAACATCTAATGAAAAGGTTGTGGCATCCATCCATATATTTAATCTGTAATTGAAAAAAAACTGTTTATGTATAAGAAAAATTTTTAACGTCCATTCAATCATTGTTTTGTTCACCGTACATTAATACACTTAACATACCTGATGCTATCCTATCTGAGAAAGTTAATTAAACGAATACATATTCCACATTGGCAGTCAGTTTGCTTTTTTTAATATAGTATTTCAGTTCAGTTTTAACAAAAGCCTATTAGTACAGAGGCATTCGCCATTTAACTGGCGATCGGTGATTTAATCCTGCGGGACTCCGAAGACAGGTTCTCGCTCCATAAAGGGCCTCGCCTTCTGCGCCAACGCATGCGGTTAGGATAGCCGTAAATGGACACATCGCCGAGATTCACGTTACACCTTTAACAAAGCAGCCCGTGAGCTCGCTCCACAGACATGTACTGGACAGATATCCCACACCTTTCCTCACCCAGCCCTGGATGGAGGCTGCGCCCCCTCACGTCCTACACACCCCTTTCCCCTCAGGCTGTTCAAAAAAGGGCCAGAGACAAAGACTTTCATGTGAGCATGAAGACCCTGGAAAGCGGCAAGAGTGATGTAAAGCAGTGCGACGGGGACACCGGCGACTTGAGGCCAAGGGGGTGGGAAGGGAAGGGGGGCATCCGGGCAGCAGGGAGCTTTTTTGTTGTACATGTAAAGGGATATTTGTAATTGCTCTGTGACTCTGAACAGTGTAAACACACCAGGAGGGCGGGTAACTCCCGGCAGTCTGCAGGGACAGGCTGGCAGGGAAATCAGCATGCAAACCATCCCCAAGGAGGCGTCGTTCGGACCCACAGCCCCGACTGATGCTCTGTTTGCTTTCATGCTGAGGTGTGGTTTC
>JAODKF010000046.1:13015790-13026261 GCA_026779585.1 Mormyrus proboscirostris | reverse complement strand
AATTGTCCTCTCAAATGAATTATTTGCTGTAGCCATTATGTCCATCATCCAGCTGCTTTTCCTCCCAGACAGGGTCACTCTGGGAGGGGGGGGGGGGCGGATGAATCCTATCATAGGTAGCCCAGGGCACATGGCGGGGGCACACTCTGGACAGGATTCCTGTGCACTGCAGGGAACAGACTCACACACTATGGACAATTAAGATATGCCAGTATAGCAGAGTACCTGTAGGAGTGGGATCCAGACCCTGAACACCCCCCCGCCCAGTTAAGATCCCTGAAGATAAAAAAAAATGTTCTCATGTCAGGTGTTATGAAAAAAAAACATTTTCTTAACAGCCAAATATGACAAATAAAAGAACACTGGCATTCTCTACTGGAAAAATAGCCACATGTTATAAATTCCAGGTTGCTGGAATTTAACAGCAACCTTACTAACAGTAAAGATAACAATGAACGTTTTTGCCAGGTTGTGTTCATTACTGCTGATCATTGCTCTGAGAGCTGATGCGCATTTGATATGCTGGCTTTTCAACGTTCGTTTGGCGGTGAAGCAATGAGATTTAACTAAAATATAATACATTTTAAAAACTTATTCAAATAAGAGGATATTTATACAGCTAATGGTTTGTAAAAGCTCCAATTCATTAGTAATGATTTTATTCTTTTTGTACTTATTAAAGCCTATAATATAGGCTAATCATTTGAATGCTTTTGTGCTTCTAGTAATTTAAACTAAATTAGGTAATCCTGTGAATTCTGTAATAAACCGAGTGAATAGATATCAATCAATGTTACAATTAAAGGCTCCGGTTAAACTCACCCCGGTAATGTAATGTAGAGAATATTAAGGGATCGTATTAAGTAAGCTTCAAAATTTACACTGAGAACTTAAGAACGTCCTGTATACATTTCAAATAGAAGGCTCTGTCCTGGTAAACAGGCAGGTCATCAGTTAAAATAAACTTTTATTAAAGCTTTCACACTTTAAAGAATACGATCATCCCTTTCGTTTTTACGTGAATTTACTTTTTCTATAAGTTAGTCTCGCAAAAAAAATCATTCTCAGTTTTTCCAATTTTATTTAAATAAAATGAGTTAAATAGTGCCATAAATAGGACTATAATACTGCTTAAATAGCCTATATTTAAATTCAACTTTCCAGACACGTTACATGTCTTTGAAATACTACCCAGAACAAATAGTAGACAAACAAAAGTGGACAGCGTGAAAAAAACTGTCGATGATTGGTATTATTTTATTTATTTTTTGGCGAAGATTTTTCTTTTCCGGAAAGCAAGACTACGAGCCCCATGATGCCAAGAGGGTGGGCTGAGCTGGCGGGCACCGAGGTGTGGAGGATGGCGGGGAGGGACGCAGGTTGGGACTCGGTTGGAGGGATTATGCATGCTTCGTGGGGGTCGGGGGCAGGCCTCACGGCTCCGGAATCTCCTTGTCTCCGCATCGTGGGAGCAGACCGGGGAAGTCGCGCAAAGTTGGAGATGCAAATGTTACGCGTAGGCGCTTTTAGACCGAAGAAGCATTTGAGTCGCCCAGAAGTCTCGCATTCTCAAATTATCGAAAGTGCACAAGCTATACATAGTTCATGATTTAAAAAAATAATATTATCTTTCGGATCGCAAGACTGGGTACAAAGTTATTCTGAATACGGTGACCGGATCGCCAACACTTTTCGCGAACAATAAATCGGATCGGCATTTTATTCCCATTTTTCGCTACAAAAGGTAAAAACAAATGTTTTTCTTTGTGTCTCTTATAAACGCTTCGTGATATTTTACATTCCTTTCCTGTTTAATGGGGGTTTACACGTTCATTTGTAATCAGAGTGCTCCTTTCCCAAAGCAAAGCGCGTTTGTAACTCGCCCCTTTCTTGCTGGAGTATTGGGATCGGCCAATTAACTCCGCTCTCCTATATTTATCGTATTTGATGTAGTGGTTATTTAGTATCCGTTTAGTATCCTTTCAAACCAAGTAAATCGATTAACTGTTAAGAATCAGTACCTACGAGTACGGTGAAGTTTTTCATTTCTTAGGCGAGATCGGATTTTCACCTTCGTTTGCTGCATCGTCAGATCACAGGATTAGAAAGGTAAGATCTTTGTAAGGGACACGGAAATCTTCGTACAGCACGTACCGAAGTTTTTGTTTGTACCAATGTAATCGACGCTAGACGCTTTCAGAGTTTTACGTGCAATACATTATAGTATGTTTATGCGAAAAGAGAGTGAGGAATGACATTGATTGTCCGTATTTTCAAGGGACGCTAACTAGAGTACAACGATTAATTCAAAATAATTATAAACTATACGATTATTTGTTAATAAATGTTTCATAACTATTATTTGAGTGATCAGCCGTTGTTCTGGGACTGTCATTGCCCTTTTCGTAATATGTTAAACATTTCATAATTTCTGTAACTCGTGCAGTAGCCTTCTGAACACTAACGCCACTCTAGGTCCTAAAACTCTCAAAAAATGTTAAAAATGCTGTGGTCATAAAGAAATACCAAGTATGACAGCTGTAGTCGTCATATGATATTACTAACTATGTAACTCACGTTCTTAATATTACAAATGGGATAATTTATGGGATGCTGTACATGGTGCGAGTCTGATTAACGTGGTATTTTTTACGGATATACAGGCTTACTGAATGGTGCACGGACTTTTTTTGTTCAGTTTAATTTGCTATACGAATCTGCATTTCCACCATGCAAATTCGGCTACGGTAGGTTTTTGCTTCTGTGTCTATTTGTCATATGAGGATCTAATACAATTCAGTGTAATATGGATTCGTGTCTTGCCCCTAACCCACCCTAACAACATCAACAAATTATTTTGCTGTTGATTAAATAACAAAAACATGGTTTAATTGAATAGTGGCGGGTACGTGCTTTTCATTTTAAAGGATTAGATCGCCTTGGTGAATGTGGATGCTTGATTTTATTTCGACTCTGCAGTATGCATGTTCTTGACTTGTATTGAGTTGGGTGTTACTGATTGTAAAGACAATGCGTGTAAAGTCATGTAAGTAGCCTAATGGATCTTTGGTGGTGCATATATAGATCATGCTTTGTGTCTTATGTGTTGTGGTTTCAGCTTTAAAACTGAATGGGTAACCTGGGCATTTTTATACTTTCCCGCTCACGTGGTCTCGCAGACCAACGTTAAAATAACCCACCGTGCGTGACCCCTGAAAAATCCCGAGACAGAAGGTACCGCATGGTATAAAGAAATGTCCTAATTAGCTTTTCGCCTATAGATTTATTTTTCTTTATTCAAATTGTATCCTATTCTTATGGGACCGAATGAAATGTCTTTTAGCATATCAATACAACTGAAATTACCATTCAGTTCTTAAAGGCATCAATTTGCATGTTAAAACATATAGTACAATGGTGACCTTTTGAGTACTTTGAAATAGTATTTGACCTTTTCATCAAATTGATTCCACAATTTTTTTTGTCATGAAATTTACAGAGTTACAATAGTATATTATCCTTTAAAACTCTTGTCCAAATGTGTAGATTATATTTCAGTTGTTTGTAAGAAAGATTACCTCAGCGCACGAATTAAGTCTTTTGAGGATATAGAATAGAATATCTTTACTGTCATAACACATGTGCAACGAAACAAAACAGGGTCTTGACACAAGCTTTATTTAGTATTTCCATCTTTTACATTTCTGCTACTGCTTTTCTGTGTTATGCGACGATCGCGTTGCATTCGGTCTGCTGGGATCAATGAAGGAAAATCGCCATGCACTCGGATATGGAATAGGGGCCCGAAACACAGAGACGAAGCACGGCTTCATTTTGCCGAAGCTCGGACCGGGTTAAGAACTCGGAATGGGCGATGCATTCCTGAAATGCCTCGCAAAGATGCCGATGACCAGAGATTGAAACTCATCCTGCTCCCGCGGGATTTACCTCGTTCGCAAAAAAAGCATAAAATGCAAACAGTGGGAAAGTCTTTGCGGATATGGCGAAATTTGTTGCGCTCTGATGTGAAGAAATTTGACTGCACTGACCCCGAAGCGGTTATAGCAGAAACTAAACCCCGATATTATTCCACTTCCAGCAGAAATAGTAGCGTTTAGTATCCCAGAGCTGAAGCGAGATTAGAAATGGCTATGTGAAACCTGTTGAAACACAGCTGTGTGTTGTAATAGAGGGTAATTTATGTTACCCAGTGCAGGAAATATAATTTATCATTTGTTCGTGAAAAGGGGAAATAACACAAATGTTTGTTACCCCAGGCTTTGGGGGATTTTATTCTCATCTAAATTCAAGCATTGGTCAGCTTTGTACAACGTGAATAAACGAATTTTAAAGTATGTCTTGAATCCCAGAAAGCAATAGGGACTTTTTTTGTTTTTTATATATATAAAACGAATTTAATGTGTGTTCAGCTTTACTCCTGGCTTGCCGTTTGGCTATGGGCATAATGAACTGTTTTACAGTTCATCTTTATCTGGAAAGCATCTCCACTCCTCCTCTATCCTGTCACGGTTCTGGCCGAGTGAGCGTCTCCGCTGGGGTCTGGGGGGCATGAGCGCTGCCCACTGTCCGCTCTCGACCTGATCTGCTGGTGCTGTCCTCATCTTGGTAGATGACACTAAACAGCCCTTTAATCTCTCCCCAAGTCTCCAAAAGCAGCAGCTTCTGCAAACTGCAAGCATGGTCGGTGCGAGTGGCTTAAGGTGAGGAGATGGGAATGAATGTCTTTGTGTTTGGAGTTGAGTAGAAGAAAACCATGGACCAGAGCACGCTTGATAGCAGCACCTGAAATGGCTGACACTTCTATGTTGGTGCGGATAGTTTAACTCTTGGGTGTCTGGGGTTTCCTTAACTTCTGGGGTCTCCATGTGATTTACAGTCTTCGTCTGTCTGGTGAAATTTGAGGGATACCTGCTATGAAAACTAAACATAGGAAAGCACGTCTCTCTTGGCAAATAGTAACCCCTGGAAGAAGAGTTTGGGCGAAGCAGACGGGAGAGCCACACGCTTGTGGACTGCCGAGAGTCGGGGCGGCCTTTTTTCCGGCTTGTGCGTACGGCAGGACAGGATTCCCGTGCTGCTGAGCAGGCCTTTGTTAGGACGGCTGCTTTTCAGCTGTCTTTGCTTATTGCCAGTCCTCGGCCCGACTGACTTCCATACAAGTCTCCACAAGTACGGACATCACAGGAGCAAGGGGGAGGTGCAGGGTCCCACACAAACAGGGCGCTTGGGCAGGTGATGGGCCCCTAATGCCGACTGGGGGGGGCGTCCCTTTGGCTCAGCTGTAACTGGTATGTGCAAAGTGCAGTGATTTTGCTGTTCATTTGCTCTTTTTGCCATCCCCCCCCCCCCCCAAGGGAGAGAATGGAAAAAAGTAATAATTACTGCTCCTCGATGAGAGCGATTTGCATCAGAGCTCGCAAAGTGAGAGACGGATCGGTCCGCTGTGGCAAAAGGAATTCTTATGCCTGTTAATAACGTCCTTGCGGTGACCTTAGTTTAGGATGGAAGCCCTGGCGAGGGAGAGTGCCATCTGGAATCAAGACCGGCATTGTTCATTGGCTGCATTTCGTTAGAGCGTTCCTGACATCACTCTCCAAACATTGATACAAATCACTCCTTTGGCAGCTTTCCCAAAAGCTGAGGGAAAAGCTGTCCGTGCCGATGCCGCTGGCGGTGGAGATGGCAGCAGGAGGGGCCGCGGCTAGCTGGTACGGGAGGCAGAATCTCATGTCTTGAGCCTCCCTTATGTAACTTGAGGTATTTTGTCCCGAGATGGAAATGGAGGTCATTTGCACTACCGTTTGCTTATTTGTATAAATCAGTAGGTGCTGCGCTCGGGCCCTGTTCACTCTCCAGAAGATGAGCCTCCTGTCGCAGCTCTATGTGTCGGGTTTAATCTTTTATAATAACGGAATTGCCCTGAGCTTCACTTGAGACGCACTTTGAAATGAGAAGGCGCGGACAGATTCCTACCCAGATTCCCAGGAGGGGGAAGGGTGGAGGTGGGATGGGCTTCCTACCCAGCTTCTGGTGGAGCTGTGGGGAATGGAGAGCACCATCTGGCTGCCCTCAAAATTACTGGGTGGCTGTAGCGGAGGAAATGTTGCTCCCGTTTAGCAGTAAAACAAGCTGATTTTTTTTGAGGCAAACGCTGCAGTCTATATGAACAAGGAGGTGACCTTTGCTCCTTCCCTCACCATGTCACTCTGTGTTTGTTCAGGAGATACAATGTGATTTTCTTTTAAAGGGGCATATAAATTAATTACTGTCCCGTTGAGCGTTAAGACTTGCATTTATGTTAGCTACTTTAACTATGACTGGCCCCGTGCATGGATGCTGGAGAACGCCAACTTTCTATAAATTACATATATATGTAGATGCTTCATACCTTTTATATGCTACACTTCTTATTCATCTGGTTATTTTCATACTACCTTCATCTGTATATCCTTGCTGTTGAACCAAGAAAATTCCTTTCCCGGGAGCATCGCTAACGTGTTATCTGAATCAGGAGTCCTGGTGTGGGTACGGAGCAGATTAGAGGGGAAAAAATAACAAAATATATATTTGTAATAATTCTTAGCATTCTGTTACCTTTTCAAGTGGTGTACAGGGTGTATGAGGAATGCTTGACCGAATGATGATAGTTGAGGATTCGTGGTTGGTGGAAGAAACATCAACAGCCTTGGATATGACATAATGTGGGAGAAAATGAATGTTATGAAGAAACTTGCAAGGGAGGTTAAAGAATAGAGTGGTGGCCCTCTGGATGAGTGTGAAGAAAAGTCCTGACCGCATGATTAGTGGATAACTGTGATGTCGGTGTTGAAGACATAGAGGTTCAATGACCACTTTTTCCTCCTTGGAACAGTCATTAATGACAAAGTATCCAACTGTCAAACATCACACGGAGTGTCACTGGGCTGAGCTGCAGTAACAGGGTCTAGAGAAAAATCTAAAGTTTTAAGATATCTCTGAGAGCTAAGATCAGATTTGTTCTGAATATGGTATTTCTTGTGATTCTGCAGATGTAAAAGCACAATAGGATGGATATGGACACTTTTGAACTCTGGTGCTGGCAAAGACTTTTAAGAATACTGTGGACCACAAGGAGAATACTGGAGTGTCTTCTTGATCAAATTCCTGGACTATGTCCATGTATTGACTTTGTATCTTCGGGAAGGTCGTAATGCTTGTGGAAGAAGATAGCCCTAGAAGATGATGTCCAGCAATGAACATGACTTTAGGAAGACCAAGGCATTCTGGGGAAATGCCCTCTGTAGAGCAGTCAGGAACCCACATCACCTTGATCATATAGTAATGAAATTTCTGCACAGAAAACGGCTTTTAATTTCTTCACCACCCTTCAAACTTGACAGAATGAAGCAGTTTAACTTTTTATGCAGAGCTGGGCTACCTGGTATAAGTGAAGTTAAAGGCATGAATTCCAAAAGGACTGCTTGGACACACAATAGTTAACTTAATCTTCTGTTGTTCAGCCAGAATGTCGTTTCATTCGGTTTTTAATACTAAAGCTATTAGCATGATTTTTCCTGCCCATTTCCTGCTCAAAACATTAGATTGTTTCCATGAGCACTGTGTTAACATTTCATTTTGCTGTGTTTATGTACACGTAATGGTCAAGATTACATCGCATTTCTAAGACTCTGCAGAAGTGCCATTACCCTTTGCTGTGGCATTTTCACAAAATGACTGTAATGTTGAAGTCTTTAGCATAGCAGCAAAGTAACAAATGCGATAAACAGTTGAGGACGTGACCCTTTTGCTAAGATAACACATAAAGCTTGGAAACAAACACATTTTCCACATGGTTGCTGGGCATCTTCTGCCTTGTGTCCCGTCCTTCCAAGCATAGGCTCCAAGCAGGCTTTAGCGGGGTTAGGGGTTTTAGAGGATGAATGGATAATCGATTAATTACCCTTCATATAATTGTATGCATGTCTTTCATCGTGGAGGTAGCGTCATTCTTCAGAACCAAATCTGCCCCCTTTCTCTTTCGAAGTTGTTGTCTGATCTGCCAGGCTGTTGGCGAAGGAGCCGTGATTCTTGTCTTGTGGATGATGTGCTTTCATGGCACGTGCAGCTTCGTAGATGTTGAGATCACGCCTCTTATGAGAGAGTCGCCGTTCTTGCTGTCCTCTGCCAGGTGGCGGTGGACAAGCAGGTGGGGTAAAATTTCGTTGTGACTTTATTCCCGGTCAACATGGTGCCTTATTTGCACAAGATGGTGAAGACTGTCCTGCAGAGCCTTGTGCCGTCCATCCAGCACAAATGATAAGAATTCCAAAGAAGGGCTTTTGAAAAGGGATAGTTTGCTGACTTTAGGAGCCATTTTCTGGCGAATGTTTACCTCAAAGCTAGTAGCTGTCTTATCTTTGCTATGGTTTAGTTCTCCTGGCTGTTGCATCACAGGTGACACAAAAACAGGTCGGAACAATGCAGCTTAAGGGTGAATCTCTGCGTTTAAGCCCAGGATGTGAGCGTAATGTCTAAATTCGTCACTCCGGCTGAATCATTAGAGCCAGCTGACACCTTAGATACCCCTCACGTGGGTTTGTTCCTCCTGCAGTGGCGTACCTTTTCAGTGAGATCAGGGAGTTGACGGCATCAGTCCTTCATGAAAATGTGCATTTCTAACCCTCCTTCATCTGAAGCCGTTTCCATCCACTGGTCAGGCGTAGCAGGATAATATTGAAAGAGACGTCATTAATGATGCTGGCGTTCCTTTTCTGTAATCCCCCTTTTAATGTTGCCCCTTTGTTTTGTCAAGGCGGTAACACCCTGGCATAATCTTCATGGGGGTAGTCTCGTGTGCCGGGGAGAGCCTGGAAGTTGTTTCGTCTGCCAAGATCTTGGGGGTGGGTGGGTGACGGTGAGTTACCGCACTTTCCTGTGAGTGCAGGTTGCAGCAGGAGCCCCGAGGAGCTCTGATTAACCTCCACCTCTGACTTCGCCGGCTCGCGGGACCCTGAGCAGTCTGGGGCTCCTCGGCCTGTTCGCGCCGGAGCGCCCACTAATTTCCTGGGTCGCGGTCGCACTAATGAAAAGTGGCAAATACTAGTGCAGTGGCTCTTAATTGCCGCTTCCCCGCAGTGGGGTCTTCTCTGCAGTTGTCCGGGAAGGACCTTTTCTTTGTCTCTTCTCCTTTTCAGATTCTGACCCGGGTTAAAGGGGAGATGGGGAAACTACATACAAAATAATGGCTGAAAGGACGTTACAGTGGCGTTCTAGCAAAGTCCGTTGGCCTTAAAAGCCAATAAACTCTCAGGCAGTTGTTCACCCCTTCCCTCTGGATCGCACGGTTATTTATGTAGTTTGTCATTGTCAGGTTGTGTTGACTCTCTTTGCAGAACACCAGGAAAGGGATCTGCTGTAATTCTAATCCTGCCTGTTTGGGGCATCAGTTCCAGGCCCTGGTGGCCATTTGTGTTTGCCTCTCCGGTGCAGATTGCCGGCAAGCCCAGCCGCGTTCATTTTTAAAGCAGGGGCCTCCTCGTAAATCGCAGTGGGCCGGGCAAGGCGGTGCACCTTGCGCAGACAGCTCATTTATTTAAGAGATTCTTAAACTTTATGATCGCCAAGACTTATGGCTGCTGTCACTAGCTGAGCCTTTTCTTGCGTCTCAGAATTGAGAAAAGTCGATTGAGGTGTCGGCGGTGATCTCCTGGCGATTGCGCTGTGTACCGTCTGTTCTCGTCATGACATCTGCTCTCCAGGTGATCCCAGCCCGGTGAAGAAGAGAGGAAACCGAGCGGGAAAGAATCTAATCAGTACAGCATGGCGGAGTGGATCATTTACAATTTCCACTTGCGTTTATCACATTTCTATTACGGAAATGTTATTTTTGTTTGTGTAACTGACTGACCCCTTGTCCGAGTGCCTGTGCATTTATTTATCAGCGTCTAGCCTGTCGTTTTATTTCTTTATTTATTTGTAATTGTCGGACTGCCGCATAATTAAGGGAAATAAACAGAAGCATATGAGGTGCAGTGGCGGTGGCGTGCAGCCTCTGCATGCTGGCGGAGAGCGTCCAGTCCAGACTGGGAAGCAGAAGATAGTAGCAGTAATTGCAATCTAGTGACAAGTGTTTTTGGGAAATGCGGTTGGCGGCATTAGACGTGCCCCCCCACCCCCCACCACCCCTTAACTAGGCTGTGACTCACCCCTGATGGGCCCGCGATGACTCATGTATCAGGATGGCCAGCCCAAGGCTTTGACTCAGCTGGAATGGTGACAGAATCCTTTGAAAAGGGGGGAGGACGCCTTGGGGTTTTTTTGTTTTTTCTTCTTCCCTCGATGTGGTGGAGTGGAGAATGAGCGTAGCGAGTGGCTGTGTGGTCCCCCCCCCCCCTTCCTTAACAAGGATAGATTTTTCGGTCGATTCCTTCCAGTTACCCCCGAAGTCCCCCCCCCCCCCCCCCCCCCCCCC
>JAODKF010000046.1:12997482-13007647 GCA_026779585.1 Mormyrus proboscirostris | reverse complement strand
TCTGGATTTTAATTTTTAAACTTCTCCCCCCCCCCCCCCACTTCTCCACTTGCTATCTGTCATGCTTATCTGCATGGAAGCCGTAGTTCTTTTGTCAGCCAAAGTGCTGTTATGGTTACATGTTTAATTGATCAAATTTTAAAATGGAGGTGATCCTGATTTTGTCACCCCCCCCCTCCCCCCAATCTCAAAGCAGTAAAGAATAAGAATCTCACAGCTAAAGTTTTCTCAGAACAAATGTGGAAAACGGCGGAAATCCTCTGAAGATGCATTGGGAGCAGCGTCCCGTCCAGGTGCACTGTCGTCTGCGCAGGGGAGACCCATCCGGTAATGGCTGCCTGTGGCCTTCAGAGCCCCGTGACAAATGGGCCGCCCTTTCTGCACCTCCGCCGAGGTGTGACACGAGAAGGGCTTGACACGCCGGCTTGACGCGGGGCCGCCTTTGTGTGCCTCTGGCCCCCATTGTTTCTTTGAAAGCCAATCCCCAGGGAGATCTGCTGTGTGTTAGTCACACCAGGCCTGGGCTCTGGGGAATCCATGCTTCCTAAACAGAGTGGCCCCAGGAGGGCAATACTAGCTGACCCCCTCCCCCTACTGGACCTTTTGCTGGCCCCTCTGCCCTCTCATCATGCCTGACCGCTGATTCTACACATCCCCTCGCCTCACTCTGCTCAGGACCGGCTATTCCAGGGCCCCGTACCGTACTGCTGCACCCAAGCCTCCGTGTTGACAGTCTAGCAGAAATCTGCTCACATCTCTCTTAATTCAGAATATAGCTCTGGGGGGTTTTAAATGCAAATTTCAGTTTCCTTAGTTTTTACATTCTCTTCTCAAGAAAAGGCTGTATGTATTGTGTTTTTGAAGAGGAAGTTCCTTTCCATATCACTGTTTCACCCAGGGGAAATATTTCATATTTCTGAGTGTGTCACTGTAAAATGTCTGTGATCATTCATGAAGAAGCGGAGGACAGTTGTGAGATTAATAATTAGGGGAGGCCCCTTTTTTTTGAATGCTTTGGTTGTTTCATCCTCCCTTTGGGAAGTCCCAGAGTTGTTAACTTTAGGTGCTTTCCCACTACTGGAACTTTTTTCTGAAACCAGGACTTTTTTTTCAGGAACCAGGAACTTCTGTCACATTCCTTTGACAGGAACTTGGTTCGATTGTAGTTCCTCAGAGGTAGTTCCTGAACCTTTTATTTAAGTCCCTGTTCCAGACCAGGTATTTTTCATTTGTCCTCATACATTTTGATCACAATCGATCCTCTCGGTAACTAACAAATAACCAACAAAATGACTTGTAGATCCTCTGTTTTGGCATGGCAATGCAGTTTTGAATGAAATTACGTGTGAGGTTTAAACTATTAGCTTTTTGCATCTCCCAAGCTTATTTAGCATAGAGAAACTGCACAAATTTCTGTTGTGCAGTGGGGCAGTGACACACAAAAGTACAAAAGTTCCCAGGTAAGACGGCCCAGGAACTCAGAACCAGGAACAGTCCGAAAGTGCTCTTTGTGGTGGCCTGCAACGTGACCCCCCCGGCCTCTCCCATACATCCTGCCTTCACGGCTCACGACAGTCGGGAGCCGCTTTGTAAAACAGCCTCGGTGTCCTGATGGGCTGTTCTGGCCTGCTGTTCATGTTAGAGCCCTCCCTCGGGTCACTGGGTAAATGGGAACAAGGGGAAGTGACCATCATGCTCACCCCCCCAGTCCTGATCCCTATTTAGTCTCATTGCCCCCCCTCTTAAGTTATTCTATGCCAGTTGGTCAGCATGTTAGTCTGCAGTTGGCCGTGTAGGACATCTAAGAAGCTGATTGGGTAGGTCATGGAGAATCGTGTCCCCAGCCTGATCCAGTGATGGATGGGGTCCTGTGTATGGAGTGTCATCCCAGACGAAGGGCGATGTGTCTGGACGGCATTCTCTCCCCTGCAGCCTTTCGTCTAATTTGTTGGACTCTTTTCAGCAATTGAGACATTAGCAACCGCTAGCCCTTGCTAACCCCCAGCGGCGGCTGCTTTCAGGTTCCAAAGTGGTGGAAAAATTCCCAGCCTCTTCTGCTATTCGGCATGTTTCTCACCTTTTTTTCTCTTCAGGTTGGAATGGTCAACGTTATTTTATTTATTTCATTTTTTTTTGGGGGGGGTGGGGCATTTACCGCTCATCCCATGTTCTGTATTCGCTCTTGCCCATCTTCGTCTGTTAGTTGTCTGCCTCCTCTTTCGGTTTCAGACGTGTGCTTTCTGCACACTCATTGAGACGCCGATCTAACCACCCTCCCCATTCACACTTAGCTACTGGTGAAGTGCAAGTGACGCTGCACACCCGGCTTCCTGGCAGTCGGTTGGATCTGCAGTGCTATGACACGGACGACTACCAGGTGGTGAGGTGGACCAAAGACCAGCTGGCACTGTTGGAGGGGGAGCGCGTGCATCTGCGCGACGGCCACCTGGAGATCGACCCCCTCGATGTGTCCGACTCCGGCTTCTACGCCTGTTTCTCCCATGGCCCCTATGGCAACCACAGCAACTACTTCTCTGTTAACGTCACAGGTATGTAGGTGCATCCCCACCTCTTCTGGTGGCACATAGAAGCGTCTCCTTCGACAAAAGCAGATAGAATATAGGGTGTCTCACTGTAGCATTTCATCCAGACACCCCCGCAAGCTTCATCAGGGTAAACAGGTAGAGGATGGATGAGTGGATTGATGGAGAGTTCCATTATACTGCCCTTAGAAGAGAACATAGGAGGTGACCAGTCAGGTGGACTGTAAGCTATGGACTTCAGCATTATCCTCACTCATTATCCCTCAAACTGGGTCTTTGCAGACTTTGCAGATGTGTGAATTGTGCTACTACAGTTTTAAGGTTCTCTTCTTTGTGGTTCTGCCTGCTTAATATATGGAGAATGTGTACACCGTAATGTGGAACGTTCTGGTCATTTGGAGGCCAAGAATGCTGCCATGTGTTTTTTGGCGTATGACTCCGCTGTGTGGATTGTGCTCCAGCGAACGCTGTCACTCCCTGGCACTTTCCCCCTCATGTCCCGTGACCCGGTTCTCAAAGGACGATTTGTCATGACTGAGTCAGCGTGTCACCGTGACAGCAGTTGTGAAATCATACATATGCTCTGGATTAGTAGAAGAACTTGGAAGTAAGAGTTGTAGAAAAGAGAACCGATTTCAACTGCTTTTTGTTCTGGCTGTGTCTGAGATCCAGGATTCACTGTGTTTTTTTAACCCCTAGTAAAAGGCGAGAGGAGCTGTATCCCATATATATGGTTTCACAAATCAGTGGCTCTCTTTCCCTTAACAATGTGTGTCTCTCGTGTTACAGCAGTCTTTCTCATTTGCAACTGCCCTTATTATTTGACGGAGATATCGGTTACAGTGAAGTTTGACAGAAACGTCCTCCCGAGTTTCACTCTCTGCCGACACTTACTGTGGCCGTCTCATCTTTCTAGCCGACGCACTGCTGTCCTCTGAGGATGAGGATGAAGATGAGTCTTCCTCAGAAGAGGCAAAGCTGCCCAACTCTACGAAGCTACGTAAGTATTTATGTCCATCAAAGCAAAACGTAGGCTTACTGATCAGCTATTATTTCTGTAATTGAATTAGTAGTGCTGGTATTTTTTAGTGAAATTGACTTCACTTAATATCCCAGGTACAGGTTAAGTTCCATGCTCAAGTCATTACTGCAGGGCCCCATGAAGGTTACAAGTCTGTCCTTAACACCGTTCTGCCTTCCTACCTCTCCTGGGGCATTTCTCAGTACCAAGACTGTACTTGTGGTCTTGGCAAGACTGATATGAACTTTCCTCCCAAGAACAAACTTGTAGCATTGGTCTCATTTGGCGAGGTCTCATGAATGCGTCTTTGATATTTTGGGCGAGGCGAGAACAACATCTGGGGATTTTTACCATCCTCTGTACTTCTGTTCTTGAGTATTGGAACTGGTCTTCAACAATGGAAGATGATGTAAAACGGGTACACGAGAACACAAGTATGGTCAAGCACGCATATTGAGAAACACCCCTATAGTGATATGCTAACTGTCACCTTAGCACATTGACTGTCATGATGAGTTATTCAGTGTAAAGTGCTGGAGGGTCACGGTTCTGCGTTCTGGGCTCGTCAGCCATGCCCCCCCAGTGGGCCCAGCCGGAGAAGATGGAGAAGAAGCTGCACGCCGTGCCGGCCAGCAAGACCGTTAAGTTCCGATGCCAGGCCAATGGGAATCCCAGCCCCACGCTGAAGTGGTTCAAGAACGGCAAGGAATTCAAGAGGGACCAGCGCATTGGAGGCTTCAAGGTATGGTGGAGTCACTAGACGTCTTTCAGCTTGGCCAGGGGGGTGCAGGGGGCTTCTGGGAGCCCTACCCTGCCACTTCCGTTTACTCAGAATGGGCAGAATGCAGTACATATCTTTTCCCTCGTACCAGGAGGCTTGTGCCTCTGTGGGGGTGACTGGCCATGGGCTCTTGCATTCCTTGAGTCCCGGTAAGGTTGCACATACTTGGCACGGCTGTAATAACCCATGGTTAATAGTTTTTCATCAATAGTTATAGTTGTTTATCTAGTATTTAATCAAATCAACGATACTTTTTTACACCTTGGAAAGCATTCACATTTCAACAAAAGGAAAACACATGCAAATATTCTATCAAAAGTTATGCCAAATATCTAAAATATGTTATTGTTGAGGATTTTGACCTTTTACAACCATGACTAATAATGTAATTTCAATCCAGAAATTTCCTGTCGGCTGAGATTTTATTGTTTTTGATGCCCCGATGTATGTCTAGTATGATTATAAAGCAGCATTTCTTGCTGATTGGAGACATGCATGGGTGTTTTTGGCCTTTAGGATGCCCCCAGTGGCCAGGTGGAGAATGCGAGGTCAGAAGGGGGGGGTGCCGCCATCAATATGCTGTTAGAGATCTGTTACAGACCGTTACCGCAGCGCTAACTCTTTCCAGAGTGGGGAAACATCAAAGAATAGCCCTGAAATCAAAAGCTGGCAGAAGTCTTTGACTGTGTTTTCCTGCTGCTGCTCTGGTCTGCGCTACGTGATCGAGGTGTTATGGGCTTAGTTGTGGGTTTTAAAATAAAATGCAAACTGCAAGCAGGTGACGCTAATGCATTAGCATGGGCAGGAAGTGTGCTTCTGAATATGAATGCTGGTTATCGGGAGAGAATTAAGGCATCTGTGGTCTAAGACTCCCAGACAGCCATGTTTTCGGGTGGGTGCCGATTCATGTAACTCTTTTGATAGCTTTGCTTACTCTCACGGTGGTTGTGGTAAGGATGGTAAATCAGCCTAGGCCAAAGAGTTTGCCCCCAGGGATTGGTTTTTGCCCTTCCTGCACATCACCCAGAGGCAGGACTCCACCTCCCGTCGGCTTTATTTGACCAATTGTGGTTGGGCAGCATGCGGGAGGGGGAGGGGCCAGCCAAGGCTGGATACCAGCCAGCCAAAGGGAACATGGAGTGCTCTCCCAGGCACACGGCTCTTTGGAGGGCCTTCAGGATGAGGAAGTTCTTGTTGGCTGGCGAGCCTGGTGCTCTGACGTGGCTTGGCTTCTCTCGTTATGAAAGACGTGAGCCTCCTGCGGAGAGACCTCCTGAGCACAGTCTGGAACTGCAATACCAAGGCTCTTTTAGGGGGGGAGGGGTGGGGGTTTGCTTGCAACCGTGGTGACGGATATGCTTAGCTGTGCACGGTGACCCTGCCCCAGAATCTGGTTTTCCCATCAAGGTGTCATCCATCCCATGCGTCCCCCCCTCCCCCCCACCTGGGGCCCATTAAAACACTTCCTATCTTCTGAGCAGACTCTCCTAGGCAGTCCGTATACTTTTCACCATATGGTTCCTGTTTTCCAGTCAAGGTGCAGAGGATCTCCTCTGGTCGTTAGGGATATTTTGCCATATCTTGCCACCCCCCACACACGTACATGTACACACAATTTACCAAGCATGACTCCATTGTTTTCATACCTCAAATGTACAGGACAGCACCAGGAATACAGCACCGTGTGCATTAAACATAGACCCTCACATATAGCAGCTGTAAGACCCTCTGTGCCCCCCCTTTATGTTTCAGGTTCCTAAATTAGGGGAATTGTGATGCTCAGGCATAAACCCTTTGTGTGTGTGTGCTGGTTCCCCAGCGTTTGCGGACCCTTTCGCTCTGGCTGAGCGCCTGATCCGTTGGACCGCACCTCGCTTTGATCTCGTCGTTTTTTCTGGATTTGAGAGATTTGTTTTATTCCCAAGCGAAGATGTTTCATCAACGTGTTGGTTAACTAAACCCCGTTAAAAACAACATTATTTGTTCGTAATTATGTTTTTTGTTTGAACGCTTAGTGTTTTCCAGCCCCGTGAAATGATATGAACCGAATGACTCTCATTTAAGACGAATCTTGACTTCTCACATAATGAGATGCAGAAACCAGTTACATTTCATCAAGGACTACTAATATACCAGTGGATATTTTGTGGAAGGACATGGGATGTGGTTAAGACTTTGGCCCCTGATTTCTGCTGCGTGCTGCAGACATCTACTCCTAATGTACTTATTGTGCCCCCCCGCCCTTTAAAGATATTAAGAAGGGTTAAGGAATCTGCCATCTGTATGCAGTGTCATGCGCGACTGCAGGGAACCGAAGTTAAGCTGCGCAGATGTGTCCCTTTCATGATTCATGCCCTCCCACATTTAATTTTCATGCATTTAAGCATCATCTACTAGAGGAACTGCCACATGGTCACATGGTACAACAGTACAGAAGTGAAGGGATGTTCATGTAGCTACAGGGAATAGTGAACCGTGAATAGTGATATTACTAAAAATGTTCTAACTTAACTGGCTGTTGGCTGAACATTCACAGGCTCAGAGGTGCCTGTCCAGAGCTGGAGTGTCATGACCGCCAGGTCCGATGCTGTCTTAGATAAGAACTGGCAAAAATCTATAAAACAGGGCTCTGTGGAGCTCTGTTTGTGGTTTGAGGTCATGCTCAGTTTACACTAACAGCAGAATATTCTCACTCACTGAATTAGCTAATTGTCCCTTCTCACTCGCCAGTAGTCAGTCTTGCTGTTTGCTTCAAATTAAAGACTTCTCTGCAAGCTGATTTTCACATATAGAATATTTTTATTTTGTGGAGAGTCTGCGATATTTTTTAAGCCCATTGCTGACAGTCCTGGGTATTGTTTTACATAAATTTCTTCATCAGAATCAGAATCACTTTATTAATCCCCATAGGGAAATTCTCTTTCATTACAAAACAAAACCTCCTGATGAGAATAAAAAATTTAGAAAAGTTATGTACATGACAGAAGAGATTTAGATAGAACTATATGAACAATAAAGTTATTTAAAATAAAATAAAATACAATAAAAATAATAAAATAACCAATAAAAATAAAACCTATAGCGGCAATTATGTTAACATTGGCATAAATTAAACATAATTTGCATAGTAGCTGGGATATTACAGCAACCGTATACACAGTGTACATGGTCTAAGCTCACTTGCTTGGTGTCTGAGATTCATTCTAGGTTGATTCTCAAAAAAAAAAAAAAAAATCTGCATGCCCAATTCCGAGATACAGGATTCAGTCAATGATGTCAGGCATGAATGATTCACATCAGATCCAGCCAACTACACTGCAGACCTGGTTTGAATGTTTGTTTTCAGTGTTTCTCCACAGGATATTGATTGTACAGTGAGTTTCCCGGCAGGTGTTAGGCTTATCAACAGATAGCGTCACCCAGCGGTCCTATGCTTGTCATTCCTCCCTGTTACGGCCTCTGGCCGCCCACAAGTGTGTGCTGACACCCCCTGTCTTCTGCCTTAGGTTCGAGAGCATGTTTGGACCATAATCATGGAGTCCGTGGTGCCCTCGGACAAGGGGAACTACACCTGCGTAGTGGTGAACAAATATGGCAGCATCAACCACACCTACCAGCTCGATGTCGTAGGTCAGTTCCTGTCCTCCAAGCCGCTCTAGTCACTTCTTTGCCGTTGTCCTCTCCCTCACCCCGACCACTGTGCTGGCTCCCTCCTGCATGGTGGAGTGATGTAACTCCTACATCACGAGATGCTGCTTGTGAAGAGCACTAGTCTGACAGGTCACCTTAAGTCACAGTGTTGCGTCGTCTGTTCCAGATGTTGCCCTTGTTTGCGTCCCTTAGAATAAGGGGGTTTCCCTGAGAATCTCCTCCTCTCAACTCAGGTTAGAGTGATTCAGGATATACCTGAAGACCAGGTACCTCATTTGAATGAATGTTACAATTATGTAGTGCTTTTCAAAACACTCTAAGTGCTTCACAGATCACTTGAATCACCATCACTGTGTAGCACTAGTACCCACTTGGATGATGCGATGGCAGCCAATCTGCACCAGTACTCCCACCATACAGTAGCTGAGGTGGTGAAGGGGCAGAATGATCAATGCACGTGAACCGGACGCTCATATAATATGCAAATCAAGCATTTTTGGTTGCAAAGTCCAACAACTGCAACTACAAATGATATATAAAAATAAATAAAAAGGGGAATTTTGAAAAATGTAAGGTAGAAGCACGGCAGAATATTATTTTGAGGGCCTCAGTTTATCACGAATAAGCAAATCTACGGACATTATTAGTGATTTATCACACACATGTATTGTACAGCTGTAATAGTATTTAAACTCGCAAATTAAATTCTTCAAAGCAAATACATAAACCATGGCTTATAAAAATAGAATCCAGGTAGAATAAAATAATGATAATAAATAATTTAAATCATTTTTCATGTGGTTGATGGTATGTATAGGTGTGTGTTGCCTTTTCCCAGTATCGTCTGAAATGTTGCATAAACCACCATCTGTGGTTTTTCGTAAGTCTATCCATTTTCTGAAACCGCTTGTCCTATTCAGAGACATGGGGGGGTCCGGCGCCTATCCCACAGGCTATGGGCACAAGGCAGGGAACAACCCAGGATGGGGTGCCAACCCATCGCAGGGCACACTCACACACCATTCACTCACACATGCACACCTATGGGCAATTTGGTAACTCCAGTCAGCCTCAGCATGTTTTTGGACTTTTGGGGAACCGGAGTACCCAGAGGAAACCCCAGAGCGACACGGGGAGAACATGCAAATTCCACACACATGCAGCTACGGCAGAGACTCGAAACCCCTTCCTAGCGGTGTGAGGCAACGGTGCTAACCAGTGCAAAATGAGTTTTATTTTCCATAATGTATACCCACTAAGATTCATTTTCAGAAAATGTCAGTTTTAGTACATTAATGGCTGTTTATAATGTAGCTTGAAGACCATTCAACTACCGTAATGAAGTCGATTAAGAAACTATTTGTAATATTTATTCGAATTTAAACATACTCCAAACTCAATGTGTGAACAATATTCGTGAACGCGTTCATTCTGTATGATCATGGCCACTTTTTTCCAGGTTTCTATGTAGGACACAGGGGGAAAAAATCGGAGGAAAGTATTTTTCATTCTTATGACAACCTATTTCGCAAGCCTGAACGCCCGTATAATGCGCCGCATAATTCAGGCATACTCCGCATAAACGTGTCCGATCCGCAAGCATCGTGAGCCTGTCCGTACAAAGACAAACGTTTCCGCTGCAAGACTGTTCTGTGTCCTTGGCAAGACGTTTTGACTGAAGAGAAAAACAGAAATATGTAGGCTACGTTTATAAGTTAAAACTGCATTTTGATCAAAATGTCCGTCAGTATTCGACATGGTGTTGACCTGAACTTCATGAGACACATAGCAAGTTTTTCAAGAATATAAGTTGAAGAAAACTCAGACAAAGCACGCTGTGTACACAGTAAGAATTAAATTACAGGAATCAGGAGTCATCGCTGAGTCTTAATTTTTAATTCAGGCATAGAACTGCTTTTGATGGATGTATTGGCCTCACGTGTTTGTATAAGTCAGTAGCGTTTGATGACGAAGCGATGATCAGATTTCTACTTGAAGGAACTTAATTTCACGATTCCTTCACTTTTCCCCCTTGTTTTCTTCCTTTTGTAATGTCCTGAAGATAATTAACATTCCAGAGGGTCGGAGAGCGGGAGAATACTGTGAGTTCTCGAATAACATCCGTGTTTGTTATGATGAGTGAGATGTATACACTTCCCAAATATATAT
>JAODKF010000046.1:12944406-12990976 GCA_026779585.1 Mormyrus proboscirostris | reverse complement strand
CAAGACCTACCTTCCCCTTTTCTTTTCCTGTCTCCCTTGCACTAAAGCCAGAATGGCTGTCATTTGTCTTGGTTGCCCCCCCCGTCCGTCGTCTCGCCCCCGGTCTCGGACGATGACGTTGTGGTCTACGCTTGCAGGTGTCTGTGGACTCCAGTTCCTCCCTGAACTCAGGGGTGATGCTGGTCCGTCCCTCGCGCCTCTCCTCCAGCGGCCTGCCCATGCTGTCCGGCGTCTCGGAGTACGAGCTGCCGCAGGATCCCCGCTGGGAGGTGCCGCGCGACAGGTGGGGGGGTTAGAGCTGGAGCCGCTCCCAATTTACTGATTGAAATAGACCCGGAAATATTTAACGCGTATTATTGTGAATTTGTGCACTGATTTTCTGCATATTATTGTGAATTTGTGCACTGATAAATAGAAAAGCGAGCCCTTGATCTGCGCGTCGCGCTGCAGTTTCCCGGCTGCTGGTGAGCTCCATGTTCCCCGTCCTTCCTACAGGCTGGCGCTTGGGAAGCCCCTCGGGGAGGGATGCTTTGGCCAGGTGATGATGGGAGAGGCCATTGGACTGGACAAGGAGAAACCCAACCGAGTGACCAAGGTGGCCGTTAAGATGCTGAAATGTAAGCAGAGCAGGGGCTCGCTGACTGAAAACATCACAACAATGCGATGATTTACTTAGTCTTAGTCATCTGGAAGCAAACGAACATCGGGAGAACATTTTAAAACAAATTTGAGGAAGCACTTCTTTACACAGCTTGTAGTTAGAGTATGGAATAGTCTTCCTGATAGTGTAGCGGAAGCTAAACCCCTGGGTTCCTTTAAATCGAAGCTAGATAAAATTTTAATAGCTCTGAGCTATTAGTTAAGTTCTCCCCATTTCTTATGTTCTTAAATATAGACCTTCATTCAGACGCGTCTTGTAGATGTCACTCGAGGCTGAGTTTCCAAAGGTGGTACAAAACATGTTATGACATTATGTGCAAAATAATCAGAAGGAAGATCTATTCCTTTAGCTATTGTACATTGTGACGTGTTGGTGTGGAGTGAGCACCCTCTTCTGTCTATCCAGCCGACGCGACCGAGAAGGACCTGTCGGACCTCATTTCTGAAATGGAGATGATGAAGATCATCGGGAAGCACAAGAACATCATTAACCTGCTGGGTGCCTGCACCCAGGATGGTGAGTTCTGGGGGGGTTCAAGGACGTTAAAGGGCGTCTTCTGACACAGTGCGGCTTGGAAAACGAATCAAGCAGGAGGGGGGAGTAGCATGCGATGTGTTTTTTGAAGCACATGTTTACAGCGAGCACTTCAGCCTCCAGACATTTTCCAGTGTCCTGTTCTTCAGATCTCAGGTAACCGAGGAACCCTGACCCTTCTCAGCCCGGCAGCTACCCCCCCCCCCATGTCATCACTTTGTCATGCTCTCTGGGTAGTTCTTCTCTAGGTTTAACTTGCCAAGGTCCTGTTATCCAGGCTCTGAATCATTTAACTTGAACCTTTCTGGTTTGGCCTGGAGCCTTTTCCACACACATTGGCTGTAAAGTTTCTCTCTCTCTCTCTCTTTCTCTCTCTCTCTGTGTCTCTCTCTCTTTCTCTCTCTATGTCTCTGTCTTCTCCCTTGTCGTCATTGGAAAGGAAACAAAAAATGTTCTGAGTCTTGTTATAGGGCTCCGGTAGGGATTCAGCTGAACTAGATCTTTCCCTGTTATTTGGCTTGTGTTGAAGGGGGCTCATTTGATTCAGCGTGACAGCTTCTTTCCCTCTCCTGGCACTGCTGTTCAGAGCTGGGCTGTGCGTGTGCTTATTTGAAGATGCAGCATCCGTGGGTGGCGCTGACATCTCCACCTAAACCTCTGATGTTATTCCTGTTTGCTGTTAACGTTCCATCACTGGTCTGCAGCACCTTTGACCCAATTTGTGCCCCCAAAACTCCACAATGAAATGATTGATCAGAAACTAGCTAACGCCGCCCCCTTTTATAGTCTTGTTTGACGAGTCAAGTCTCTCCCGTCCCATGTGCGCAGGACCCCTCTACGTGATCGTGGAGTACGCATCCAAAGGCAACCTGAGAGAATACCTTCGAGCCCGCCGCCCCCCCGGCATGGAGTACTGCTACAATCCTGACCAGGTGCCCGTGGAGAACATGTCCATCAAGGATCTCATCTCCTGCGCCTACCAGGTGGCTCGGGGGATGGAGTATCTCGCTTCCAAAAAGGTGACTGAGTGACCAACGTTCTTCAGCCTGGCCTGAGAAGCGGGGGGATACCTGAGGGTTGCTTTGATTACCCTGAGAGATTAAGAAATGCATTGATATCATGGTGGTGTCTGCCGGCGCAGTGTATCCATAGAGACCTGGCTGCTCGCAACGTCCTGGTGACCGAGGACAGCGTGATGAAGATCGCCGACTTTGGCTTGGCCCGGGATATCCACCACATCGATTACTACAAGAAGACCACTAATGTAAGTGCAGCCATAACCATGGTGTATCTTCTGGTGCCGTTTAATCTTCATTTTCACTGCTTTCCTTCAGACTTGAAAGTCTTTCCAATGATAGTGGAACTGAGCTGGGGTGGGAAGGGGGGGTAATCGCAGGTGGAGGCCAGTTGTAAGACTATCGTGTCCTTGCTAAGGCAATGCTTTCCAGCTGTGTCCTTTTCTCTTATCTGGAGCTTCCAGAGCACAGGGGTTCGAAACTTATGTAGGCGGCGTTTTTATGTTATTGATGAAAAGATTTGCTTTTAAATAAATGATGCTGACTCTAAAAGTTTACTGCAAGACACTGAGTTTGCAATAGAGATGCTGATAGGAAGAATATGCGTGCTTCATTTGTAATTCTCGGAAATCTGATCCTTTTAAGCGGAGGTTCAATACTAGACAAATCAGGTATTTAAAATCAGGTGTTGGGCTTAGGAACCTATTGTTTTTGAGTTTTTTTTGTATGTATTCATTTATTTTAATTTTAATTGATTAATTTAAGTTACCTTAATTACATAGTAATATTTTTTTTTTAAATTTAAAGGCACTATGTTTACTGTGTTGTTAAATTTGCTTGGATGATAGGTGTCAAGAAGAGTTTGCTAATGCAGTATTTCCTTGTAAAGGCAGCAAACTCCCAATCAAAAAGGCGATCACAAAAAGCTGAACATTACTCTGCTGGCTAGTGAAAAATATAGTGTATGTTCGACTTAATTTGAGCTGCTCTAGTTCTGTTGACTAGTAGCACAAATCCTGAAGTTCCTTCCCCGGTGCATTTTATTCTGTTATTCCATCATTATGAACTTTGAAATGTATGCTGACGACTGTGGTACTCTGATATATGGAGACATTCCTCAGTAATGGGGCTTGTGATGTCACTGCAGGGTCGATTGCCTGTGAAGTGGATGGCCCCAGAAGCTCTGTTTGACCGGGTATACACACACCAGAGCGACGTGTGAGTATTACATCTATTTCTGTGTTAACAAGATGTTATACAGCGTGAGCGGCGCACTGCGGATAGCAGTTGTCCTCACTGTGAGCGGCACACTGCGGATAGCAGTTGTCCTCAGCGTGAGCGGCGCACTGCGGATAGCAGTTGTCCTCAGGTTAACTTGGATTCTGGCTCTCGTTTGTGCCCTTCTGAGCTGTGTGCTTCCCCACAGGTGGTCGTTTGGCGTGCTGCTGTGGGAGATCTTCACGCTGGGTGGCTCCCCATACCCTGGCGTGCCGGTGGAGGAGCTCTTCAAGCTGCTGAAGGAGGGCCACCGCATGGACCGCCCATCCACCTGCACCCACGAGCTGTAAGCACACGACGGCGACTCCCCCTCCGACCTGGGAGATGATGCTTTTATTGAAACCTGTCATGACCATAAGGCATCTTGCCTCAACTGAACATTCAGCAGAATTAGGCTGGCATGACGTTCTACTGTTGGCTCCGGGGTGTTGGGTGTGATGAATTCATCTGCACTTTTGTGCCTCCCCAGTGCCCCTTATTTGCAGTGCCTTCCCTCAACCCTGTCCTCTCACTTCAGGTACATGATGATGCGTGACTGCTGGCACGCGGTGCCCTCTCAGAGGCCCACCTTCAAGCAGCTCGTTGAGGACCTGGACCGTACCTTGGCCATGTCATCCAATCAGGTGTGTTTACCTCCCGTTTCCTCGGCGACCCCCTTACAGGCATCATCACTGTCTGCGTGTACCAGTTAGTCGTCAGTACAGACGTTAAGCATATTTAATAGGCATTGCTCTAATTCATCCAATGCAGTAATGGGTGCATGTTTAATTTAGCTAATGCTGCTTGTATAGCAGTGATTAATCACTATGAAGACTCATTACTGTGTTGTCCAGGGTAATGAATCCCAAAAAGGAAATAATAAACCCCCCTGTCAACAGAGGACAAAAGTTCTTGTTAGCCAGTGAAATTCTATGTAGCAGTGCCCTCCCCACCCCCCCGTCACCCGGTTCTTGATTCTTCAGGAGTACCTGGACCTGTCCGTGCCCCTGGACCAGTACTCCCCCAGCTACCCCGACACACGTGGCTCCACATGCTCCTCGGGGGAGGACTCGGTGTTCTGCCATGACGCCGGCGCCGAGGAGCCCTGCCTGCCCAAGTTCCCCCCCCAGCCCAACGGGCCGGCCTTCAAGAAGCGCTGACGACCCTGTGCCGAAGCGGTCCTCCTCGTCCTCCTCCTGTTCTCACACCACACTGCCATATTTCCATGGGGCCTTCCTGCTGGCCTGGACTTGCATAGAGATGAACCTTTCTATGGAGGGAGGGCACGGACCTCACTTTTAAACGTCCACTTTATAATTATGAATTTGAATATTTTGGCTGCCTTCGATTTAGCCTGGACCTGGACTGAAGGCGCTCAGTGGAACACTCAGAGGTGGGCAGCCGCTGGGGAGGACGGGTTGGGGGGGCGACACTGGGGACGGTTGCCCCTACCCCTGTCCTACCTCCCCATTACAGAGGAGATGCATACTTTTTGCTCTTCAGACATTTTCTCAAAACAAACACAGATCCTGCCAAGAAAACCCTTGCACCTTGATTTGCTCAACAGTCGGCCAACACATTGAGACCCAATGGCATTGTGTAAATACAGTTATAAATTTATAAATGAATATATATTTCTTATGTACTCATGTTTATTTTATTTTGTCCCCTTTTTGTACACGGACACCCCCAATGGAGTAGGGTACAAATGATGTGACGAATCCCTGCTGAAATCGTATTGACCGTTAACTGGCCAGTTGTCCTGGGTTTGCTTTTAGCCCCAGCAGGACCCGCTGCTCCAATACAGGTACTCTGTTCCTTAATCACACTGCATCCTCGTGGGCGTGGGACCCAGGGGAGACGCCGGTGGATCCCGTATCCCACGCGTGACACGTCCTCAGTCGCCGATGCCCGCTGGTGACAATCTGAGAAGCCGTGTGCCGTGGTAGCAGCGACGATGGTCCGTCTCTGCTTGCATTTCTGTTGTTCTTTGAAAGGCACGATCGACTGTGACCGTCTCGTCTGTTAAACGTCAGAACGATGTGCATAAAGGAGTTTGGTGCACTTTACTGCTGCATATGTCAAATAGGAGCTGCATGTTTCTGTACCCGCAGAGACCAACCACCAGGGGGCATGCTTCTGGCAGACCTCTGACTTTGGGGCTCTTGTGGGAAATGCTTGTGTCATCGTAAAGGATCATAAATAAAGAACTATTAAAAATAAATGTCTTCAGATTTTTGCGGCATGTAATTACTTTATAGACTGGCCCATAAATATTACTTCTGGATGTGTTTACAGGATTTGCCGCGGCGGCCATTTTAACCCCAGGCCTGTTTATGTGGGGAGGGTGATCAAACGTGGTGACGGGTGCCGTCGTCGGAAGAGGTGGCGGCTTGCAGCGAGTGCTCCAGCTGCCTGGGAAAAGAGTATCGTCGCTTGGGAACTGGCTTGGGAGCCTAGATTCCTGCTATTGGCCGAACAGTCACCGTGAAAACGCTCCCCAGGCCAGCAGACAGCTGCTTTGGATGGTGTCCGTTGGCCTGCATGACTGAGGGAGTGTTGGGGCTGGACACACACAAATGTGATTTTTTCACGGTTCTGTCCCTTTGTGCTCATGGTTGGCCAGAAGGCCTGTTGTCCCCCTATCAGCATCTGCTAAGTTCTGCTCTTTTTTTTTTTTTTTCTTCTTTCTTTTTACACTCAAACCAAATCGCTATCATTTTGATAGTGGTTGACTATTTTCAGCTGTTAGGTTTCTCGATCTTCCATATCGTGCAGCTAAGCATTTATTCACATGATGCATTTGACCACTGAAGCGTATCTCCTGCTCTCTCTGTACCCTAGGGCACACATGCAGGATCTCGCTCCTGTTTATTGCCTCACTCTTGAGGTTAATGCTGCCAGGTGCCCATTGACCTCTGTTCAAAGTCTATGGTGTTCCTACCTTTAGACTTACAGAGTGATGCGTTATCTTTTTAGGATGTTTCAACTTTTTTGTCTTCAGGCTGGTCTTGTTTTAATACCCTTCATTTACTCATCTTTAGTTATATCCGATGCCGTTAACTTAATTTTAGGATTCAAACCAATGACCTTTGTTAGCACATGGTGCTACTTGTTGAGCTGTAGCGGCAAGGTGAGCTTAAGTTGTTGGTTTTGCCCTTTGGCTAGAAACCATAATAAAAACATGAGGCCAACTGAATGTCCTTTACGGTGCAGGTCTTCCAGGTATTAATTGACACATGTTGCATCTGTGCAATGCAGAATGATAATTGGCTAGCATTTGAAATATACTGGATATATACAATGGGGGTTCCTGATAAGGAAGCCCAAACCTTCAAATTCTAAAGTTATTTCCTGCAAACACACCTACTGATTTACCAGGCAGGTTGAAAGCTATTTTTTCTGGAAGGTTCCTTTCCAGGAATCATGTGACAGCTTCCTGTTTCACATGTGGGAAGGATGGTGAATGATTAACCTTGGCAGGAGTCTGGAGCTGATTTATCAAAGGTGTGACCCTCTTCTGGGGTCTTAGCTTGGGGGTGACTGGTGCTTCTGGAAGGCTGCGTTATTTCTTGGAAGTCCGAGGTGTTAAAATTGGCATCTGCCCCCATCAAGGCCCTGGAGAAGCACGGCCGGGGGGGGTGGAGGCAGGGGTTTATGGCCGGTTAACGGCACACGCCCGAGGCTCATGGGACAATTGAGTGACATTATCGCCACCAACAGATGGGCCCGTGTCGGTGGGCTGTCCCCTGGTCATGCCAGGGCTCCGCCCCCCCCGCCCCCTCCCCGATCACCTGCCAGCTGCCATTCGCTAGTGAACACAATTTACCTCCTGCTGTTTATCATCGAAACTGCTAATACAGCAGACTGTTGCGGATGGGATGGTTTGGTACAAAGTTTCTTAAGTCGCTCTGGATAAAAGCATCAGATAAATAATTCAAAGACTCGTTTATCAATTATTAAGCTATTAATAGTGTATGTTTTCTTCACCGTGCCCTGGACTGACACGCCGGTCTGGGTGGTGCTCTGTCTGGTGGAGCCCTATGGATTTTTTTCACAGTTCTGTAGGTCAAATGAAAAATTTGAAAATACATTTATAAGACTCTATGAATGAGAGTCATGAATGAATTCATAGCATGAGGTGTGGGTTTGACTTTCTAAATTCTTTCCATACCCATGATTGCAGGTCTGCAGTAGGACTGAACGTCTGCATTTGCTGAAATGTTGTCTTCTGTCCACAGATGTGCCAACCGCATGCTGTGGTTTCATCTTGCTGACATCGGTGGGATTCATTTGGCTCTTTTTGACCGACAGATGGTCTGGTCCTCACCTTGTTGGCCATCCCCTAAAGGTGATTGTCAATCAAATAATTCCTTGGCCCCGGTACATTGGGGGGGAGGATGGATTGGTTATTTAGGCCCAAAAAATGAAATCAACAATAACATTAGTCTGTTTCTGTGTTGACAAACTAGGCAATTGTATGCGTTATTTATGGAGGTGGAAGGGGAGAGATGGATCCGGAAGGACGGAGGCTGCTGGCTATGCTGGGGAGTCGCCCCAGGCTGGGTGAAGGGGAGCAGGGTGACCTGGGCGGGGCCCTGTCTGCTCGGGCTGCTCCTGGTGGAAGCTCGCTTCAGGGAGTGCTCTAAACTAAACTAATCCTCCACAAAAGCACGGCTTAACCAAACCTATCCAGCTGCCATCATTCATGTCGGTTATATGAAAAGCTGCTGCGGTTAAAAAGATGAATGGTGCCCTGATGCTCAGGGGTGAAGGCTGCCCCGGGTATGAAAGCAGAGTCTTCCTGCTGGATTTGTCCAGCCCTTCTTTAATACCTCCATTGTGGTGCATGAATTTAGCCTGAGGGAAGGTTAAATCACTTCAATTTCTCTTTCTGTGGTCATCGTGATTTTGGCTGCGATGCAGACTTCCTGTCTGCCGTGTAGTTAACCTAATCTCCCCCACAAGCTCTGTCTGCTGGCGTCAGACTGATCCATACGCACTCTCTTTGTTCTTTTACGTCTTGCCATGCCTCATGTGACGCGTGTGTGTCCCCCATGTTGAAAGTGAGCCCTGTATCAATTTCGGTCTGCTTTGAGAGGAGCCATCTTGACCTGTGCATGTGTCACTACAGCATATTCGGCACAGAGGGCACGTGGACCAGCAGACGGGCATGGAGGGCACCTAGATGAGGCTTTATGGCAGGAAGCTGGCTCTCCGTTGCCAACAGGATGGTTAAAATTTGATGGTGTAGTGAAGAGGCACTACACTATGGATGCAAAAGCACAAGGTATCCATTTGCGTTGGTGCGTCTCTGTTGGACAGTGTGATTACTGGGGTCAGTGCATGTCTGCGATCATAGTAACTAATGCTGCAATAACACCTTGACGATTTACATTTTGAGCCGCATATCATATGCCCATCGTTCTGTTATGAGCCGCCCGGTTTCCTCTGAGAAGACAAAAGCCTGCAGTTCAGGTATATCTTGCTCCTTATGGTTTGCCCTGGGCTGGTTTCCATGCGGGGGATAACCACACTCTCCAGGGTAAGACTCACGTTACTGTCTGTGTCACTGAACACAGTTTTGCAAAAGTGGAATCAAGTTGCTGGTCACTTCAACAGAACAAGGTTTGGTCTTGGTGTGTAATATTACACGATGACATCCACAACACATTTTTCTGCTTAAAGGAACCAGACTGAAATCAAACTGTGATTTATTCGTCTGCTCTCAGTCATAAATCATATCAAAGCTCTGCAGTATTCTGGGCTGCTGTAATAGCTGGGTTTTATTGGGCATCAGTAAATAAAAAGAGGGTAATTGATTTTGAAACATTTTATTTCACCATTTTCACCAGTGGGCGTTAAAATTATAGGACTTACTAAGAAAGCTTCTTACCTCATTTAATTGCTTATTTGCTTACCGTTTATAGCAGTGTCTCGTGGTGACTGAAATAACCCTCATCTGACAGCATGTGGCGCTAAGCGGCCCAAACATCGGTGCAATTAATCACCATGCTGTCCAGCTGCTCCCTGCTCACTAAACAAAAGAGTTTGTGTATAATGCAGCGACACGCAAAGTGCCTAAGCTGGGTTGGCGGTTTTGCGCCTCGAGAAAGGGCTGATCATGGCCTGCTCTCACTCTTCATCTTTCATTTGGCTATGAAGTCCAGCCTTTCCATCCGGCGGGAACCTGCCACGCAGCAGCGGGAAAACTGAGTGGAGCGACTGCAGCATAAGAATTCGAAAGCAGCTTCAGAATGTGCAGTGATCCTCAGGAACATCACTGTCATCCATTCGCCTGCCCTTTCTCTTTGCTTGAAATGGTTTTAACCCAATCCTGAAATGGGTCCCAAAGCCATATTAATATAATCTGAATGTATCCAAAGTGCTCATTTCTTGTCTGTTTTTTAGTGACTCAGCAAGCTGTAAATTACTGTTGCAGCTGTAGCTGTTAAACACTAAAGTTTTTTTTTGGCCAGAAAGTTGCTGCTGATAATTTATTCCTATTTATTTAGTCTTGAATAGCTATCAAGGATTGTCACCAAGGAAAATGAGAGGTACAAGAATGTGCATTGGAGTCTTCTGAGACTGGGACCTGGGCTGGTCATGAGGCGAGACTATGGGGGCCCGGGGGGGTGAGCATTTACTGTCACTGCCACCAGCATCAGCACTGCGGCCTCAAACATAATTCAAACACTGGTGCCCACTGAAATGCCAACTGCAGGATGGCATCCCAGATAATGCCACTGGCTGGTCTGTGCCGTGTCCAAGGCAGAATTCAGCTTTAACAGATGAATATACTGAAATTCGGTTATGTGATTGCGAGATGAATCCGGATTGTTCGTATCCTACAGTATTACAGAGGAAAAATACGGGTCCTGCTGCCTCTGTCACTCCCGTCACTTTTTAATTTCTGACAGACAGCTCCAGCATCCTTTTCAAACAGGCATCCCACTATCGGGCTCGTACCCACCTCCCCACCTCCCCAGCCTCGCACCTGAGCGCTCACCATCGAGTGACACGCTGCCACCTATTATCTGACAGGCAGCGGCGCGTTTACGTAAGTGCTAATTAGCGAGCAGCCAGGTTCTGCAAACACTGATGGTCACATTCGGGGGTATATATAGACACATTCTCCCTCCACCGAGAGTAAATAACACACTTCTAAAAGTACTCTGGCAAACAGATATATTTTTTGCTCTGGGGTGGGTCTCCCTTAGGCAAACACTGGATAATACATGAACTCGTTCATGGATGGCTCATGAACTCGCTGGCCATGGCTGTAGTTCCCAGTAAGCATTTGTGGCACTAGGGCACGCATCCTGGGGGGGGAGGGGGGGACATGTGAGCCCCTGCTGTAGCTAGAGAAGCCTGGATGTTTTTTCTTCTTCTTTTTTGTGACATGAGGCCACATGTAGCTGTACAGGCCAAATGATGGGTGTCCCTGTGGGGGGGCGGTTCCACTGCGCCCGGCCTATTTCTGCCTTTTGTTTGCCTACAATAGGCTGTAAATGAATCCCGTCACTGCTACACTTTTGGATGTGATGAAGTGGGTGTGCATCAAGAACGTAGGGGGGCGCTGGGCAAGCAGAGGACATCGCCGGAGAGTCTCTCGTGGTCGTCACCCTGACACACACATCTGCTCGTTCCATCCATCGACCCGTGTTTTTTTTTTTGTTTTTTTTTCTGCCGCACCCTAGATGGGATGTGATGAGCTTCAGCTCTGTCTCTCTCCTGACTGCCCCCCCCCCTTTAAGGTCATCATGCTCCTCGTCAGGCAGGATTAACCTGTGCTTCCAGGGTGCCAGGGCTTGGTTACTGCCTTCATTGTGCTGAGAAAACCCACATGCAATAAACCCCGCGTTTGCCTTCCTGTCTGCCGGAGGAGCTCAGGCCGGGGTTGACCGCGTTTATCCGGAGGGGGGCGGGGAGGAGGGGGGGCAAGCTGCAGGGCTGCCTTCTGGGGTAGGTGCTCCTCTGCAGTCCACAATCCATGGACCAGAGAGCCAGTCAACAGAACCATTGTAGAACTCGTAAAACATTCCCGAACTGAAAAGGGAAATGACGAGGCCTGAGCGGCAAAGGATGTGAAACGTTAATGATCTCGCCACGATCGGCTCTGTTTGCGTGAGCTTTATGTCTATAATTACTTTGGCCTTCTGACACCAGAGTATTTCATTCAGCTCAATGCAGAATTCAACAGTGCTGCACGCTTTGGATATTTATCACACATATTTTTCGGTTTGTATAAACTTGCACTCTCGATCCTTATTTATGTTTTTCTGTGAAGTTTCAAAGGTCTGCTGGCTTCCCGTTCTGCTGTGAAATTGGACAGGAGCGGAAAATGGCTGAAAATGACCAGGCTGTGTAGAGGCGAAACCAGGACTGGGCGGAAACCAGTAAAAGTCCTTAACTGGCAGAGCAGAGTGTTCTGAGTGATGTGAAAGATCTCCAAGGTCATATTCTGGTTAATGGGATCACTGAAAATCACTAAAAAAGAACGCTTGTAGCACAGACTTACAGCTGTTACCCTGGATGTAATATCATGGCTATTTATATATGATTTGCTTACTGTTACATTGGTTCACGATGTAGCAGCTTTCTAGAAGGTCTGTGTAAATCTACATCTGCATGAATATGTGATTGACACACATTATCTACCATGAAATCTTTAACCTAAGAGCAAACGACTCATTGCTCAAAGTTGGGTGATGAGCATGACAGGATTTATCAGTCCTACTGGGCTCAGTGTGGCAAGTGACCCTCCCTAGTTCAATGGTAACGGTACCACAGACGGACTCTTGGAGGGGAGGGGGGTGACAGTGAACGAGGGTATTACTGTTCCCCATTGGCTGTGGCCCCCGGTCTATCTATCCCCAGATAAAAGCCAGTGAGAGTGACAGGCTGTGCCCTAAGACACTGGCGGGGGCATAAATCACACCAGGGTTATTGTGTTGCTGCCCACTAATCACATCAGTCACATCTGGTCCTCCCTTCATTTTAAATGAATTGTGTTTGGAACTTTTTTTTTTGATACAACTAATGTTGAATGATTTCACACTTATGTCCTTTCAGATCAGGTTATGGGGAAAATACCCCTTGCCATTTTTAAAGGAACAGTTTATCCTCACGAAATTGAATGAAAAGCTTAGTCCTAGGTCATATAAACAGGAATAGGGCCTTCTCCTCTGAGGACTGTAGGAATCGGGATGAGGACCAGCTTTCTGTTATACTGTAATAGAAAAAGAAGTTTCTACAAATCCAACAGTCATTTATTATGAAAGATTCTAAACTGCCATTCGATGTAAATCTGGGTCATCTGGATGAAGTGAATGCAAAATGACATGGCTGCTGTCCAGTCTCACTAGCTCTGGTGTTCTTCAGGAGGTTCCCATCATGTCTTTCTGACCATCTCCAGAGGAGACTGACTGGGGCACCCTTGATGACTGCCACCTTACGAGTCATTATTATTTTTCTGTTTGTTCCTTGCTGGTGACGTGTCATGTGAAGTTGAATAACACACATAAACGCATGAGTGTGTCAGTGGTGTTCAGGGAAGGGAAATTGACTCATTTTACCAGGGTTTACCCTGGAGGTGTTGAGACTCTAATGTGACCTCACAAAGACAGTAAGCCCCTTCCTTACTCGTATCTGGACGTTCCCCCAACTGATTTGTGGCACAGATGTGAGATCAGGAACAGAGACCTTCTCTGAGGCAGCTGGTTCTGCGTTCCGAGCCTCTCAAATGGCAGAGGAAGCCGCGGAGATCGTCATGCCGCAGTGATGACCCAAAATGAGGAAGACCCAAAGGCCGACATGAACGCCATCATTGCCAGGCTTGGTCCAGAGAGCTGAGAGGTCCTGCTGAGTCCGCACATCTATAGCAGGTAAGAGGGGTCTCTGGAGAGGGAGAGCTACGCCCAGGTCAGGCCCCCTCCGTACGCGACTTTCATTCTGTTTGTTAGTTTAGAAGAGAAGGGTTTTTTTTTTCTTACTCTGTTGGCTCCAAAGCCATTCCAGGACAACAGAGGTTTTGAATTTAAACAGACCCTTTCCAAAAGCACAGCTGTCACTGGCAATGTGAATGAGAGAGAGAGGGGGGGGGAGGCAGAGAGAGAGAGATAGAGAGACATATAGACAGACGCAGAGAGACTTAGAGGGACAGAGAAATAGAGACAGTGAAAGAAAGACAGAGAGAGAAGAAACAGTTGGAAAGAAATTCCTGAGCCAATAGCTGCTCTTCTCTTTTCACCCCCCGAGTTTAAAGAGCTCCTCTCACAAATGCCTCCCGCCTTGCTAAATACAAACGTATTTCATACGCAAATTTCTCTCTGATTCATTTGGGGTACTTTCATTTCGTTTCAATGATTCATTGAGTTCATGGGACTGGAATTCCTCGTCGACTAAGGAACCACCGACTCACCAACTTACAAATTAGACACTCCGAACGGTTTTCTTTGACTTGTGACTCACTTTCTTCAATCACAACTTGATGTGGAAAGTCATAACCAAATAAAATCTGCTGCTAATTTCCATTAATTGGGTGAAAGTAACAACATAGGTTTATATTCTGACATGCCTTCTTTTTTGGGATGTGTCTCGTGTTGAGGTAAGACGTAACATAAATACAATAAAAGAGATTGTAGTACTGGTACATCTACCAGAGGGCGCCATTGGAATACTTTTTAGCAATAAATATAATTCAGTTCGGAAGAACTGAATAGTACAAGATATAGAGACATACCAACACGCGCTTGATTGATCCCAAGAGAAAATTTGCAGCGAAGGAACATAAAGTGCACAGAAACAGACACATAGTGCAAAACACATGACAAAATGCAAGGATGATATATAACGTGCAACAGGGTTGTGCGAAAATAAATGGATAAATAAGAAAATATAAAGAGGGGTATATATACCTTGTACATAATCATAAGTAGTTATGTAGTGGGTTGTTGTTGTTTTTCAGTGCTGTCCTGGCAGTTAAATGGCTAAATGGGCTGAGAGCTAAAGATCCTCAGAGAAAGAGAGAGCGCCCCCTGGAGTGCAGGAAAGGAGCAGCATTCGCCATGATATTAGCGAGTTTTTCTCCCATCTATCTCTTGCACCACTGGATCCATGGTCAGCCCTGTGATGGAGCAGACCTTTGCGATGAGTTTGTTCAGGTATATGGCATCACCTTAACTGATGCTGCTTCTCCAGCAGGTCGCAGCATCAGGAAGTACGCCGGCCTCGACGGACTGGTGGAACATCCTCAGCAGCTGGCTGCTCACTTAAAATTGACCTGATCCTATTTACAAAGTAGATTCTGCTCCGGCCGTCTTTGTGTGGCTCCACGGTGATGTTTACTGCTCAGCTGGGCCCCTGAATACTCACTGGACTGCAAAACCACCACTTCCTTTTCCTAAGTGGTATTAATTTATGTTAATGCTAGTGTGTGGCATGTACCTTTTTATGGACCTGCTTTTATTAAGTTGACGCATTAGCATTGGCAGGCTGATGCCAGAGCTGAAGGAAAGTGTGAACGTTCTCCCACTTCTGGATTCATGCGTAGGGTCCTAGTGTCTTGCAGTAACAGCTCAAAGCCCCTGAGCCGTGCCTGTCACCGACATGCTCTCTTCTCACTGGGCTCACAGCGTTCTCCCTGATTGTGTGGGCAACAGTGCCCCCTGTGGCCATTTCCTGTATTGCCAAAGCAAACAGCCGGCCCAGATGAACAGGTACACCTCTGATTGTTGATCAAAGCATTTAAACCTAAATTATTCTACAATATTGATTGACTGATATTTTGAAAGCCCTCAGATACCCAATTTATCTGTCTACAGTCAACAAAGAGATCAGAACAAATTCATTGTGAAAAATTTGAGTAAATGGTGGATAAACACTTTTACATGATCATCGACATAATAGTTTGTTTGAATTAGCTAGTAGTACCTTGATCATTTTTAGAAGCATGATATTACATTTGAATGATCTTAGCGTATTTGAATCCCACCAGGGTGGTGGGGGAGAGTGTGGTTGCTAGCCAGCACCCGCTCAGAAGATGGCGCTCTGGCCAATTACCCATATTGCCCCAGGCAGAATTCACCACTGCTTGAATTATATGGTTTATTTTATAAAAGGAATACATTATAGTAACTAAGATCTGCCTCTTGATATTTGCCCGACCTTTACTACAGCTGACAGACCCTTAAGGGAACTGAAGGTTCCAGAAAGGGTAAAAGGTTGGTGAAAATTCCAAGGCATCATGTTTTCTTCAATGGGAATATAGAGGAACATTCCAGAATTTGCAGATTTATTTCTGCCAGTGAGTCTGTTCCATGAATTCTGAGATTATCACCCGAGTGCCTGAGTTAAATAAGAAACCAAGGGAAAGGGTAAATTAAGCAGCTGCAAACAGGTAAGAATGCATTTTATATATTAATTCTTTTTCCCAGATTGACTGTGCAGAACTCTAGGGCACTACTTTCTGATTGGTCAGAGGGCGTTGCTATCTATATGATTTGAGAAGAATAGGGCAGTGGTATGTTATTAACCTCTGTGGGGAAAGTCTCTTCTTTACTTTGCCCCATCTTGTTCTCCATGGAGGTGGGGGCGAGCCTGGGGGGGTCACAACAAAGGGTCAGCCTCCTTGTGGCACCCATGGAGTAGAGGGCCTACAGACCGCGATGCCTTAGCCTGCTGATACCACAATCGAACTAGCGACCTTCTGATTACAGGCACGGACGTTAATGGTGCATTGATTTTTCTCTCGGAACTCGGAAATTCCGAGTTGAGTGACATCACGTCCGACAATCTCCCATTCGGGCTACCACATCTCGGAACAAACATGGCGGCCTCCATGAACACACTGCTGTGTGATGTTGCTTTATATTTTAGCAGATTTGGAGTGAGATTATTTTTTCCGAGAGACAAACAAACAGGAAACACGAACTAGTCAAACCACATTAAAAGCTTTTAAAAATATTTTAGCACATTCATAGCGATATTCTTTTTTCGAGAGGCAAACAAACTACAAGCCGCCATGTTGAAATTTACGTCACAGGGGCAACTCGGACAGCAAAATCTTGTCTGACAACGTCATAAAAGAGGCGTGTTTCCGACGGGAAGTGACGTTTTTCGTGACGTTTTCATCCGAGTTCCGAGTTGGAAAGAAATAATCAAACGCACCATTAGCCCACTGAGTCACACACCCACCCCCACGAGCCCCTGTAAGTTCTTGTTCCTCCCGGTAACCACCTGTACCTAGATGCGCATTTTGTAGTCGTGGCCAAAAAGTTTTGGGGGTAGATTCAGATAAGAGGGGGGCTCTGGTAAGCCGATTAAAGGAGAACGCAGCACTGGGAAGCCACCAGACTCCAGTGAACTTGTTTTACTCCAAGCCCATGCACACGTGGCATTTTTACATAGCCGTGTCTCCAGAACTGGATCCGCTCTGGTGCGAAACCCGATAAGACTGAGCTGAGACCTGTGGGGGCTGGGCTGTGATTGTACCCCCCCCCCCCCCCCGTCGGAGGCCAGCTAGATAGACAATTAATGACTAACTTGATACAGTATAACATCGGGGAAAGGAAAGTGTTTGCTGGTTTCTCTGAAATGTTTTGTTTTTCTCTTACCCTAAGTAGGTCCAGCAGCGGATCTTATTGAAGGAGCCAGAGCTCATATAACTTTATACAGGGCTTTTCTGATGTAATCTAATGTGCATAAATTATTCATTGGTATTAGGTCTATCTTAGTATTCCTGAGACATACATTTTGCATGTATAGTATGGACACATATAGGCAGTTTTGCGATGCATTGTGACACTGAAATGTTTAAATGCAGCATTTTATGATATGAACGGTGGACAGATGGTAAAATCAATTGGTTCTGCCCTGTGGCTGAGAAGATCATGTTGGAGATGATGTGTTATGATGCCCGGAATCCAAAGTCGCAGCTGGAGTTAAAATCACATGAGGCTCTGCCCCAGACTTCAGTGCGGGGGGGGGGGGGGGGGGACGTGCGCTGTAAAAGCGGGCCGCAGTAGGGTAACCGGGTCGGGGCTCTGCTTGGTATGCAGCGCAGCCTGCGCTGTCTGCGCCCCTCTGTGCTGGTCCCTCTGCCCCGTAAACCCACATTAGGAAACGCAGTGTCCCTGCTGTGAAACTGCATCCTGCTCTGAGTGTCGTGCTGTGGGAACCAGCCCTAAAACCACACACATAAATCTGAGCTCCCTGCCCGTACCCTGCTTCCAAACCTGAACACTCCCCCCCCCCCCCCTCCAAAGAACACCGCCTCCATCAGGCTTCCTGTGCGGGCGGCGATTAATAATTCAGCGTCAGCGGCTTCACGGACAAGCGCCCCGTTGAGCACAGCTGCGGCGACAGGGTGCAGACTGAGCCGGGAGCTGCACCGCGGACACACAGCCGCATCCCCCCATCACAGAGCCAGGGACTACCCTCCCTCTGCATCTCTCTCTCTCCCTCCCTCTGCATCTCTCTCTCTCCCTCCCTCTGCATCTCTCTCTCTCCCTCTCTCTCTCTCTCTCTTTCTCTCAGCTCAGCACAGGATCCCATTCAGTAGAGTGCCACGGACAGTGCCAGTTTCCGCGGAGTCACCGTTGGATCTCTGATAGCAATTCTTCCCTTTATTAATTTCTGGAAGAGGCACCAGGTTTGCCCCCCCCCTCCCCAGTTCCTCTTTACCTCCATCCACCCGAAAGAAGGATGAGCGACGCCCAGCTCGGGAGGGTGTCCAGCCGGTGGGCTGCCCTCTGCCTGCTGGTCTGCTTGGTGGGGCTCTCTGGGGCCAGAAGGGCCCCCAAGGTGCCCCGCTGCCCGGCGAGCTGCTCCTGCACCAAGGACAGTGCCTTCTGTGTGGACTCCAAAGCCATCCCCAAGAGCTTCCCACCTGGCATCATCTCTCTGTGAGTACCCCGCACTTCTCTGTGGTTCCGTGAGTAAATTCCCTCATCCCATGGTTGTGTGCATCTCTGCTCCTCCTCCTTCCGTCTCTCTGTTCCATCTCTCAGTTCCCTTACACGCTGTTCATACTGGTTAGGGCTCATCATGGCCTTTCTAAGACTACCCAGTCTTACATCTGGTCAGATCATAAACCCAGACCCTCTCTGCATACTGGCAGGGCAGCAGGTATTGGAGAATTCACCCTCTGAGTTACAGGAACGACTGCACTCTCTCATAAATGCTTCGCATCATGCTGAGATTACATGCTGCCTTTGTGAAGAACTGCATGTAGAAACTTCCTGTCTGGCCTTAAATTCTGTCAGTGTTCTGTAACTATATCCTGTTAATCGGCTGGGCAGGTTTGATGTGGATGCCGTTCGTTGTTAAGGATGGGCAGGGAAATTCTACGGGCGGCGTCTCGTTACATGCTCCTGTATGAAGTTACAGCATCTCTCACACCATCCCGGTGCCCTAAAGAGAGTCTTCGCATTTAACCCTCAACGACAGGGAAAGTCTGTGTGTTGAAGGGTCATCTGATCGTGCAAAAACATTCATAACTACATACAAATGCAAATAATGTGAGTCGTTTGGTGTTATGTAGCCGTAATTGAGAGGGATAAATTTATCATGAAATTTGTATAGTGAAGCCTTATGTCTTTGTCTAGAAAATCAAACGTAGAATAGTACTATGTGTCAGAAAGCTGTATCTGAGGCTGGGAGACAGAGAGCCTGCTCCAGACAGATCAGCACCTTACTCGGTACGTATTGGCAGGAGTACATCTTCTAATGTCACACTAAATCAACTCATAAATATTGCAGAGCTTGTTATCTGCGATCTGTACCAAGTAGTGTGAGTGCGTGTCAGGCAACACAGCACTCAGATATACGTAGTAATGCGTCTGATGCGTGTTAAAATGCGCATCGTGGTTGCAGTGGGACCTCAGGTTTGTGAAACAGGGTCCCTTTGCTCCATCTGCACTGGATGTGCAGGGTCCCTTTGCTCCATCTGCACTGCATGTGCAGGGTCCCTTTGCTCCATCTGCACTGCATGTGCCAGCTAGGGAAACACTGGCCTGGAGAAGAAAGGCAGCAGATGAGCTTGGTCTGACCCTGTGCCGCAGCCTTAAGTCTGGGATACCATGGCAAACCTCAGCCTCTCCACCAATAGCACGGCTACGCCTAAAGGAAAAGGGTGGAGCAACGGTTGACTGGGGCTCCAAGGAAGGATGTGGCATCTCTCTGATTACCACTAATTGCTTCTAAGAGACTTCAGTTAATTAAGGGATCAGGCATAAATTTCAAAGTTGATAATGTTTTAACTGCAATGTATTTGAGGATGCAGTAAGAATACTCTGTAGGACCTGGGAACATAGTTTATAACTGCCCAGAATGAATCAGACATATTTTTTCGTAAAAATGTGGAAGTAAGGTCACTATATGGTGCAGCTTGCCTTGATTTAGAATGGGGGGGGTTGCAAATGTTCAAAAAAGGAAGCACTGCGTCCTACTTTTACGCTGATTAATCTATCCACAAATCGCAGGCACCCGTGAAGGGTTCAAAGTTAGTGCATTAAGTGCATCGAGCGGTTCCCCAGGAGACGACACGGCCGTGGATCCGTTGTGCTTGATCCCTGTGCAGATCAGCTTGGTCTGTTGGACACACATAGTGAAAGGCTACAGTGTGGGGACTATCCACTGCGCACATCTCACCGCTAACGCTACCGCTAGCCAGAAATAGCCTGACACTCAGGCTGAATAAGAGGCCTAGTTCTGAACGGGGCATTCAGACACCATTCAAAAGTGAAACAATCAACCAACAATGGAAGTCTGATTTCTCTTCCCTGCGTAATTGTGACAAATATTTTGGCACCGTTCTGTATGCATTCCAGCAGTGCTCAGCATAGCGCTGCTGCTGCCATTATGTAAATCCCACTTAATATATTTCAAAGAGAAGCTGTCAAAGTCGCTTAGCCTCTTCCCCTGCCTTGAGTTATGGCCCCAGCATCCTGCTCATGGGTAGCTGTCTTGCCGATGCCAGCTTTGAATAAGCATAGCCATCCCTATTATTTTTCCTTACTTTGGCTTTTCTTTTTTTTCAACAATACACCACTTACATAATCACTGAATATGCCATTGTGCCTGGTGGCTAGACTTGCCACTGCTTCTAAATACACAGACTGTCTTCTGATAAAGACTCTTCTCCCCTTAATACACTTAAAAAGAATATGAATAGTCTTTGTTTTCCCCTTGAAGTTGTTGAGATACGGTTGAGTATGTGTCCATGCGTTGGTTTGTTCAGGGAGTGAACAACATTATATAACATAATGAACTGGTTGTCTCATTATGCCACGTTTTTTTGTCCATATTTAATTGGATCTTGACATCCCCCTTATACAGGGGAGGCCAATCTTATCCACAAAGGGCCGGTGTATGCAGGTTTTTGGGGAAACCTTTAGGTCAGCTGTTCAAACCCAGGTGTGAGGACTCGTCAGTCACCCAGTCCTCTAATCTAATAACCTAATCTGGTAATCTAATTAGCGAAAACCTGCATACATAACAGCCTTTTCAGGATAAGACTGGCCACCCCTGCCCTAGATGATCTGAATCACGGATTGACCTCCGCTTTCCCATCCCACAGGACAATAGTAAATGCCGCCTTCTCTGAAATACCAGAAGGAGCCTTTTCGCACCTACACTCGCTGCAGTTCCTGTAAGTATGTCTATTGTCACTGCCACCTGCAGGCCCCCGGGTGAACTGCAGAGAATCTTTATAGGTCTGCTAGGGTAGGCACACATCACAGTTGGTGAGTAAGAGCTCAGTATCTCAGAAGCAGGTAAAGGGTTCTGGACACCTTGAGGGACTAAGGCAGCAGCGTGTAAGTTCAGAAACCGATCGCAGTGCAGAGGTATCTGCGTCAGTGTTAGCGCCACTGTCGTCATCGCTGTCATTCTCATCCCTGACGACAAGAGGGCCTTTGGTCCTCTCCGGGTGAACAATGGGCCACTGTACTCCAGGCAGGCTCTCTCCCCCACATGCTGAATGCCTTCTAACCCAGCTCATCATCGCTACCAAAGTAGCAGCTGTTCCGGGCCACTCTGACCCCAGGTGCGAGAGGCAAATCATCAATAAACTCATATTTCGATCTACGGCAAAGTTTGCACCCTCACTGGGTGTCATATAGAAAAAACAGCATAGTGAGCAATTCTGCCTAGCGCACTGTTTATAAATATATTCCTTGTATTATCCATGGACAGTTCCTATACCGGATAACTGCAGTAAACACTCCTATATAAAAGGCAGTGAAAAACATCCAGGGTATCGAAATGAAGGAAATATATTGCTAGTGTTGAATATATCCGTACTCTATTGAAAATGAATTAAGCAAACCATACAGTATGTGAGTCAGCTGTGCGGTCAAAGTGCTGATTCTGTATAATTCTGATATTTGGTTAAAAACAAATATTCCACATTTTTAGAAAAAGCGTATGATATGATGTTATAAGTTTCAGGAAACTGGTAAGTAGAACGTATTTCCGAGGTTAATTTATGCAAGCATCTCACCTTTTTTGCTAGGTTTTTGGACCAAAGATAATTTAGTACCCCTTGTACTTAACAAGTGTTTCTTCTTCGTCTTGAAATTAAAGGAAAATTACATTGTCATTGCTTCAGTGGAGAGGCTCTGATAGCCCAGTTCACTCTCCCACTCTCTCTCTCTGCAGATTGCTGAACTCTAACATGTTCACAGTGATTGGTAACGATGCGTTTGCTGGGTTGTCCCACTTACAGTACCTGTGAGTATTTCTATTCATCTATTTATCTGCTCATTTACTTGCAAGGAACAGATATATCCTTCATCTTTCAAGCAGTGTTTCCCAAACTGGTCCCCGGGGACCCACCTCCAGTCCACGTTCCTGGTCCCTCCCAGCCCCAAGTAGGGAGCAAAGAACACGGACTGTGGGTGGATTCCCGCTGACCGAGTTTGGAAACATTGCTTTGAAGGTCGGAGCTGAAGGTGCATTTAAACAAATGCAGATTACTCCACCAGAAACGGCTCACACTTATGTGCACAGTAGTGGTCAGTTTTGTAATGTATAATTAGCTGTTCAGCCACCCATGAGGTCTGCTAAATACCGTAAGGATCAACTCGCTTACTGTCAGTGCACCATAAGCACAGACAGACCTGTGATTAAGTTCATCTGTAAATTGTTTCAGTATGTGTCAGAATGTCTAATGGTCTAATTGCTATTTGTGGGACAACTAAGGAAAAATATAAAAATACTAAATAATAATTATTACCTCTTAAGCCTTAAAAAGCCACGGAAGTCATTTTCCAGCCTACTGTTTTGAGAGATATGTTAATCAGCGATTACGAAATATTAATTTCCAGATGGGCTCATTACTTGTCCGGTTAGAGAGGTGTTCCACCAAGGTCCGTACACTTCTGCCTGTGGCCTTGCTGGCATCCCTCTGTGAATGCTAATGAGGACATTATGCCATGAAACGCATCCAGCCTGCTGCTGGCCAGAGCAGCACTCTGGAAAAGCCCCCACCCCTGGCGTGGCACCCAGCCAATTGCTGACATTTGCTGTTCTCATCAGAAAATTAGCAACTGGCCCATTTCAGAGCTTATATGTTGCTATAGCAGGTTGTCACTTGGCCAGGCAGTTATCGAATATCTAATTTTGACTTGCTGCACATCTGAAGCACGCATAAGAGTATTTTTCAGTGGGCGAGGTGCTTGATGTTGGGTGGGTGGGTGTTTACTGCAGTTGCTCTGCTGACAGAGATGTTCCCCGATGGTCTCTAAATGCTTATGTCATGCTCTGTAGAATTTAATCTCCCCCGCTCTTGTGCCTTGTTTGCATCTTTTACTTCTTTCGCATCCTGGATCCCAATCTGGGTTTCGGAGACGGGTAGAGCAGTGGCCCCTTTCTTGTGTTGTAAACTTTCATCCCATTCTAACCGGACCGCTGGCCCTAAAGTCGACTTGCCGACTCAGTTTGTAGAGGAGACCCCGGGAGTTGAAGGGAGTTTCAAGAGTTGAAGGAACGGGTGTGTTCAGTAATTACGGGGGCTCGTTAAATTCTGGGTCTCGGTGTAGGTTTAAAGTTAAAGCTGATCTGTGTTGCATTGAAGGCCCCCCTTGATTTCACGCTGCCTTCCTCCTGCCCAAGGTGACTGCCTCAGTGACTCAATCCTACTTAAGATTCAGACGGCGTCATGGTCCAGCTGAGTGAAATCCGCAGTAATGGTTGCCCCGGCCCCCCCATCCCCAACTCCCAAGGGAGAGGCTTTCAAATAAAATAAATGAATCCGGGACTAACGTGGGCACCATTAGGCTAAGAGGTTTAGAGGAAGGAGAAAGACGGTGCTTGACAAACAAGGAGCCCGCCTGGGAACGGCCGCCGCAAGCTGTGAAGGCTCTGCTTGGATCGCTCTCCTGGGACTTACGGCCTGGCATGTCTTTAATCTGGCTCCCTGCGGACGAAGAGGAGGAGGACCGGGAGTGCCAGCAGGGACGTCTTACTGCCCCAGACCATCTCGTTACCCCCCGGACTGGCTGGGCATGATGGATCTCTACAAACATCTGTTTCTCCAAACGTTTACATAGATACCACATATATTTATATTACCTGCAGAGAGTTTGCATGTCTTCTACATTGCCTGTCTTCTGCTAATGAAGGAAAATCCAAGACTTTCAGGGCCTGAAACTGGGTTTGTGGGGTAATGAGAATGACTTGACGGCTACCTTCCTGTCTGTGTTCCAGGTTCATCGAGAACAATGACATCCAGGGCCTGTCCAAGCACACCTTCCGAGGACTGAAAGCCCTGGCTCACCTGTGCGTACCTCCTTCGTCTCTCTCGGTCTCGTGGCGAACAATTTCCCCAAATTAAAATTTCCGTTCTCCTCTCAGAAAAGTGGCTCCAGTTTCCTAAACTACACTAGAAAGCCTTCCCTAAAGTCATTTTATAATCCCTCCATGTCTTTGCGACATGGTTCAGCTGTCTTGGGGGGGGGGGGGGGGTCGTAACGCTTATAGCCCTTCAGCTGACTACAGAAACCCCATCCAGATAAGTCAGAACCCTGCAGGTGGCCCGTTGGCAGCAGAAATAGATGTTCAGCCCTACCAGCCTCGCTGTGTCCACTGCATTTGGCCTTCAGAGTGGGAAGGAGGAATATTGTCATGGTAGCTATGGAATCTGAGGAGAGCTAATGCTTCTTTCAAGACAAGTGTCCAGGCTTGCTGGTGTGCAGCACTGCCTGGGTACACCGGGGTTAAAACTGGGAGATGAGCATGCATTTACATCGGGAATACATGTATTCTGCATCAGTCATGATCCAAATGACTTCAAAGGCCTCAATTAACCTAGACAACGAGTGATGATTCTTGGCTTTATTTATTATATATATATATATATATATATATATGCAGATATATATTTATATTTATATTTGAAAGAGCGGCGTGAGTGCACTCTGTGGTACCTGGGCCTGGTTCCAAGTGCTCTTGCAACCCTCTCCTGGATAAGTGCTTACAAGATGGATGAATGGATATTTCAGACAAGAATAGAGTTTATGATTATCTTGCGGGAATCAGAAATGTACAGAAAAGTGGCTGTAGCTATAAGAAGTATGTTCGGCACGTTCATCATCACTGACGGCACTTTATTTCAAAGTTTAAAGGAATTACAAAAAGAACTGGCTTGTTATTTATAACACACTGTAAAATGTTTGTGATGTATACTGGAATCTAGTGTAAAGAACTTGTGTCCAGTGATGGACTCAGAGATGCATGTCTTTCAGGTCCCTGTCCAATAATAACCTACAGATGATTCCGAGGGACCTTTTCAAACACCTGGACATCCTGACAGACCTGTGAGTATGCGTTAGTTTGCCTGCCTGTCTCTCACTGTGTTCCTGTTCCAGCATCGCCGGGCCCTAATGTTTGGCCCTGGGGGACGAAGGCCCAAAGCTCTGCGCCACATTGTTCTCTATGGTGACCTCATGTGACACAGCAGGCCACTGTTTGGGCCTTGTGCCCTTAGACAATCTGTTGTTGTCATCCACAACACCTCTGTGTTTTGGTCCAGTTGACTTTTGCTCTTTCACGGTGTCCAGCATCACTGTGCTGTATGTTTCCATGGTTTCCATTGTCTATCCACTGCATGCCCTCATCGTTTGAAGTTGAAATTGAAGTTTATTGTCATATGTACAAAGTACAACGTACAGAGCACATTGAAATTTTTACTTGAAAACCCCTCCCTCACAGACAGAACATAAGACATGATACACAAAAGACATAGAGATAATAATAATAATAAATAATAGTCATAATGTGAATGTGCATAAAGTAAAGTGTCAGTGCATAAGGGGAAGTAAGTTGCATAGTTTTCCAGAGAGAGAACCACGGTTATTGTCTATTGATTAGCCTGATGGCACTGGGCTAAAAACTGTTCCTGAATCGTGTTGTCCGTCAATTGTCCACTATCGGTTCTGCAATATACAGTATTGTAATATACTGTCATTACTGGTCTCTGTACTGAGTGATTCCACACGTAGTGCCTGCTCCCTGTTAGCATGTCTGTCTGTGTTTTTATTGGTGTCACTGTGCTGTTCACCGGTCTGGAGTATCGATGCCTTATGTGATTCTCAGTATGTCCCTGCGACATGCGACTACAGGGACCTGCGGGGAAACTCCTTCCGCTGCGACTGCAAGATCAAGTGGTTGGTAGACTGGATTGAGAAGACTAATACCTCAGTGCCTGCCATTTACTGTGCCAGCCCCTTCGAGTTCCAGGGACGCCGTATCCAGGACCTCACCCCGCGGGACTTCAACTGCATCAGTGCCGGTTCGTCCTTTTGGGGGTCAGCCTGACCCTCGTCTCAGGTTCTCCATGAATTCCCCTTCCTACCCTGCACACATTCAAACCTGGACTCACCTACTGTCTGTGAATGAGATTTATTCACTTTTTGGTTCTCATAAATATAATTTGCTAAGACTCTACCAGCAATCATAGCATAAACAAAATTATGAAACTGAAGGTCAACATATTTAAAAATCAGTATCCCATAAAGCAGTGTTTACCAATCTGGTCTTCGGTGACCCACAGACAGTCCACATTTTTGCTCCCTACTGGGAGCTGGGAGGGAGCAAAAATGTGAATTGTCTGCAGGTCTCTGAGGACCGGTGCCACAAAGAGTGTCCCCCGTCCTGTGTATCCTGGGATAGGCTACATAGCTAGAAATTTTGGACCCCTTGAGAAAATGTCACCTTGGACCCCCCCATCCCCATACTACATGCCCTGGAAACCTCACCTTATATAACACTTAGCCCCCTCCCCCCCAAACAAAGGAGAACCAGTAGTTATTATTGTATTATTTCTATGCCTCTATGGGGCACTCCAAGGCCCTTATGCTGGATAGGCTGGGATGGATGGATGGATGGATGGATGGACGGACGGACGGACGGACGAACGGACACACAGACCATAATGCTGTTATTCTTCACTTTACTACGCATTTAGCAGTAACTCTTCTTACATTTTAAAGCCATTGCGCATGACGAATGACGAACAGCCTGAACCTGCCATTTCTCACTCGTTATCCCCCCTATATCCCCCCTCTTGCTTCAGACTTTGCTGTCTATGAGACCTTCCCGTTCCAGTCTGTGTCTGTGGAGTCCTATGAGTTCAGTGGGGACCAGTTTGTGGTGTTTGCTCAGCCAGACACAGGCATCTGCATGCTGTACATCTGGGACCACGTGGAGATGGTTTTCAGGAAGTACCATAACATCACCTGTAAGTCTCCTTACGTATCATTATCCCAGGTGCTGCTTTAGTCATCCTCATTGTGGTGTGTACTCAAAGATCTGCATCACAACTAACAGCAATTATTGTTGTGTGTTTATATGTACAAACTAGTAGGTGTATACAGGGGTGGACCTGGGGCATGCTGCAAAAAGAAGCATCATTTTAATTAGAATCAAATTAATCTTCAGAACATGAGAGTTCGTAAAGGCTGAGCTTCATTCGCTGTTCTGGGTGTTTCCCCCCCAAGAAATTCCCATCTGTAGTCCCTCAAACCTAAAACCAAAACAACTCCCCAAAAGGATTTTAAAGAACACAATGTTGTATGAGGAGCTGTTTGCTTCCTTTTCCAAATAATATTAATTAGGGGATCCTTAGTGTTTCTTTGTATGTTTTCACTATTTTATTTTTTTTCCATATGGGAAGATTCCGAGCCATAATGGGAATTATTTAATGTCTGGTAAAAGTACTAGCGTTCCTTCTGTTATTGTATTGACGGTCAAGCATAAATATAAAAAACTGGGTTCCTCTGTCATGCATATGTTTGCCACTGGGGGGCACAGAAGAGCTCTGGGCACACGCTGCAGCCCTGATAAAAGGCTTCACCAACTGTAATTAAAGTATTTAATCAGTGCATATTTTATTGGAGAATGGATTAAAAATAAATGTGTGTTTACTTCATGGAAGGCTGCTTTCAGAGGTCTTCCTCTTGTCTTATATCTGATATCTGAGTGTGACTGCACTGCCTGTCTGTCTGTCTGTCTGCCTGTCTGTCTGTCTCAGCTCGCTCAGCGGTCTACTGCAAACCTGTGGTTATCAACGGCACTCTGTACGTGGTGGTGGCTCAACTCTTCGGAGGCTCCCATATTTACAAGTGAGTCTCCATTGCCTTTGCTGATAGGCAACAGGTGATGCTGCAAAAATAAGCAAGCATCTAGCTAGTAACGTTAAAATGATCATTTTAAGGTGTGTCTGTCCAATTAAATAATTTACTAAGAATCCAAATAATCTTGGGAGCATGAGAGTTTCAGCCCATGAATGTAACAGTCGACTTCTGGCAGGTGGGAGGAGGATCCTCAGCGATTCGTAAAGATTCAGGACATCGACACCACCCGTGTCCGCAAGCCTAACTTCGTGGAGACCTTTCAGCTGGAAGGAGACTGGTACTTTGCTGTGGCTGACAGCTCCAAAGCAGGCACTACCAGCCTGTACCGCTGGAACCGCAACGGCTTCTACTCTCACCAATCCTTGCACCCCTGGCACCGCGACACCCACGTGGAGTTCCTGGAGGTAGACGGCAAGCCCCGCGTCATCCTGTCTAGCGCCTCGCAGTCGCCGGTGGTGTATCAGTGGAACCGCAGCCAACGGCAATTTGCTTTTCACTCCCAAATCACTGGCACAGCAGATGTGCAGATGGTCAAGCACTTCTGGGTGCGCAAGGTGCTCTATCTCTGCCTGACGAGATTCATCGGCGACTCCAAGATCCTGCGCTGGGACCCCCAGCGCTTTGTGGAGATCCAGACCCTCCCCTCCCGAGGCTCCATGTCCGTTTACCCCTTCATCGTTGGCCCACGCCAGTACCTCCTCCTGGGTAGCGATTTTTCCTTCTCCAGGGTCTACCTGTGGGATGAACTTGCCCAACGCTTTCAGCCATTCCAGGAGCTCAACATTAGAGCACCCCGGGCCTTTAGCCTGGTGTCCATTGACAACAAAGACATCCTATTGGCTGCCAGCTTTAAGGGTGACTCCTTGGCCTATCAGCACCTTCTAGTAGACCTGAGTGCTAAGTAGGCCCCAAGTTTAATGCCGAGTAATCAAGGGTTTGGTGGTAGTGGGGAAGCTCTCAATTCCGGAACTTAACCGATCGATTCTCCTCTTAAAAAAAACCCTCAGAAGATCCTGGGTTTGTGGTTTGGACTTCCAAAAACACTCCTTTGTTATTGTTATAACATGGGAAGGTTAATTTAAGCAAAAGCAATATAAACCAGTTAAAAACTGTAACAGTATGTACAGTAAATTTTTTTCCACAATTTTGTCAATCAAATAGCTTGATTTATACCCAGTGAAACCACGGTACCTCCTATTGCGAAGACATAAAAATAATTACATATTTAAAGTACAGTTTGCTATCCTGAAAACATATTTAGCACACTCAATTTGAAAATGAATGGCAGATTATTGAGCCCTGACTTAAAGCGCTATCATCGGTCTATCTTATAAGCATTAGCAAAAACTACAGGCAACATACACACATTCACCATTTAATCCTATATATTAAAGATTGTATATTATATATATTAAAAGAAATTATATATATTAAAAGAAATGCAAGTAAAGCATGACAAACACCCTGGCCATTTTATAGACTTATGGAAGGGGTTTGCTGTGTCTGTCTACTTTTAATATGAAAATAACTCCACTCATTAAACCTAATCAAATGTTACTCCACCGTTTCATTGTGTGACAGGAGTTTTGACTCGTCAGACTGATGAGAGATAGTGTTTTCAAAGCCCAGCTGCTCAGTGAACATGCGCATTCCTGTGGACTGAAGCGGGGAGATGAAAGCAATGTGTTATATTTCTTCTCGCTGCAGACTTTAATCTTCTTCACGGCTTTGTTTCCTCCTTCTGGCCCGTCTCTTTTCTTTAATCCTCACCGGTTAGCGCTGCTGTAATACCTGATGTAATGTCAGACGATCCTTCCGGCGGGGCCCTTCATCTTTCAGTGAAGTGATTGAGCTTGGCAGCACTAGGGCATCTTGCAGTTCCTGATCATTACTGTCGGGTTTTTCATTGTAGCTCTCCAGGACCCAGCAGCCTGTCCTGTGTGCCACGTATGAGTTTGCTTAATAATACTCATTTCACGTCTTGATTTTCCAAGATCATAAAAAAGCAGGCTCCTCTCATGTGGTGGAAGGTATCCATGTCTTAAATAGTTTAACCCGCCCTTGAACTGGGAATTGTTCATTTTGACTCCTACGCCTTATTAAAAATTAACATCATCATAAAGCATTGATAGTGTTTCAATTTTGTAGTAGGGAGTAACAAACAGAAACATTTTTACAATTTGGCTGAGTTGCCTCAGATTGTTTAATCTGATTTAATTTTGATTATTTACTGTATATGCTTACTGTTTGTATTAGGCATTGCTGGGAAACCAGGGATAAAAGTCTTTGTGGAAAACTCTGTTAGTGATGCTGTTTACCCCTGTCCATGTATGCAATAAATGCCTATGATGGACCTCAATAGGCTTGAAAATAACACTGTGTAGTATCGAAAACATTTCATTAGCAATAGCTGTGAATGACTTATTACCTGGAAAATACATTATTTTACAAACACGTTGTGAATGAAACTGGTTATATATGTAATATATTTTTTTCTTGGCTGTTCTGCTATGGTGTCTAAATTAAACATGTCTGTTTTTTTCCTTAACCTACGTTCCCACATAATTGAATTTTGTGGAGGGTGGGGACACTTAGACCAAATGACTATGTAAAAAAAACTAACATTGTTTTTGTAAAAAGAGAATGGCGACTAAAAGTGAAATTATGCAGATGCACTTGTTACAATTTTGCCCGCTGTTTTCTTAAAGTGTTCAGTAAGCGTTAATGAAAAACATAATGCTTTCAAACTGGTAAATGTGACTGTTACAAATATCCAGAATGAGAACTTCTTAAGCATGAGACTGTTTTTTGTCATACTGACTGTAATATGCTGCATACTTTATCTGGTTGTCCCAACATTTGGAGCCATTGGTAAAACAGAACTGTTGATTTCTTTTTTATATATATATATTAATGCAGAAACAGGCTGCTCTCACTGCTTGGGCTTTCTGTGTATTTATGGATGCGTTCCTTACACTATTGCCATGGTGACTAATAAAATTAATCAAACACAGCTTTAGTGATGCTTTTGCCTTCCCGTTATTATCAAAATCCCTGTAATGAAATTCCAGTTCTGACAGGACAGACTGTTATCTGCATATCTCCTTCCTCTCTAATGGATTATTTCATGTGGTAATAATGTTCTTCCTCTGCCACAGATTCAATTGCTCAGCACTTTCCTGGGAGGGGGGCTTGAATACACAAATTAAAAATTAAACCCCCTCAGCAAATTTTACCATGGGAACCCCCCCCCCCCAACCCAGCAAATTATATCATCAGGAAGAGCAAGATGACATTTCGTCAGGGGCCCAGAATTTCCAGCTCTTCCTCTGTACTGACATATACTGACCTGTTTAGTGGCACACCAAATATTCTTACTGTCAAATAACCGGGTTGCTTTGAAAATAGTGGTGTTATCTAGCACAGCTTCCATTCTGGACCTCTGTCTGCACAACGTGATAAAATCTTGAAGAAACGCAGGTTCGACAATCTCCATAGAAGCATGTTATGAGAGTTCTGCCATTTAGCCCCATTGGGTCTTATGCCAGGTTCCTGAACCAACATGATATCTGACTGATCCTGTCTTTTTTACATTGGACAAAGTTGACCCTGTAATGCCAGAACATCTTTATAAGGATATTGCTATTTAATTTTCATCAATCAGATAATAATGTCAAAATTCAGTACTGACAAGGAAATATTGCATTATGAAAACTGGGGCCTTAAGAATGTATTTTATGCAAGACATGATATAAAGAAATTTTTACGAGACTCTACATCATACATCTTTGAAGACTCCTTGAGAACAGAAAGACTTAATTAAACTGGCATATTTGAACAGTCCGCACATTTTAAAATCTAGCAGCAGGACATGCTGTCAAACATCAGTGGCTGTTCTGTGTGTAAATGCCACATGCAGCTTTCTTCAAAGCGTAGCCATAAGCTCCAAGCTGCTGGTTTTTAAAAACAGTATCAGTTACTTGACAGATCCTCAAATCTGCCACACAGGACCCAGAGGAGCTGGCTGATGGTGCTTACTTTGTCATGTGGTGACTGAGAGGATACAGTGTCCTACAGACAAGCAAATGTCAGAAACCGAGGGAGTTACACCTGCAGTGCCAGAGGGTGCCAGAGGGTGCCACCGGGGGGGGGGAGTGGTTGGTATAGCTTATATTTTTTTCCTATTTACTCTGTTGAGGATTTTAATTTTTTTTACTTTTGTATGTTTTATTGCTTCATTTGGCAGGTTTTAATGTAGATAAACACCAGTGATGACACCTATGTCACCTTTTTTTGTGTGAAATGGTGAATTTTATAGGTGAGTTTAGAAACATAATTTGAGAAGCAGATAGCTTTGTGAATTTTGTTGTGCCATTGTAGTTAATGTTTCACTCAGCCTTCAAGTTTTAGCCCAGGTTTTCCAAGTGCATATAGATTAGTAGAGTACGTGGCACAACAGCCTGGTGGATAGCACTCTTGTGTTTGAATCCTGGCTCTACTCTGTGAAATTGGTATGCCATTTTGATTTCCTCCCACAGTCAAAATGTTTATGCTAAATAGTGTCTCCAAATTGCCCATTGGGTATTTACATGTTTACAATCATCAAGAATCCCATTCAGGGTGGACTTCAGGCTGTCCAGTACCGGTGACCAGGGTATGTGGTTAAAAGATGGATGTGGGACTTAAACCAGCAACTGAAAATCTGTTGTTGATATTACACACTTTTTTGGATAAAGCAAACCACTGATCAAAGCACCTATCGCATCCAGCAGCATACCCACTAGAAATTTTCAAATTACAAAAGAAAGGAAAATCGGGTACTTAACAGATAAGATTTAGTAATTCCCGTTAAGGCGCACATCTGGATTTGGCGGAGGTGACGCATCTGCAACGCTGCCTTGTCCCTCCCCTCCCCGGTTATTGGCTTAGCACTTCTCCGTCGGGGCTGCTGTTAGACGCAGCGATTGGCTGTTCGGCCTGTCAGTCTAGCCGTGGGCTGCCATATCGAATCTTGTTCCGGATCTATATTTTGTTGATCTTCGGGTAGCGATTGACAGCTTATACGGGATGACTAATCCTGTCGAAGGTCACTATGTAATACGGATAGTCGATGCGAATAATAAGGCGCGTTAGTTTCGGGCTAATAAAAAGCATGAGCTGGCTAGCTAACCTAGATTTGGGTGAGTGTTACGGTACCTGGTTGGTAGCTATAGTATCATACAGTTTGTAACAAACTAATCACGGCAGTTAGGAGCAGAATAGCGGTGTGGGCGTTTTTTTTTGTAGACGCCTGACCTTTTACTTTCCCGAGCTATCCCCGCAGGCTTGTCGATCGCCAGCCAGCAGCCGCACGGTGAGCTGTCTTTATCGTTATGACGGTGCACAGCTCGGACAGTCTGTGCTAAAGGGCCGGCTGGGTGCCGCTCTGAAAAGTGAAACCAGGCTCCGTCCGTTTTAGCCCAGCGGCTAGTCGGTGACCCTTTGGACTTTGGGAGTCGAGGGCATGGCAGTGGAGTTGCCGGGTCTTCCATGCTTTCTCTTCCCGTCCTGCCCACGCTCTGGTGACTTTCATGCACATTAATTTTTAATTCTCGAGCAATCCGTGGGTCCCTCCCCCCGAGTCAACAGGCAGATATGTCTGCCGATTTGCCTCCAGACTGGGAAGATGACGAGCGTATGGCCTTCCTCTTCTCAGCTTTCAAAGAGAGCCGGGAGGTGAACTGCACCGAATGGGACAGTAAGATGCTTTTCTGGATGCCGCTGATCGTCAGTGCTTGCAGGCGGCGAGGGGCCGTTTGCGTGAGCCTGCAGGACCTCAATGACATGTTTCAGAGAAAAGGAAGCATGCCCATGGGTCTTGGCACTGTCATCCAGGGCATGGCCAGGTACCGGCATGTCTCAGCCTCATGCCACTCTACCCATTGTAGTTACTTAACAGTTAAACAGTTTATTCAAAATGGTGAAGCTGCATGTCACTGATTTTATACTGCTGATCATACAGTTGTCTCCAAGTCAGGGTTTCCCAAACCGGCACATTGGACAGATCCACATTTTTTTCCCCAGTTCCCAGAACACCTGACCCAAGTGATCAGGAGCTTTAAATACCTTGCAGGTGTGCTGGGAACTGGCATAAAACAAAAATGTGGATCTGTCCATTGTGCCCTGAGAACTGGTTTGGAAAATGCTGCTTTAAGTCATTGAAATGTAGTTTTCATTGATTGTCATTCAACACAGTTGATGTTAAAAGATTTCCTGCAATATAAGCTGATCTACCAAAAGTATAGTATTAAGACAGGAAAACGGTTTTAATTGTTGCTGAACACAATTTTATTGTGTGAGGCCGTCAAGTGTGTCACATCAGACCATGCGTGACTTACAGGTGTGGCAAGGTGCAGAAGGAGTCAGAATTTGCAGCGAACGTGGACTCTGGCTGGCTGTCGTGGGGTGTGGGGCTCCTGTTGGTGCGTCCCCTCAAGTGGACACTCTCCACCCTGCTGGGAAACAGCCGCGTCCCGCTGGAGGAGTCCTTCGTGATCATCGAGCTGGTCAAGGTGTGTGCCAAGGTGGACCCAGTGTGACTGAGAAACCTTCATTAGTTTGGTGGTGGCTGGTCTCGATGGAGCTGTCCAGCATGGACGCTGGGTTTGAGCCCGTCCTTGGTCTCTGTCCCCCCCCCGCAGGAGAAGGCCGTGGAGCTGATGCGTGTGTACAGAAGCTCGTCGATGGCGGGGCGCTCCCTCCTCTCCTTTCAGGAGCTCCGCGCGCTCACCACCCACGTGTGTCCTGACGAGACCACGCTCTGCCTGGCCCTGATTCAGCTGCAGAGGGAGAAGCAGGTGACCGTTTCACTTCACGAAGGAGAGAAGGTAAATCCTCCTGAGTCAGTCTGCTTACCTACCAAACAAAAGGAGACGAACTTGTGGGAGTGATTTTATACTTTTACACTAGATTTTCCACAATTTTATTGCTTTTTTTGACGTATGGGCTTATTTTCTTTACTGAATGCTCTCACCGTGTTATTTGTGTATTCCTGTGTGAATTACCCTCCTGTAGCTCAACAAGTTCAAGTGATTCAATGGTCATGAGATCAAATCCAAGTAAATGTAAATTATAACTCTTCTGTGTAATATAAGTTGCTTTGGGTAAAAGTAACAGACAAATGACCAAATGTAAGATAATTGGTTGTAATGTAATCTAAGTGGTTGACTAAGTCACATTAACCATATCACAGACTGTACTGTACAAGTCAGATTTGCTGTAATCAAGAACTACCTGGACCATACGAAAGTGTAGATATTACGTTTACTTGCAAAAGAGTGCAGTACTTCAATAGTAGTCCTTACTTTTTCAACAGCCAAGTTTCATCAATATAAAAATTTAAGTCAGGTATCACAAATAAAAAGCATCATAAATAAAATAAGAATAAAATACGTATTGGCACTAATACATTACCACAAATTGGCAGTAATACAGAACCGTAAGCATTAGGTGGTGTGAGGTGGGACGTTTTGCCAGTGATCCTCCAGCTCCCTGTGAGCGTCTCTCCTCCAGCTCCCTGTGAGCGTGTCTCCTCCAGCTCCCTGTGAGCGTCTCTCCTCCAGTTCCCTGTGAGCGTCTCTCCCCTTTGGGATACAGCTCTGCCTCGGGTCCCTTCCCTAACCCCCCCGGGCCGTGTGCACCGTGCAGATCGTGAAGTTCTCGCAAGCTGGCCAGGGCCGCGTATCTCCAGTCAGCGACATGGACGTCGGCATCTACCAGCTTCAGCGCAGCGAGCGCTTGCTGGGGGACCGAGTGGAGGCGCTGGGCCTGGAGGCTGACAGGTGAGCAGTTGTGTGAGACTCTGCGGCCACCTCCACCCAGCCCATGTCCGGCTGCTCGGGGTCACTTAAAAAGCCAGGTTAGGGTCACCAGAGCTCAAGTCCAACACGCAGCCTGAGTCATTAGCGTGTGAATAAAGCCTTGAAATAAAGCCTGACTCATTTATTAAATTTTCATCTATAAATGGGCATCTTGAGCTCAAATAGCTTTTATTTTTTTTTATAACCTATGTAATTAACAATAAAGATTACCAAACTGAGTATAAGAAGCTCAGATTTAACCATTTTGAAAACCAAAGTAGAGGTATTGCAAAATATACCAGTGCATGAATATACAGCTTATCTTGAGAAAGAGGGCAGATATCACATGAACTGATGTCTTTTTTATTTTATTTCATTTTATCTTTTATTATTATGACGGTTGTTATACTGTCATACCTGACTTAAGCTCCCATATGATTGTTAGCTAAGGTACTGGATATAAACAACAGTGATGATGTATCGAAAGTAACCATGTGGGGTCTAGGGAAACCCATGGCCACTAGCTAGTGGGTTAGGGGTCTTCAGAATGTCACATCTCGGTGATTAGCAAACTATATATTAGGAATATCTCTGTGCTGTGTGAGTGCTTTTTTTCCCCTATGTTTTGAGGTGTGTGTGTATGTGCGTTTGTCTGTCTTCGTCCCATGATGGTGATGTAGCTCAGTGAAAACCAGGATAGACCTTCAGGGAATTTAATACTGTTTGCATATGAACAATGTGGTGTTTATGGGGCACAGATGCAGAGAAGAGGCAAGGACATTGTTGCGGGAGGGGAAGAAGTCCCAGGTACACGCCTGATCCTTAAATAGCCCTGAAATCGATACAGTAACACACGCTTGCTAATGCCTCTGAGGCAAAGCACCCTGTTAAAAAGCGCTTCTCTCCTTCATAAGGCCCTCCGGTGCTTGAGAGGGCAGAAGCACACGGAAAAGCGAGCAGAGAGGCTGTACGCCCAGCTGGAGACCGTCAAGGGAATCCTGGACAGGATCGCAAACTCGCAGACCGACCGCCTGGTACGGCCTGAAGTGCTGCCGTCAGGGCCAGGTCTAGCTGTAGAATAGAATAGGATGCCTGTTATTGTCATTGGACAGATGTACAATGAAATTCAGCGTGTCCCCCGAATAGCACATACAAGTATAATAAAACCAGAATCTTCAAACTGATTTAACACATATAAATGCTCTGCATATTGAGCTACACACACATAGCAAAGTAACAAAACAAGCATTAATACAAACCAATAAAACGTTGTGTACCTCTGCATGAATACTTATACAGTTCCATTTTGCAGTAATTGCAAAATTTTGTCCCATTGATGCCATGGGTAACAGACTGGAGATCAGAACCTAGCATTTACATGCAATGAATAGTTATTTAACACATTTCAGTTCTTTGACCTGTAGGCAGAGTAGGCAGCTGCCTAGGGCCCCTGAATTACCAGCTTTGTGGAGGAATTGAGACTTGGGTGCCACTCTGTCGAGAGCCCTGGCGGGTGGCCCAGGCTGCCATTGACATGACATAAATTGTCACCCATCAGTGTCTAATAATAATAATAATTATTATTATTATCCAAGACCGGATTGACATATTGAAATGATGAGTTTTGCTTAGTTTAGTAAAACAGAAAAGCAAAAAACAGCTTGACCCACTTTCAGAAGAAACACGGTCATCTTGAACGTTAGAAGCAAAGCCGATTGTCTTGTGTAAGTCATTGGTTCTAGCTGTTGATATATGCGTGTCCTTCTGCCCAGGTGATGCAGGCCTATCAGGCAGGGGTGGCGGCCCTCAGGATTTCCCTAAAGGACGTGACGGTGGAACGGGCTGAGAGCCTTGTAGATCGGATCCAGGAGGTCAGCATTCACTTATCCTGGTTCCCACATACCATGCTGCCTGATCTGCACTGACGTGGTGGTGCTTCCCCCTAGGGGTTTGTAGATGTATTGCAGGTTGTCACCGTTGTTGCTCAGTTTGCCGCTTGTGTGTGTTTCAGTTGTGTGACACTCAGGATGAGGTGAACCAGACCCTGGCTGGATCTGCACTCGACTCCTCTGGTAACCCCCCCCCCACTCCCTCTCCGATATTTCTACTGGGCTTCTTGATTTGGAACGTCTTAAAGCTTATTCATTTTGTTTTCATCTGCTTGGCTCCCTGATGTTTTTGCGAGTGTGTGAGTGTTGTATGGGAAGAGATCAGTAGAGTCTTCAGGAAGCTGCCTGTAGATCTAGACATCCACCCGATGATCAAGAAAAGCTAAAGCGATGCTTTAAAACCGGCATGATTTTTGATGCAGGCGCTGACACAGAGGAGCTGGAGGAGGAGCTGAAGTCACTGTTGGAGGATTCTGCCCCAGACGGACCACTCACACTCCCGAAAGTTCCTACCCAGCCCCTCCCATCAGGTAGGGCTCCTGGTCTCCGTGGAGACAGTTTCCTGGACGCCCTGCCGCCTGTGCCCAACTCTACTTTTGGAATCACAGATGAGGAGCTGGACAGGGAATTGAAACGCCTCTCCATTGCTGACACAGGTCTGTCTTTCACTGTGACATGGCCTGCGTGCCGCTGTTATGTGTATGTTAGTTTAACGGCTGTAAGGGTGTTTGACTGTGGCCAGTGTTAGCATGATAACGTCTCTAAAGGTTGCAGCATTGGCTTGATCTAAATACAGACATTCCTCACTTACCGACCGAGTTCCATTCCTACGACCATGTCGTTAAGCGAATTGGTCAATGAGCGAGAAGCCACCCATTATTGATATTTCAAGCATACTGTAGATAGTGGGTTTGCGTCAATCATCTTTACACATTGTTTTAATGTCACTTTTACACCATTTATATCATTTTGTATATTTATACATTTTTATACAATAGTGTACTGCATATTGTAATAGAAAAGAGGAAATTACCTCTAATATACAGTACTTAGGTTTGCATACTTTAAATACAGGTATGCAGAGATTGCGAACACTAGTGTAGTGAATACTGACTGACTGCAGGAATGAGCGTGAAACTGAGAGAGGGTGAGATGAGATGAGATGAGATGCTTGATGCTAAGATGCCACGCCACCATTTCCATAACCAAAGCTCTCGTACAGCGTACAACAACGACTGGTCGTGAGTCTGGGCATTTATTAAACAGGTAGCTTATTAAGTGAGAAGTGTCTGTAATGAATTACCTTTTATGTTCTTTAGTATGAATTTCTAATTTCACTCTTCCTTTCTTGTGTACCGCAGAAGTCTTGTGTAACCCATAAAAAGAGAGAATAATACCAAACCTAAATAATTCTTCTTGTTCCAAGAAATCTACTCTTGAGTGAAATCATATATTTTTGGGACTGAATGCCATTTTGGTTAAGTGGGTTAGGTTGACTCCTGTCTCTAGTACAGTCCTTTGCTGCATGTGAATCTATCTGACACACTCATCCTTTCTGCGGCTGTCCATTCCCCTTTTCCCATTTTCTGTTATAGGTTCAGCAGCGGCCTCAGTACCCGCTAAGAAAAGACCCGAGACAGCACAGTAAAAGACTGGTACACCTCTTATTTTTGGGAAGCAGCTGCCAATATCAGCTACCGCTCCTAAAGTTGATGGGAAGTGCTGTTTGTAATTGAAGTATATTGCTGTTTGTAAGGGTGATTTTTTTTTCCTGATAATTGTAATCTGTATCGCTTTAATAAATTGATGAAACTATATGACAACAGTCCTGAGGTAGTGAATGATTCTGCTTGAGTATTTTTTTGTTTAAAAAAAATCAAGAAAATGGTTAATTACATTTAATTACAAGTATAGGAATAGACTAATACAGGTAATCAGCTTTTGCAAATAATTATTTTTAAGTTGAGCCTTGTAGTGCCGACAAGAGTAAAATTGCTATCGTGCGCATTTTATGACACGGACAGGCAGTGGCCACTTTACTAGGTAAACCTGCGGCTCCTCCAGTCAGTCATGTGGCTGTAACTGAGTATATACAACATGCTGACAGGGTCAAGCTGTTCAGTGCTATGGCAAGGATGTCTAATTTTAAATTCCAGATATAATACTGGGCTATAACTGAGTATGTATACTTTTCCCTTGTGCAAGCATTTAACCATAATTATTATTTGAGTTATGCTGTTTTAAGTTAGGGGTAGCAAAAGTGGCTGAGTGCATAGTATGACTGTCTCACACTTCACAACATATGAACCATACAAACGAGAGGAGGCCATTCGGCCCATCAAGCTCACTTGGGGGTTGGAATTTTGCCCCGATTCTTGGTGTGTGGATTATGCTGTTTATCCCTGGGGTACAAGGATTTTCCAGGCATTTCCTTGCATCTGGAAACTGGCATCTCAAAATTTCCTATGGTGTGTGTGATCTGTGATGGGCTGGCATCCTGACCATCCCAGCAACGCGGTTGCAAGTCAAATGGACGGATTCATGTTCTGGTCTTTTTGTAGTAGAAATGTAGTTAATTGCCAACAGCAAAAGCACCAATATTCAGCAAAATATTGCCCATTTATTTCAGGTTATTTCCAACTGTTTCGATTCTGGATAAAAGTCAGTATTGATCTGGTTTTAGCTATTTTAAAGAGAAGGTATACTTTTTGTGATCTGCGACTTCAAGTTTGATCAGATGAGTTGATTCACAAACGGATTGTTGAAGATAAATTATGAATAACTTTGTTGACATAACATTAATATAACAATAGCACTGATTATTTATCCCTGCGACTGTGTCCAACTTGGAAACTGTATGCATGCTTAATGTACTGCTTATTCATGAGGTAATTCTGTGTGCGGAAGTTTACAATCACAAAAAATGCTATTAATGTTATATTCTAGCTGCCACTAGAAAAAGAATGCTTTCGTCCTAACACTTTTCATTACTACTTGTCTTTTCTAAATACTGTTCAGACAAGCGTCACTCCAGGTCATATAACAAATGTTCGTTGTCAGCCCGAAAAAAGCAATAAAGTTTCCTTAAGACAGGAATGTATGCGCATGCGCAGCTCACAGATTCTGACCTACGCTGTCTGTCTGCAGCGAGACCGCGAAGGTAGGCAGCTGCGGTCTCAGTAGTTGTCTGTGTGATTTATCGATTAAAATGTCCGTGTGAAATTTTCCTTGTCTTGTGAATGTCTACGTATAGGTGAGTGATAAGCTTTTGTTAACGTCATCCAGTTTAGCTTCGTGCTTGCCGGCTGCTTTGGAATAGGCTACATTGTGTGGTTGTGAATAATAGGTTCAGTTGGGAGGTAGACACGGTGGCGTGGCTACTGATACCGGCTTCAGCTGCGTGGAAGGGTGTTGGCTTCGCGTGGTAATACTACTAGCTGACTGAACGCTGTACAGGAAGTTTCGCTTGAGCGTGTGAACCTGCTGGAATGACCTGACACATCGTCACCAACCAGATCCACAGCTAGCTAGCCTTACCCATTTATGTCTGCTGGCTAGCTAATTTCGTATTTAAAATATGTACTATCAATAACATTTTGCTAGCAACCTCACTGTAAGTAGCGAATAAATCATCTTTACTGCAATGACTATTTCGGATTTTTATCTTCTGAGAAAAACTGTTGGGCAGGTATTGATATTAATTTGTGTCAGCGGCCAGTTAACGTCAATCGCTGCAAAGCTTCAAAAAGTTCAACGGAGAAAACTGCAGTTGTTTTAGCCATTTTTTACTTTTCAAAGATTAGTGGAATCTTTGTATCCATGGAAACCGTAGATATAGTTTCTATATATCTTCTATAACCGCTCATCCAATACACGATCGCGCTGAGAAGTAATATATGAAAAGTAGTAAAATAGACTTTTAATTGAATTATACTTCAATTAATTTTAATTGAAGTTTAAAAGGATATTTTATTTTTAAATGTCTGTCTAACCCAGCTCTTTTTTCTTTTAATAACTGAAGTCTATATTTTTTCATAGGGTAGTCCTAAGCCAAAGGCTTAAAATGATGCCTTTGGAAATGTATTCATTGTGGACCGAACAAGCACAAAGACATTGATGGAGACCTCACGAAACCTGTTTCTGCCCCTGGAATTTGACTGACTGATTTGTGACGTCAGGCAATGGGAAGGTGAGCTTGCTGTGAATGGGAACTTCGTGAATGAAGCTGATGACCAGTGATGAAGTCATGCAGAAAAATTCTTGTAAAGTTTGAACTATTCTAATTAGCATTTGCAGGGATGAAATATAAAGTTACATATTTGTCCTCCTTCTGTATACCCCCAGAATCAGTTTCTCCTGCCTGTTCCCCGCCTCCTGGCACTTCAGCCTGTCTCCAGTGGGCTTCCCCCGGCTCCTATTGCCCTCACTCAGACAGTTGCTGTTCCTGGGCCTGTTCGTTGGCATAATTGGTTTGATCTACCTTTTGGTAGTGCTGGGCTGGGGACAGTACATCTGGAATGGAGAAGACAAGCCCTTCCACAGGTTCATGTCTTAAATGATATAGGTCACAAATCATTATTGCGATTCTATAGAACACTGTGTCTTATATCTCAGAATAGAGACTCTTTTGTTTTGTTTTGTTTTTTTTTCTTTCAAGTTTGGCTCACACCCTTGCATGTTTACCCTGCAGGAATTTAAGTACAATGCCCTGAATACTGAATGGAAATGTTTTTGTGATTGAAAATCCAAAGATACACATTTAGATCATTGATTAATTTATAAGCATTTATATAAAATATACATTTTAAGTAAAGTTTTAAAAATTAGCTTTTTATTAATGCATTAAAAGAAAGAGCCTCACTAGATACTAAGTTGTTTCACTGAAGCATTTTATTACAGAAGACTGCTTAGACTGATTCTTTTGCAAACACCTCACACTAAAGGCATTTCTTTGGTGTGAATCAGATGTTTAGTTCAGAGTTAGACTTGTCATACCCTGACTTATTTTGCCAACCCAGGCATCTCGTCCGCGTAACCGACGTGGACGCCACGGACATAAGCAACCCCAACCTCAACTATGGCATCGTCATCGACTGCGGCAGCAGTGGCTCACGGGTCTTTGTTTACTGCTGGCCAAGGCACAACGGCAACCCTCACGACCTCCTGGACATCCGCCAGATGAGGGACCAGCACAGAAAGCCCGTAGTAATGAAGATAAAACCTGGTGAGATGTTTCACACGCCATCAGAGCCCAACGTCCATTCTCTGTACTATACCTACAGCCTGGGATATTATGAATGATATACTGAATATGGCTACATTTACAGAGTGGGAAAGTTCCTTGTCTGCAAGTTTTTTGGATTTTTTTTAATCTTTCTGCTGTCGATGTCCTCAGGTCTTCTGTTATTGAGAGGTGGAGATTTCAGGTCCAGAGAGTATAAATCCAAACCAAGTTTGTTTCAGCCAACCAGTTGAGCATAAAGAGTCGCAGAGTACTCAACTGGTTTGTTGAAACAAAATGTTGGTCTGAATTTGTACTCTCTGGACCCGAAATCCCCACCTCTGAATATTATTGAATATTAAAAAAGCACAACAAAACAACAGGTTTCCATCACTGCTGTGAGTGCATGCAGCCATGTTGGGCTCAGTAATTCTTTCTGCCGATAGGTATTTCTGAACTGTCATCAACACCAGAGAAGGCCAGTGACTACATCTATCCGTTACTAAACTTTGCTGCCCAGCATATCCCCAAGAGCAAGCACCAGGAGACACCGCTATACATCCTCTGCACTGCAGGCATGAGGATGTTACCAGAAAGGTAAAGGGACTCTACTTTGTTCACAACAGCCTAGTAGCAAAATAGCTTAAATATGTGTTGGTGTCAAATACAACGATTAAACCTACCCATAATTCTGGAATTATTTTTCTTTAACATTTAAAAGAGCACAATTAGCTGTGTTGGGCATTTCCGGTCCAGAAGCCAGAAATCCAGACCAAGATTTTGTTTCAATCAACAAGTTGAGCATAAAGAGTCACAGTCACAGAGTCACCTGGTTTGTAGAAACAATGTCTTGGTTTGGATTTGTGCTCTCTGGGCCTGAAATGCTCAACACCGACTATTATCTCATGTTGAGCTTTTTTTAGTGAATCAGTCTTGAAATTTTTACTTGCTACCAGTGTCACGCTAGCTTCCTTTACAAACGCACTTCATCTCTGATGAGGTGTTTAAATAAATGTTCAGTTTTTTCCTTTACTGGACTTTATCGCTCATATCTCTGAGTTGTATGCATCTTCCATCACCCCAAATTGGTGTGTGTGCTGTTTGCAGCCAGCAGGAGGCGCTGCTGGAGGACCTGCGCACTGATATACCTGTGCACTTCAACTTCCTCTTCTCAGACTCCCACGTGGAGGTCATTTCTGGCAAGCAAGAGGGTGAGCTCAGTTTGGCCTTGGGCGAGGGGAGGAGCGAGAGGCCGTGCTGGCTATGAATCTGCCTTCCTACCCCATTCCTATTTGTCAGAGAGCGCTGTATACAGCAGGCTCATCTCTTGAAATCTGTTTGGGTTTGATATCGGCAGGGCGATAGCCTGTAGCATAATTTCTTCGTTTTCTTCTCTGTTCAGGAGTCTATGCATGGATTGGCATCAACTTTGTCCTTGGAAGATTTGATCACGTGGACAATGGTAAGAATCCATCATCGGTAGATCTTATTTGTGGGCTTGCATATATAATTTGTATAATATTAAGCAGCAATGTTTGAATAGGCTTAATTCGGCAATATATGTGAGCAGGTTGTTGAACATTTTAGAATTTTAATCGTAAGTTGTGTTGTTTTGTAATCAGGATGATTATAGGATGTTTTGACTCCTACATATGACACTGTATTAATATTTTGACGGAGAATTGTGTAATCACTTAAATTGTATATTAATATTGAGTAGTAACTGGTTGAAATTTACTTGAATGATTTTGATAACTTTGTAGTTCCATCCTGTTTATTGTGTGTATATTAGGGCTGGGCATTATCAGTTATTATTGATAATTATCCCAATGTAATTCAAGTCATTATTTCTTTACATCAAGACTCCGTTTTGCTTAAAATTCCTTTAGGATTCTTCTTAAATAGATTCAGCGCATGAAAAAGGCGACAAACTGAAATCCAATTTGAATAAATCATACAAGAAAAAATATGTATATGATGCCTTGCTCATCATTGGTGTTTTATCTTTGGTGGTTTGTGGAGGCAGGGAGTGTAAAACAGTTCAGACCGCAACGTCATACACACAAGTAAGACCGGAAATAAAGGTACTGACCAAGATGATTTTTTGCACTGCCCCCTGGTGGACTTAACTTTTAATCCTCCATATTGACATAAACTATGTGGGCAAGTATGAGCAGCAGCGCAGTTTGCATAGCGGCAGCACACATAAGGATACACATTGCAAGCATTGAGTATAAACTGGCCCTAAGATACGATAAACATCTGGGTACAGTCTAGTAACCGGCAGCCATGTCAAGCTTGCTTTCTTTAATTAATAACTGATCGACAATACAGATCACTACACATAATATGTCTCCAGGGAAAGCATTAGGAATCCCTGGTCTTCATTATTATTGTATTACTGCCCAGTCAAGCTTCATTAACTCAGGTTGGCTAGAACACAAGTCATCAGCATTATGGCTGAGAGCTACTGAAATCAAGCCTTATAGCATAAACCTCTCCTTTTCCTTGAGAAAATAGCTCACGGACAGCAATGGCAAAATGTCTGGGACGAAGCCGTGAAAATAACAATGAGATTAAATGTTTAACTATAGTATCGTGTTAAATTCTTTTGTATGCCGTTACTAACCCTGCAGCCTTCCTGCTTTTACGGAGACTAACTAAGATGTCCTTGCCAGGTCAGCTGGATTACTGTCCAGTTTCTCCTATTACTTACTGGTTTTTCCTGCCGATTGTTCTTTTCCAGTGCAGCTCTTCTTCATGGCCTGTAGCTCATTCTGTAGGCCTGTGCAGTGTGCTCTGCAGAACGATGCCAGGTCCTCCTGGGAGGGCAAATGTCAAACAAAAGCATGAAGTACTTCCATGTTGACCAGTCTTATTTAGGTTAATTTCTAATCTAGTACTTCTTGATATGAATGAGTATGATGCAGTGAGACAATCTGCAGTGTTTTTCTGCGTTAGTTTAAAACTTTGGAAACTTTGGCTGTTTTGGAAGTGATTTTGTGATGAATAAGTACTATTTAAATCTCCATCTTCCCCGTGTATTAACTTTAGCATGGAGTTCTACACAAAGAAATTGTTCACGTGGATCTAGGACTTGCCTGTAATACTGTTTTTTTCTTCCTCTTTTGTTTTGACTTTTATCTCAACACCTGGTCTAGTGAGGAAGCGCTGTCTATCTGTATGCTTTGTTTAGCCTGTCCTGTTCTTTATGTACTTTTTGCCATCTCACCCCCATTAGAGAGGGAGGCAGTGGTTGAGGTGCAGGTCCCCGGTGGCGACCAGCAGGAGGCGCTGGTGAGGAAGCGGACAGCCGGCGTGCTGGACATGGGCGGCGTGTCCACACAGATAGCGTACGAAGTGCCCAAAACTGTAAGCTTTGCTTCTACACAGCAGGTCATTATCCACAGGAATTTTCCTTTCTTTTGTGTTAGCACATTTTTTTTGCATCTTTTGTTTCTATCTTTATTTTATAGTCCCTTTGTTATTTGCACAAAGTATGATCAGTTCAGGATA